>RJWH01000782.1:68066-417226 GCA_004363575.1 Solenodon paradoxus | reverse complement strand
AAGAAGGCATACAAGGTCCTCTTGGTGACCTCGTCAGTCACATTTCCTGCTACATAAGACGTTGAGGTTAATGTTCTAAGGAGATACATAACATCATTTTCACCCCCCTGAGCTTATGAAAGATATGCCTGTGTTTCTTGGTGCTGCCAGAGCTCTGATCATACACTCCCCTTGCTTCCTTGTTGGTGACTCTTGTCTCTGCTGAGGTTCCTGGGTAGATGCATGGAGCGAGTTCATGGATGTCTGTGAAGAGCTCTGCTACGGTAGCTACTGGCAGGAGGGCTATCTTGTACTGAATTAGCTGTGAGTCAAGGACTTTAAAATTCTCTTTCTTGAAAACTCTAGTTGATACTTGGCTTTTAGCTGTGGTTGAAACAAAATGTAGGAAAAGACACGTGTTCCCAGGAGAAGAGAGATTTCAAACTCCAGTCTCAGAAGTTTTCATCTGCTACACAAAATAGTCCCTGCTTATACTTACAAATGTGTCCCCTTCCCTCCTGTGACCCCATCACCAGATAAGGGGCACAGCAGGCTCCCTCTGCTCTCCAGAGACTTGGTGAGCAGTTCCTTGCAGGCCTTCTACTGTCAGCCAAACCAATGGGAAGAAAGAAAGTCAATATTGGAGGGCAACTGGCTGATGGTTAAAGCCGGGCCTCCAGTGGAAGAAAGATAATGGTCTGGTGATTTCACACGTAAACATTTTTAAGATGCCAATAGCCAGCAGGCAGCCTTTCACATCAGGTATCTGTGAGGAGCCTCAGCATCTGGGGTGAAGGCAGGGAGACAAGACACCCCCGCTTTGGACTGAGAATATAGTAACTTGTATTGGCGAAAGAAGAGTCTCATTTTCCAAGTGCCAGATTGTGCCTTCCTGATTTACGGCAAGACTTTGGAGGCTGACTCCTCAAATCTAAAGTTACTGCAGCTGCCTCCCCTGCCTGTAGCAAATGATGAAGTGGAAGACAGTGCAGGAGAGTAAATAGAGCTCTGGGAGGCCAGCTCTGACCAGGAACTGGTCCCAAGTTACAGCAGACTATTAAGACTGACACTGTGGGAGAGGAAGGATAATCTTTATGGGGTATACTATGATGACAAACATTGAGTTGCCTATCGCAGGAAAGTGAATTGTATGATGCTAGCTCATATTTTTTAATCTCCGAATCCCCTTTCCACATGTACAGAAATACACACATGTACACACACCTCATCTCAATACAACACAAATAAGCATACATGTATATTCATATACATAAAACCCGTATCAAATGAACACACTCCATGCACACCACACATATGCACATATGCATACATGTGCACGCAAACACCCTATAGAAAACACACTTATATGCACATCCACAGCACTCATGCGTGCAGACATGCACACACATACACACAGTACACATATACACACAGGCACACATACCACATACACATACACTTTCAGAATAACTAGCTGGCAATATCACAGGGACTTTAGTAATGACACCCATGCCCTTGATGTCATGGAGAAAAGAGCCTGCTAACACACAGCAGCACAGAAGCAGGGCTGGTGTGGGAATCTGAGCTATTAAAGTCAAATATTGATGCAACAGATTCTAGAATGGAAAAGCTCCATCACTATGCCACAGGTTCCCTGGGTCATGGGGTTTGTGATGAGTATCTGGGACCTTTATTAGGACATATTCATGACCCACAGGGAAAGAAACCACTAAACAGTCTACCTATCAAGCATGCCTTGGATGTCCTTAAAATATGTGTTCCTCTAATAAGGGCATGTGGCTTCTCTTGTGAAAGTTAACCTTCTTGGACACGATTCCCCAATCTCCAGACTTGAGGCAGTATGATGGGGGCTGAGGCCAGAGTTTGCCCAGAGGTCAATGTGGATTTAAGTCCACATAAAGTAGAAGCGAAACCTTGTGCATTTATGGTGGAGAATGACACATGGTTTTCAGGCTGTAGATGTTACTCCGGGGAGGGGAGCAAGTTGAAGGCTAGGTGTGATGATGGCCATGTCAGAGTGTTGTGGATGTTTTTGCTAAAACACAATGAGCAGGGAACTGGGAAGGGCAGAAGCCCATGGTAAGAAGCCTGATTTGGTCTCATGAGATGCTGGCCTCTCCTTCACCTAGAAAGTCCCTATATCCATTAGGGAAGCTCTGCAAAGAGTTTGGGGACACAGCTGAGTTGGATAATCTAGAGTGACCTATAGGAATGATCACTTAGGCCCAAGGGTATCCTCTGCTACTCTGAGCACTGGTCCTTGGCTGCTGAACTCTGGTTAGGATGAATCCACTGATACTGAAGAGATCCGAGTCCTCCCAGCCGCGTGGTTATCCACCAGGGTGGGTGTTCGCTCTCCTTTATGAGGCATCTCCCGGCCGTCTGCAGATTCAGTTACCTAGGCGATGTCATCTCCTCTCCTGTTCTCCGCCAAGACTGCTCTTGGTGTATTTTCATCAGTCGCAGTGCAAACGTCTTGAGAGAGGAAAGCCCTATTGTACCAGGTTTCTGAGAGGCAGCAGGATTCAGGTAAATAACCTGGTGACCGTTTCTGAAGAAAAAACACACCAAGGTCTAGGCAATTCAGAAAAAAAACCATAGAACTGGGCAGGAGAAGTACCTTGAGCAAATTTGGCAGATGCAAATATTGCAACCAGGCCTCCCTTTCATCCCTAGCATGACATTTTCATTTTTCCAATTTAAGAAAACACTGTGAACAGTTACCTTTCTCTACAGACTAAGTAGAAACAATAGAAGCTATTTAAAAAGCAGAAATGGGTGTACTCAGCAGGAGAGCAGAGGAGTTAGAAAATGTTTTTAAGAAACGGAGCATTCACTATAAGGGACCCGTGTTGAGAGAGGAAATTGAAAATGTCTGGTTTGGTTTGTGCTCTCATTTACCTGTTGAAAATGAAAAGATATTTCACATTCTGAACAATGTGCCAGCAATGACAAGTTCACCACTTAATCAGAAGAATCCAGCAAATTAATAGATAATTCTAATAGAATAACGAAACCGCTCTCGGGTGGAACATTAATTATCACCTTGCTGTAAGGAAAGGTGACGACATGGATTTGTCCAGGAAGAAGGAGAGGGAGCTATTTTCAGGGTCAATGGAGTTCTCTCTTCCTTTTTTTTCTTAAGTGAAGCAACATAGGAGAGAAAAATGAGATTTTTTCCTGTGAGCAGTGAGCAGGTAAGTTTTGTGAGTAGGAGATTCTACTCCTTATTGGAAAGAATTCATGTGTGACTGTCTCCTTCGTCTGTACTGGGAGGGTGCCCTCTACTATGTTGTGAGGGGATGACTGGGGTCCCTGATATTTCAGTAAGTATCTCCAATGTCCCTTCAAGAGCCATCCACCCTTCTCCACCTCTTCCTTAGCCAGCCCTGGGGACTCACTGTCAGTGGCTGCTTCATTTTTAAGTTTACCTAACATATCCAGAACATACGCAGCGAGGAGCTGGGACAGTCTCCATACTTATCCTCTAATGTGACATCTGAGAGTTGGTGAGGACCAGATTTCCGGCCTGTGTCTTAGCCTCGTGTGAGCTGACAAACTAAGCTGCCATCTTACCAATTGCCAGCATCTCTGTATGTCATTACATATGTTCCTTTGACTGGGAAACATTTGTCCGCCACCTTGGGCCAATACCTACTTATCCTTCAGGCCTGCAGTCAGGGGTGCCTTCCCAGGAAGCTTCCGCTGATCTAATGTGCTGTGGTTAGATTAAGCTCAAATTGCTCCCAGTGTCCCGTACCTTTCTCTGTCACAACCCAGATCCTGCTGGATGATGCCTCTCTACTTGTTTTCCACGAGACATTGAGCACAGAGGAGGCAGTAGTTAGAGCTTTTATCTGTGGCCCCAAGATCCAGCAGCAGGACCTACGTTTGGTAAGAACTTGCTAGATACAGGGGTAGATGATTTGCTCTAGGTGGCAAATGGCCCCTCAAGCTGAAATTCCCTTTGGTGCGGGTTCAGGGTATGTCTTTCCAGGTGATGGGAAGTGGGTCCTCCAGGGTATCTTGAAAGTCAAGAAGAGAATGGACAGTGAAGAGTAGAGTTAGAACATCTTTTAAAATGCCCCAGGTCCTGCTTCCTTCCTAAAGAAATGTGTTGATGGTGCCCACAGTCGGATCTTATCATTTACTCTATCATGGGGGAAGCACTCATAAGATGAGTACTGTGGCAGAGATTAAAGTCATGTTAAATTTACACTAAGATTCTTCTATGAGTCCCCATGAGCATCTCCCGGGATTGGTTTTTGAGGAGCACACTGAGACATTAATATCTTCCCTCCTTTTAAACTGTCCAAATGATACACTAAGCCTTAAGACCAAAGTAAGTTTGGTCTCATTGTCCTTCATTTCTTTTTCCTTTCCTTCCATCTCTTCCTCTCTCCTTTCTCCTTGCCTTCTTTTCCTTCCACGTAAGAAGTTTTTTTCTGAATTGCCTCTTCCTCCATGTAGGGGTTTCCTAAGGGAGAATTATGAATTGCTGTAATAGAGTGAGCCACACATGTTTTGGCTATGACTGATGTAGACAGACTGGACAGTCTACCCTTGCTGAGAGGGCCAGTATCCGGCTGGTAGGGATGCCGTGCCCCTGCCTAACTCGTTTTAGGCCATCTGTGAGTGATAAATCAGGTGCCACAACCATGGACATCCAGAGAAGACATATCGCTAGACCTGGGATTCTGAAGAACTAGAATCGTGTCTTGTCCATCTTCACCGCCACCAGTGCATCAGTTAGAGGAGGCCCTTGATAATGTTTGTTGACTAAATGAACTGCATTACCTTATGATGGAGTTTAAAGTCACATGCTAATTACAGATGGCAGAGAGGACTCTGGGAGGCCCTTCACCTCCGAGATCAGGAGCAAAGCCAAGAGTACCACAGGGTGTGTGCACCATTGAACAGGCAGATGGCAAACACATCATCAAGTGGAGAATCCAGGTTGCCGTAAACACAAGGTTTTACTGGATGTGGGTGTCCGCGTTATTTGAACTCTGGACCAGGAATCCCAGGATACATGACAAATCTAGCTAAAGAGGTATTTTCTGATCTTTAAAGCCTTCTGATCCGTAGCAAAACTTAAAATGGTTTCTCTTTTCTTTCCTAAGCCCAAATGGAGTGCCTTCCATGGTGCTGGCACTTACTCAAGAAGCATTTGAATGAATGATTTGGATGTGCAGGCAAGCTGGCAGGGACATCTGTCACAGTGCTGACGCCAGCGTGGATTCGGCTGGTCCAGCTGGCTGGGCGGGGTTCCTCAGCTCCCTCTGCTGCTCCTCTCGGGGCTGCGGGGAAGCCGGCTCCTTTCTAGGGTGGAGTACAGCCTCTCCTGTTTAGGAGATGTTATTTTAAAAAGTCCCAGATTGCTTCATTACCTTATTGTCTATTTATCTCCATTTGCATAATTTCTTATATGTACATTCTAAGTCCCACCTCTCCAGTGACCAATCAGAATCCTGGAAGGCCTTTCCTTCCCAGTGTCTTTTTGTGGCAGTTTTATCATCTTCAGTCCCAGGGTTTTTGGTGTCTGAGGTTCTGTGTCAGAGCCCATCCTTCTGATGGCAGTTTTTAGGTGGAATCGCCAGTCTCATAAAACAAAGTAATGGTCCTTAGGAAGCAATCACTTGAGTTGTTGTTTCAGAGCAGCTGCCTGAAGCCTAGAAAGGACTTGGTGATTTCACTGCTGTGGAGCAGAAGTGAAAACAGCAGCCATAGCAGCAGCCTGTAGATGGCAGGGAAGGTGACTGCGCATTTCACAGGCGCTTGGAGATATTCTGGCACCTACAAAGGACACCAGGGGACCTGCAGTCACTTGGCTGGCCAACTTTTCAATCTCCAAGCATTGAAAAACTCACAGAGACAAGATCTGTATTCCATTGTACAATTTTGCAATTTTCTCTAAGGTCAATATTGCACGTGGAATGTCTAATGGGAAATTGCTATAAAAATGGCAGCTAATTACAGGCGAGTGGATAAAACAACACTCCTCTGGAGAGCTTGTGGACATAGGTTGAAGGATAAAATAGGGCTGCATGGTATTTGATTTCTTTGTGTTTATCCAAGTCACTGGCCTGGGCAGGAAGGTAATATATGAAAAGGGACATTTTTGGAATAGTTGTTTTTGATTTATGCTCATGAAATATACACTCTGCTATGGAGGACATGTGGGAAAGCTACACTCTGGCTGCATGACTAATTTTTAAAGCCTTGTATAGAGATAATTCCCCTAAAGAACACAGCTGGGTTATTCCTCTGTGGACTGAATGTGTCAATTATGAACTGAATTAAAATGAAATTTTATTCCATTATGGCAAAGTGAACTGAGGAGTGGACACTGTAGCTAGGGTATTACGTAATAGTTCATACACCAAGTACTATTATTTTATTAACTTTAAGAACATGTTTTACATAAAAACAGGCAACATCAAAAAAGCTCAGTTGATAAATGAACATAATATATCACAGATGATTTCATTCCACATTAACCTACATTTATTAGCTTAAACTGAGAGATTAGGGAAAAATTGGATCTCATTCCAGTTTTAATCATGGATACAAATTGTTTGAAAGTTATTTCATTAAGATTCTGAAAATCAAAGATTAACCTATGCCATCTGATTCACACAGCAATTGATAAATTCAGTATTTTCAAAGGAAACATTGAATTTTTTTTCTTGCACCAAATTGAAACCTTTCAGAAACTTGTTTAAATGCATCAAGTTCCTAGTCCACCTTTTTAGTATGCATGAGCAAAATACTATTTAATTTCACACTCAGCTAATCCTTTAATAATTTTCTTTCAGCCAGAATGAAAAAGGCTATTATTAATTTCCTAATAAAATTAAAAAAATAGTTACCGAGGATATGACTCTAACCTTGGACCAGTTTCAATTTCTTTTTATTTTCTCTGAGAATACATCAAAGATTAATGTCAATGGAAAGTGAGAAATTGTCCCTAGAGAACTATTCAAGGTCTTTTTCTTATTCACATTCGAGTGGACTGGAGAGAATTGACATTATAGCATCTTTATCACCACTTTTTGAATCCTATTTTCTTTTCATACCAACAATGAAGGCTTTTAGAACTATTATTTACTTTAAATTAATAAAGTTTATCACAGACAAAATATACAGTTTTACATTAAAGCAACATTAAGGGTCTCACTTCAGCTGACTGAAAAAATAATGTTGAGGAAATTTACAGGTCTCGTTTCACTCTAGAGACTGCTCTTCCTTTAGGGAAAAAGATTGAAATGAGATCTCTCACTTGTCTCCAAGGGCAAGATACTGCAAACCTCATGCTCAAAACACCTGCCAGTTAGCAGCTCCCTCACTGAAAAAAACAAAAAAACCCAAAAAACCAAAAATGATCACCAGGGCTTCATTCTTGCAGCCCAATAATCACCACCAAAAATCCAAAGGGCAAACCCACCCCAACCAGAAGCATTCTAAGCCTCTACTTTGAATTTCCTGTTTCCCACCAGTTTACGACCCTTAATGTTACTGGATGGATGGTTGCATATTTGAGATGATTAAAAAATAAAGACTGGCTTAAAAGCACCTCCTCCTCAAGTATGTAATTTCATACAAATGAAAGATTCCTTCTGACAGTTCTAGGGAGCCTGTTTGTGACTGTTTCATCTATAAGCACCATTGAGCCAATCTTTAAAGCACTTTTGCAGTGATCAATGTTTAGCGTGTCTTCAAGTTTTGTTGATTTGTGTTTAAACAAAAAAGAAGTGTTAAGTGTGATCATTTGCACTTATCATAGCTGTATTGACAAAAACGTTCATTTTGGACGTGCTTTTAATCACCATTTTCCTCAACAGACTAGAATGGTTTCATGAAACTTGGTGATTAAATAATGAAATCCATATCACAAAAGAAGTATATATCTGACCCTCTATCACGGCATGCAAAGTAAGGGTCTGTCTGAAGGTATTATTTTTTCCCCAAACTCCTAATGGAATTGGTATTCAACACACAGGAAAGGCTTACCTTCGCACTGACCAACTTCAAGTTTCAAAACAAAATCTTTGATAGGACAAAAAGTCATGTAGGAGTTTTAAAAATTAACAATTTACAAATTATAGAAAAGATATGTCATCTACAATGGATGCTAGGTGACTCAATGTATTTTTTAAACCAACGTTCAAATGAATAATTACAAAAAATATCAAAAAAAAAAACCCAACAATCATCTTGGATCTTGGTACTTTCCAAAAATTTGAAAGTCCAGTGAAGAATTGCACCAAATTTTTGTTGCTGTTTTGCTCTTTCTTTTTTATTTTTCCCCCCTCGGGAGAATTAAGCAGAGAAGAGAAGGAAGTATTGGCCCTCTGAAGCCTGGGGCACCTTTTTATGGCCAAATCAAACACCTTTGAAAACAGAAGTTTATCAAGGAAATACTGACAGAGCCTTACTCAGGGAAGGGCTAGCAGGCAACACAATAATATTAAGAAAGTTCTCCCTGAAGCGCAATTGCACTTCATTGCAGGGGATAGAGTTGTCTACAGTGATGCTGGCCAGCAAACAGCCATGATTTAATGTGTGTGAGACGTGGTCACACGGTAGCCCCATGACCTCTCAGCTAGACCAATTTTTCTTTTCTTTTCTACTGAAATATGCCTCAAAGGGTAAAGGGTTGCAATTTTAGCCTTCATTCATGGATATATTGCTTTCTTTCAACAATATCTGATGGGCCTGTAACCACTGCCCACGGGGTGTCGAGCAGCGTGCAGAAAGGTCTCATTGAATACAAAACACCAAGCTTTTTCAGTAGTTTATTTGCATTTGTTTTCCTCTGCTTATTTTTATATGCACCACGTGTAAGTTAGATGAGGACTACGGTAAAAAAATTTTCAGTGACTGAAATCTTACTCTTCTTTCTAACGATTTGGAGCAAATCACGTTTTCATTGATTATGACGCATAAAATGATTTCTGCTACAATGTCGAGAAAAAAAAATGTGCTCATCAATAGGAACAGTTCTCATCTATGAGATGATTTACACGATGCAAGTAATGAAGGTTTTCTTTCTTAACTAGTCTACCAGCAAACTGAAAAGATGAATCTTAAAATTCCCTTGAAAATACCATATGGTTGGCCATGTATCAATAAAAGAAAGACAATCCCCATCACCAGCCCACCACCATAAAAGCTATATTAAATACTTAGGAAAAAAATCTGGGAACACTTGTGGCAATGATTAAATTGATAATTACAGAGATACACTGTCATAATGGTACATATTTATTCTATGATAAAGTAAAATAAAAAATAAGATCAATTTGGTTATAGAAATTCCTTAAAGAACACCACCACTTAGTTATTTCAAACTTGAACTATCCCAAGAATGTCGTGAAAAAAATTAGAAAGCACTGGCTAAAAGCAAAGCAGTCTGGATACACCAGCGTAATCAGCATGCCTTGTGCTTGTCTGTTAACCCTCTGAGTACATCCCTGACATTCGGGATCTCAGTAGCTTAACGCTGAGAAGACTGCATTCCATCTGATTACTCAATATTTCTACTTGACAGGTCCCATTCCACCGTTTGTTCCGCATAGATCACTCACTTTCTACTGTCATGCACTGGTATGCCCACGCTGAGTGGGCCCTGAGCTGCCCCTCTGCAGTGTGCTGGGAAGCACCCCGGCCCAGAATCCTCCGAGACTTGGATGGAAAGAGACCCAGTCTAGGCAGTATGGGTTCTGTGCACTAGATGCCACAGCAACGCATATGATACCCACAGGTGAAGCAGTAATGCAAAGACAAGAAAACGACAGTCTATAGCAAGTCACCCTTCGGCCTGCAGATCCTTCAGTCTTAGAACAGTGATTTGCTTTACAATTCTAGAGAAAGCAGCAATTTCTGATCAGGTCAGAGCTCTTTACTAATATAGAAACTACCTACATATCAATACGCTTCCTGGTGTTCTGTTTTGCTTCTCTTCCCCCAAATCCCATGTGAATTTTGCCACTTCAGGTCACTCCCTGTATGTTGTCTTCTAGACTCTCTAAAAGGTATGTGTCAGGGAAAAGCTCTCAACAAGTGATCTGCTGTTTACATGTCAGCACAAGAAATAAGCCTGAATGTGGAAAAGAAAAAAAAAAAAAAAAAAAAAAAACTGGGGAAAACATGTTACAAAAATCATGACATGCTAGAATTTTTAAATCTATATTCATATAGACAATTCATCATTTATGAATTGAAGGGTAAAAAGGAACAACTGAAGACCAATGTATGTATTGGGAAATAAAGAAATGACTACAAAAAGGTCATATACAAATCGTAGGACTTTCAGATATAGTTGTATATTTAAAAGAGAGACAATTGTTGGACCATCCACATGAACATTTCTGAGACAACACACACTGGTTATCTCCTGGATCACAATGCTGAACAAACTTAGGAGAACATTCGACTTGAGGCCCTGCCTTCAAGACACCTAACTAGCCTCCTCTCCAAGCATTGCAGTAACATGCAGGAAGTGGCAGGCCCCCGTTCTGAAATGGAACACATTTCAGAAGAAACTCACTGGAGACCGAGGATTAGGGAGAAAGATTTGGTAAAAGGAGTGAAAATTTAGGTCTCAGACAGGACTTGGCACAGAGTCAGAAAAACAATGTGTCTCTCTGGACAGCTAAAGACAGTGATAGAAAAAGTCATCCTAGGAGATGGATGTCTCATACTCAGGGTTATCTTTTTGTTCTCCCATCTTAGTCTTCCTGGGAGACTCTATGTGGTAACCTAAGGGTACATAGGGAATTATCTTACCAGTGGTTTATTTCCTTAAACATCATTTTATAAAACATTCTGGATTGATTTCCCACTGTGCTCTCTTCTTAGCCACCTTGCAAAGCACTTTCCTCTAGTCTTCTTTGTTCCAGAGCTCCTGTGTACATATGGATGTACCCATAGACTCAATATGGATTTGACACCAAAGACTGCAGTGCATGAAAAAGTGGGTGAGAAAAAGAACAGGATCTAGTTTCCTCTCTCTTTTTGAAATCCCAGCCCTATGGAGCACCTGGCAATTTATTGCTCACATTCACCAGTTGTTTCTTTCCTTAGATGTCCCTGACGGCGCAGGCAGACCCTCTCTCACCAAGGACAAGACAAGGTGTGGTGACTTGCAGAGAGTCTGCACTGGCACTAGCAGCAGTTGATGTGGAAGCAGCATTTCTGGGGCATCTTCAGCACATCTCTGTATGGAGACAATTTTTGTGGGGGTGGGGTATTATCTATTTCCTGGGTCAGACTGTTTGCCATAAACCCAGTTCCCTCCACTTAGGATGCAGGACTCACAGCAGCTGACGATCGTAACTCTAATTTTAAAAAGCTCATTTCTTAATAAGACTGTGAAGAAGAAAGAGGGGTGCTATGTCTAAGTTATAAACCCACTATATTCTAAACCCACAATAAAGGGCAGGCAAGAAATTGTTCTAGAAGTCCTTGCCTGGACAGCTCAGCGTCTGCCTAATAACATTCCTTGATCTGCAGCAAAACCAGGATACACGTGCGTATACATCCAAAGGCCTGACAGATTCCCCAAGGGGTCTCAATAAAGTCCTATGCACTCAGAGGGTTAACATGTGCTCTATTACACACTGCAGATCCAAGCTCCACTGATGAAAACATTCATTGCTTCTATGTTGAAAAAAAGTTGCAAATTAGCCTTAACCCTTTGAGGAACCTATTAGCAGCAGGTTACCATCTTCACAAACAACAGGTCATCTCATTCAGCAAAAGGAAGTCGTTACAAAGATACCAGAAAACACACTTTCTCTTCTGCCATTCAAGCATCGAGTGCTAGATGGATCAGATGAAACTGTTTTTACGTAACTTTGGGGGGAAAAAACCTCAGTTTCAAAGGGTTAAGCTAGGACTTCGCGTAAAAGGGTCTTATTAAAAGGGTGAGTTGGGGGAGCGAACAGTCTCGGATGAGCTGGGGGAGTAGTCTTCCGATTCCGAGTTGAGTTCAGGCGGAGCTGGCTGTGCCTTGTACCGGCTCCTCACATCCTGGTGGCGTCTTCGTCGGAAAACCTGCCTCTCCTTATCAAGAGCGGTGGTCTAGCAGGGGCATAAAATGAGAAAGAGGACAATTAGGCCGGAGGAAATGGCAAATGGACATCTTTCTGAAACTTACTAAGGTCAAAGAAATATGCTGGTCAAGTTCACCTGCTCATTTACAGCTCACTTTTATTGACAACGGACTCCACTGCTGAGGGGCTCTCTGCTCCCCCCTCCCCGCCATGCAGCTCCTCAGAGCTCCTGGTCAGGACAGTAGCAGACACAGGCAGGATGGATGATGTTATGGGTTCAACCACTCAGACTTCCCCTATCTCCACATGTGTGACCCTTGTCCCCTAGCCCAGTAACCCTGGACAAGGGGAGCCCCAGGTCTGCGTGACTGGCACGTAAGGATGCAGGGCCTGCCTGGTTCTGCAACATTCAGCTCAGGGCATCTGCATAATGAACATGAACTGTGATAAAGCTGTCAGACAGGGAAACAGAGCCACACACTTATCCTGTTATTTTTAACACCCCCTATTCTAAATGATCTTATTATCTGTTGATGAGGGAGTATGGCTGAATCTCAGGGAAGGATCGGTTTAATTTTCATGAAACCAGTGCCTGGAATTGAAAACTGCATTGAATGCAATTAAACCAAATGAAAACCTTCCCATGGATTTTACTTTACAAAGTTCATTTTCATCATAGTATGTGGTAATTGAGGAAACTAAGATTCAATTTCATTGGTATTCCAATTTCTGGTCTCTAGGCTTGATTTTCCTGAGCAAACCTCAGATGATCTCCAGGATGTGCTCTCCGGTCGTAGCTCTGGAAGTTATTATGACATCAGAATTGGGATCGGCATGACTTCATTACAGATTTAATGGGTGTGGGGAGGAATGGGGTCATTACAGAGAAACCTTACACAGAGAGAAGAGCAGGTACAAAGCCTGAAGAAAAATACAGAACAAATATAAAAGTTGAAGACGTCCTCGTTTGAAAGTCCCTTTTTAAAAGGATGTAGCCTGGAGGTTACTCTGCTTTTAAGAGATTACTTTTCCTCTGCAGGGCTATATTCTACCATTTTTTCCTCTTGAAAATTTACTGTTAGCTTCTTCAAAGAACAGGGATAAATTTATAGCCAGCCTGGTTCTGAGAACAAAGTGAAAACTAAGCCCCTCATAGGACTGCAGCACAGCATTAGAGCAATCTTAGATCTAAAATAGGGCAATCAAAGTTCCAAAATGAAGTAATAAAGAGAGAAAGAGAGGCAGTGTGTAGAACTAGTATAGTAAATGGCTTTGTTAGATGGAGCTACTCGACTTTAAAAACTATACACACGCTGAATAACAGTGTTAGAAATCAATGAGGAAGATAAACTTTAATAATTCACTTCTTGTTTCACTGAATTGTTGAAACAGCGATTCAATAACTGGTTTGTTGAAATGTCTACCTTTGATTCTTCTACTTGTTGAATTTTTAAGGACTTTCCCATATATAATTCTTGGTCATAAACCCAGTGATTTTATGATATTTTCAGCTTCATAAACCCAAATTCCTAACTTTATTTAAAACATTGTAAAGTTACAACACATGGTATTTTGCTTTCAAAGCAAACTAAAGACGTTCTGTTTGTGTAGAATTGGGTGTTTGTGAAAAACACAGACGTCTATTTAGTCTGACTTACATAAAAACCATTCTGTAGTTAATCCAAGAGTAATATAAACTCTTCTCTCAGTCATAAAAAGATATTTCTATTTCTACCTTCTTGAGGAAGAAAAAAGCCATTGGTACTGCACTGAATACTGACTCGTGAACTGAGACTTCCCGGGGTGGGGAGGGTAGGCACGCTGGGCTGGTGGTCAGGAACTCAGAGCGCTGCTCCTCGAAGGCTGGTTGTGTGAGTCATTCACTCAGTCCACTCTGCCGCTAAGTAAGGGGCAGGGATAATGTTTCCCACCTTCTCAGAGTTGTGGTAGGTAAAAACTGGATGTGTAAATTCATTCTCAATAGCTAATATTCCCAGAATTAAAAGGTGTTTTTTTTAATTTGATGCAAAATATTGTTTTCAAATAAACTAACTGCAGATGAAAGGAAAACACTTCAAATCCAAGATCCTTCCCCCCTCCCTTTCATTAGCACCTTCTCTATAGCTATCTCATTGCCCCATAATCAGCTACTCAGCTACTCCAAGGCGTGTGCTTGTCTGCACTCACTGAAAACAGCCACTTCACAAATACTGTGAGATTCAGTTTATGCAGAGGCTGGTGGCACTCAATGTTGAGTCTATGACTGGAGGCTCCCATTCTGCTCATTTTCATTTTCACTTCTCCAATCCTTATACAGACAATCATATTTTCTTCCCGACTTGTCTGTTGGCCTGGAGAATCTTTGCCTTTCCTTTTATAAAGAACGGTTCTCACTACTCCTGCCAATTTCCCCAGGTAACAACTTTCTAAACATTCACTCCTGAGGATGAAGCTTTGTGCATCAATGCTTCTGCGTTTTCTGTTTTGTCAGTTCACCAGTACATTTATTAGAGCCACTTTTGGAAACATGCCATGATCATGTGACACAGGACAAGGGTGTGATGGTTATTTCTGCTGGATTTATAGACCCAGAATTGAAAGAGAATTTATGAAGCAATGCTTTGCCTTTATAGGTAAGGAAACTGAGGTCCAAACATGTAGAAACCTACCCACATCACATCAGTAACTAGGAAAATAAATCAATTCTCCCATAGAAGACCTATTTCTTCCAATTTACCCTGAAGTCCATTATAAAAGAAAATGGAGCCAGCACACTTCCGTAGCTCACTCCTCTATTCCAACCAGAGTAGCTGAGAGAAGACATTAACCAAGGGCAGCATCCAAGGCCAAAAGACCAGGGCTTTTCCATGCTGATGACCTGAGAAACCTCTCTCAGGGACAGCAGGTCAGGGTCGACTATGTGTACAATCCCATTCTGGACCTGCGGGCCCCAGAGAGACCTGGTCTGATGACAGGCAACTTCCTACCCACTCAGGTCTTTGTAATAGTCTCAAAGTCTATACATCTCATGTTTAAGACTCCCAATTAACTTGCTTGCTCTCAAAGGTGTTCCAGACAGCATCACCATTCACAGGTCTCTCTTCTCTGGGCTCTTCACTCTGCTCCCAGCTCCACACACTGAAGTTCATCTCAGGAACCACTTCCCTCTCTGTGTTCACATGAAATCTAGTACCGCCATCACTGTGCATCCTGCCTACCACATAACTGATCAACGTATTCTTTTCTCCACCACACTGTAGGCACTTTGGAGGACAAGATCACGTATTGGACGCCCTCTCTGTATTCTCCACAGTTCATAGCACAAAATAGATAACTCGACAAACATTGTAACTTTTGAAATACTGGAAAGTACCACAGAGGTCACATTATTTCCCCCTTGAGCACCCAAGCCCCAGTTCATCCTGCACACAGCTGACAGGTCAATTATCCTCTGGCCCGATTTATTTACAGTTGCTCATAAAGTCCAATTCCTTGCCCTAGCATTCACAATGTGCTTACAATGAGCACCTCCAGTGTCTAGTTCCTGTTATTATTCAAAACGATCCCATGACATCAGGCTAGTTGTTATCATTAGCAGACATTTGATTTTCTTCTACAGCATCCATTTACTCTGCTTACGGTTAAACTCAGTTTCCCTTTGAGCATCCCCTGCTCCCATATTCTGTGGTTCCAGTGAAGCTGACCCAATCTGTTCGGTGCGGCAGGGTGCCTTGTGACCGAGAAGCAAGGTTAATCTTTCTACCTTTCCCACACCCATGATTGATTCTGGATGGGCACCGACCCCACTAAAAGGACACAAGGAGACTTTGCTGGGAATCTGCACTTCTCGTGAATCCCAACTTTAAGAAGATGTTAGGTAGGCTTGGAGCTGCTTCCTGCATTCTGGTACCATGTAAATCCCCAGGTAGACACCAACAGGAAGCAGAGTAGAGGATGGAAGGAAACCACGCCCTTTGTGAGTGCTGAATCCCTCCATCATGAAGCCAGCCTCAACTTTTGGACCTTTCAGATTATATAAAATAGCGATTGCTTATGCGAGTTTAGTTTGAGTTTTCTTCACCAGCAATCAAATACTCCTAATTGACATTTACCTCTGAATGTGCTTAGTCATTCTCACTCTGCATCCTGGCTCCAAGTCTTCACTAACCTGAAATCACATCTCTTCCTCTCTACTCACTCACAGGTACCTATTTTGCAGAATTTTATATATTTCACTTCTTAAATCACATTTTTTTTCTTTCCAGATTCCTCAGACAAGTACTGACTTGATCAAACTTTGTGCATTTAACACATATTTGTCTCCTATTATCTTTTCTGTACCTATTTCCCAAAGGCCATGCAGACTCCTCTATGGTAGAATCTGAAACATCTTGCATTCTACAGGATGGCTAGCAGACTGTGGCACAGATATTAGGGACATAGCAAATATTTCTTAATTAATATAAAAGTAAATTATTTCAGATGACTGTGAACTTTTTAAATAACAAAAAAAGGAATATAAAGCAACTCTATAGTACAAAAGAATAAAAAGTTAAAAGCACTGAGTCAGTATTTGAACTGAAACATGCATATGGTTTGTTTCAGATATGACCAAATGCTTACATCAGATAAAAGTTAATATTCTTTTACACTCATAGATTTATCTACTCAACAACCATTTATTGTGGTCCAGTTTCTTATCATGGTAACCACTGGCATATATGATATCTTCAGAATTTTAATTGTGGTTATAAAATTAACTTGCCTCTAAAATATGTGCAGCTCAAATTTTATAGTTTAATTCTGTAGTCCCTATATGTACTTTGAAACAGATGAATTCGGAAAGGAAAATAGAACAATGTGCTGCCAGATAAGGTAATTACTATGAAATATATATATTCCACCCTCAACCTGTATTTCAAAATAATCTTTCCTCTTAAGTGCTACAACACAAATTTAAATTCTAGGCCCTTTCAACCATTCTGAAATTTTGCTTGACTCTATCAATTATAAAAATATTCCCAGATATCAAACTAATAGGATCTCTCCTCCTTAATGCCTATCTATGTAAGGTATGTCTTCAGGTATTGATGTTCCAAATCTAAGCCTTCCTACGGAATTTATTATTTTAGGAGTTATTTTGCTCATAGTTTGCAGCTTTGTTGGAACCAACATGAATGGATTTGCAGTAGAATTTCCAAGTGTTTCCTTATCACTTCATTAAGGGCTCATAAGAGACTCTAAAGCTGGTAATATCATATCTGGGTGCTAATTATCACCAGTTAGAGGTGAGCAAGGAATCTCCTGAGATTCTGGAGTTGACCAGTATAACCACGTAAGAAACTCTAACCTAGTTCCGAAAACATGTTCCCAGTACCCAGTGCTGTACTTATACTTAAGAAGAGATAAATAAGAGTAAAGTGGGGATCCTGGTAAAAAGAATAGCTGATCAAATGAAATTATAAAGAGAAATGAATATAAATCTGTCATATACAAAAGAAACACTACGTATCTGTACGTCAGACTTGGCACCCTTAGGAGCTACCAAGTCAAAGCTGAAAATTGAGGAGTGGTAAAATAATGTCAGTTTCCCCTGCAACTCCAGTGGCTCTGCACACAGAGTATCTGGAAATCTTGGAGCAATTAATCTCCAACATGTTTTGGTGTTTACTGTAATAACAGACACAGACACCTAGGAAAGACAGGGCTTGCCTGATACTAAGGACATTTGTTTCACTAATAGATACAGCAGTGGCTTCTTCTGTTACAGTGAAATGACACAGTCTTCCACATAGTACTCAGTTACTGCAAATCCTTATTTCTGACACTCAGTTTGGAAATCAGCATTCATACATAGGACACATTCGTCTGGTCTACTGATGCGATGGTAAAGAGAAAGTAGTGCATGGAGACACATTCGTCTGGTCTACTGATGCGATGGTAAAGAGAAAGTAGTGCATGGAGACACATTCGTCTGGTCTACTGATGCAATGTTAAAGAAAAAGTAGTGCATGGAGGAGGAAGGTCAGGAATGAATCAAGAATATGAATTGGAGCATTAGTTTTGTTTTCGCCAGTCGGAATCACCCACATCTCTGTGATGCTTGTCTTGTCTGGTAGCTTTAGCTCAATCCCCTTGGAAGTAGCAGTAGGAGGAAATCAGGAGAACTATCAGTTTTTGTTTGTTTGTTTGTTTGTTTGTTTTTAAATCAGCTAATTATTTGACCTTGGACATGTTTCTAACCATATCAAGTCCAAATTTCCCAGTCCACAGATGGGAGGGGGGCTACGGTGCATGATCCCGAGGGAAACTTTCACCTACGAAATACTATGAATATGCTTATTATCATCATCAATCTATCATAATGGGTTATGTTTTTCTCTAGGCAAACAATAGACCTTACAGCCTATGGATCAAAAATATTTCTGTTCTGCAATATGTCCAGCACTTGCAAGAGATGCACCTCATTTAAGTTGTGAGGCAATGTTTTCTGTCATGGCAGTAATTATTGAATTTAAGTTACTGCATTTTTCAGAGGCAAATGTTGACTGCTTCACCTTTTTTTGCTTTTCTTAATTTATTGCTAGCCATCACAAACAGTCTTCATTTCATTAATAAAAGAACATTATTGTGCATTTTGCCTACTAGCCCATTCATTATTCATACTACCTAGGAGGCTGAACCAGGGATGCAGCTGTTGGAACATTAATCTCAGGAACCTTTTCCTTTGCTCGCTCTTACTCTGTAGGGACTGAGTTACGATGTGCTTGTCACTTTGTAAATGTTTTGCTTGCTAGTAAAATTAAATGGACACATTGATTGAAATAGCCACCTTCCTCATTTCACTTGGCTTACTGTCATTTATGACAGTTCTATTTTGTTTTGCTTTGACATCCTTTTCGGGTCTTATCAGGAATTGCGCAGCATCAATGACATCTATGACATGCTCTTCCCTTAAAGTGAAGATGACCATTACAACGGCAAAAGGAGGTCTCGTGGAGTGACAGTGAGTAGTATTCAAGCTCTGTTCTAGGTTTGTTCCCCATTTCCCTGCATAATTCTATGCCTATTTCCCCACCACTGCTTAAACAGAGATTCCCTTTGCTGATCTGGTTCTTAATAGAATCCCAAACTGGTCTGTCTCTGTGACAGATTTCTGATGGCCTCCATCAAGGATGAGGGTTGAATTCAGGCTTCAAGAGGACACAATTTAAGGGCTTCCTCTGCCTTCCAGCTCCTGATTTTCTTGTAGAAAGTTATACAGAACAGTCAGGTGGTTGGCTTTCCCTTCCTCATACTATGAACTAAGGCACAACCAGGCAGTTTAACTTAAACCTATGAACATTTAGAATTTACTAAGCAGGCAAACTAGAGGCTAATTCCTTTTATTACAAAAACAATCTTTTATTGTTGTCAAAAGACTTACTTTTGGGTTGCTACAAATGGGATGATACCCTGGAGCATCTCATTGGATTGTCCAAACTTTACATGTACCACAGACTGAAAAAAAAAAAATGCCCTCAAAAATCAAAGTTTCCTTTATACTAATGGTCCTTTCATTGGAAAATTCCATCATTTATTCATTAATTTAACTTCCTATTATGTTCCAGGCATCCTATCAGGCAGCAGAGATAGTTTTTAACAAGCCCAATCCCTGCCCTTGAGTAATTTGCATTCTAAATGTGGTTCCTTTTAATTTAAATGCACTTCTCCCTAGAAGAGAGGTTGAACAACTTTCTTGGGAGAAGCTGCATAGTTCATGTTTTACACTTTGAAGGTGAGATGATTCTCTGGCACAACTATTCAGCTCTACCTAGGACAAAAGCAGACCAGGGAATTTATAGGTGAAGGGGTGTGACTGTGCTGTAATAAAACTTTATTTACAAAAATTGACAGCTTGGTAGATTTGGCCCATTGGCTGTAGTTTGCCACTTCTTAATCTAGAGAATAATATTTCAGCCTTATATTTTACTGCAAGTTTTTGGCTATAGACTAAGTGAAATGTAATGCCAAGGATATTCATGAATTATGTAACATGTAAATTATTCAGCAGTTTATCCCAGTGAGAACATCAAAAAAGTTCATACTTCTACTTTCAGAACAAGTGTTTCAATCTGGAGAGAGTTCAGCTTCCTTTGGAAAGGCTGCCTCTGGTGTAGAGTGGGTTATTTTCTCCTGGAAAGGAGGTGAATGACATGAAGCGACCCTATCTGAGTTCCCCTTTTGAATTTAGGTCTGTGAAAGCACTTTTGCACAAGGAGCTCATTTAATCCTGAACACAGAGTTGGAAGGTTGATAACATGTTCCTCATTTTTAGAGATGAAGTAATTGAAAATCAGAGAAATAAACAGGTAACTGGATTAAAATCCAGGGCTTCCCAGCTCCAAAGCCACAAACTCTCCCTGTACTGTGCTGTCAATCTTGAATCAAGTTCATTTCATCTCAGCTTTCAAGTTTCTTTTAGTTTCTAAAAGTGTCATGGTTTGCATTTGAGAATTGTTTTCCCTCGTCCTATTGACATGCACATTTTGTTCACAGAATAACAGTGTGTCAATACTTATGATGAAGTCCTTTGTGATGTACTGCTTCCTAATAAGGACTGTACCATCTCAGGCACCACACTGAAACATACTGGGGAACATGTGGAGTCAGAGTATTGCAGGAATGAATAGGCAGAAAGGAGGGTTGATGTTTACTTTTAGATCAAAAGAGGCAAAAAGATTCTGCAGCAAGGTCAAATCAAATATGAGACCAACACATTCTGATCAATACTGAATCATCAAGAATCTCAGGGAAAAAAAAAAAATCTCACTTCAATTTATACCCAATCAGTAAGTCTTGGAAAGACATGGCAATTTCTAATTTCTAATAATATGTTATATTTTAACGTACTTAGACACCAACTATATATTGTTGCAGTCCTCTCTGAAAACAAAACAAACAAGACAAAATCTCCAGTCGTGATCATTCTGTTTGACACGGTAAGATGAAGACATGTCACTATTCCTGTGTTTTCAGTGATCACTGGAACCAGAATACAAGTTTCATTCCTATCCTGATCCCCAAAGCCTACCTTTTGAGCTTCTTGACCAAATAATTACTTTTTTTGCATGAAGGTACAGCTGCAAAACCCAATGGCATCATTCCCTGATACTTTTCTCTGTAATCACAGTTTGTGTGCTTTGAAAGCCTAAATCTGTGCCTTTTCTATGTGCTGAACTGCTAAGAGGGAGTCTCAGGATGGGGAGAGGTGGGGGTGGTTAGTTTCTTACAAGGACAGAGGCATCTGCCTGTCCTTCCTGTAGGGCTCTGACAGGCATCAGGGGCACTTTCTCCATCGGCACAGCAACTTGATCTTATGGCACTGTGACTTGTTGGGTGTGTTTGGCTGCTGGCCGGGGCTGGCCTTTCGGCCCTTCGCAACCACCCTGGGGTTCCTCTCTGGTCTTCCCGGGAAGTGTGCTTTCAAACCCAGGACAAGCAAGATACATTTAACTGACCCCATTCCTTTTAACAACCGAGCATGACAGCACTTAATAGCCTTGCAAAGACTGCACGTGGCCGCCACCGCTCTGCCTCATTACTCACTGCTTCTGCATGGCGCTGGAATCCAATATGCACACGTTAGTCATATCACGCCTGGGAACTCCACTACTCTTTTGTCCTAGCTCACCTCTGAGTTTTATCTTATTTAGCATTTTCAGTTTATGTCTTATTTTGAAATTGGTTTTATTTAATTGGGTGACCCCACACTGGCTGTTGTCTTGTTCTGCATGCAGAAGATTTAGGAATTCTTTTCCATGTGTGGTTGGCCACACCATCTGCCACGGTGACAGCTTCACCTGAGAAAGAAGTGTGTGACCCTAACCCTCTGGATAAGGATGCATTTTCAGGAGCCGAACCTGTTACGGGGTGCCAACATTTTCACTGGTTTGCGGCATGGCTACCAGGGAGTGGAGTGGCCCAGGCAGCTTATTCCTGGGAGAGTGTCCCCTCTCCCCTGGACTCTGGGGGACAGGAACAAGGTCTCCTGGCTCAAAGGAACAAGCAAGATGCTGTTCTCCCGGCTTGGAAGTGACTCTGTGGAGAGGTAGGAGAATAAAGGAGAGAAAGGGGGAAAAAGTTCTTCCACTATTTCTCCTTGATTACTGAAAAGCCTATTAGAATGGACATGCCATTTCTGGGCACCCCAAAGAGATGCTTCTCACTGCCTAGGCCCTGATGCTAACTAGCTGCTTTATAAAAAGCAAGCATGGCTCCCAAGTGTTCTGCTCCAAGTAGTGAGAACTCTCACAAACACTTGTAAACACAACAACTGGGAGCGGGTATGTTCGCCTGTAATGATTGTTTATGTTAGAAAGTTGGCTGCCACCATGGTTAGACAAATGCTCCCACTTCGGTGGAGATAAAAGGCAGGCATTTGCAATCAGTGGGGAGAGTGTGTTCATTCTGGGCTAAATGGCATTATAAAACTTCCTAATTAAGCATATAGGCCGATGAGTTCTTAACATCATTTCTCCAATTTAGCTTTACATACTGGGTGCGCTGTTTAGTACAGCATTAACTATAAACATTGTTGTTACTGCCCCCAGCTGGAAAACAGAGCAGTTTATGTATGGAAGAAAAAAGAGATTATCTCCCATCTGCTCCTGCCCATTATTCAGGGATATGTCATTTTGTCTGCTGATGGGAACCATCACTAGGATTTTCAGTCAAATGGCCTTTTTATACTTGGCTAGATTTATTAATTATTTTGTTCACTTGGTGTTTTGCTCCCACCCTTATTCCCAAAAATTTACTCATGGAATTTTCTACAGTCATTTTTTGAAGTTAGGTTAATTTACATGTGCAGTTTCACCATACCAATAAGCACAACTGTAATTAGACATCTATGATGATCAGTTTTAATTGTTTATCAACTTCACTCATATGTAGTTGGTTAATATGCCTGAGGCTAGCAGGCATACGATTAACTAAGGATGGAGCATGGTGTGATTCAATTTATATAAAGTATAAGACCAGGCAAAGCTAATTACTAAGAATAAGCTGTGGGTCAGTGTTTGCCTTTGTGCCTTGGGGCTACACGACCCCCCTGGAAGGGTTCTGGGGAAGGGGAACAGGAGCTCCGGGCTCCTAGAATGTTCTGTGCCTGATCTGAGCGTCGCTCACAGGGAGTGTTCAGTTTATGAAAACTGGCTGAGTTGTGCATTCATGATATGCTCACACTTCTGAATGTATATGATCTTTAAGAAAACAGTAAAAGATAATATGGTTAATCTTCCACAATAAAAGTCAGAAAGAAGAGTATGCATCAAGACAAATCATAGTGGATTCACCCCTCCTCCTCAAAAGGTTAAAAATAAAGTTCTTTCTATATCTATAAAGCCTATTTTCTTCAGTTAAAAAAAAAAGTTGATGTGCAATTTCTCATGCATACCAGTCTAGAAGATACAAGGAGGCTTCCATGTAAAGCTAATCTTAAAACAATTTATTGACATCTGAGTGTTTCCCTGCTTGAAACAGATTTGGAAATTATCACGATCTTAGTGTGTTTGGGTAATTTGCCTAAGTATGGCCTTCTCTGTCTCCCTAAATCCTTTATTTTAATAGTGTCTAATTATAGAAAAGGGAGCAGTCATATATATACTTTATATTTAATATTACATATAAATTATATATTAAAATATTATATAAATACTTATATATTTTTATCTTCTTTTTGGGGGGTAAAATGTAGCTGTCTAATCCATAAAACAACTTCAGGCAGTCACCTCTTACTACAGTGAGGTTCCATCATTTGGAGGAAACAAATGTCCAAACCAGTAGAATTTTTCTTAGCAAACACTAAGATGTGGAGCTTTACCTGGAGATCATTTCAGAAACATTAAGATGGAGATGAAAAGCCCCCTAGGACTTCTCAGAGTGCATTTCTCAAATCATCAAACACCATCCTGCTTGTGGGTAACTTAAAGAGACACAAATAATGCCCCTTGAAGGAAAGGCCAGGGCAGTTGACTGGAATAGAAAATGGTTGGATAGAATTCTTAACCCAGTTAAAAAAAATCGATACCTCCCATAGTCCCTTTAGCTTGAGCAGAAAAACCAGCTCAGTAATCTGACAGTTACAAAATATTGAAAAATAAATTCATGCAATAGCTAGTACACGAAAGGATTTTGGGGGAGAGAGAGGTAACAATAAAACAAAAACAAAACAAAACAATAGGTGGAGAATTTGAAAACACAAGCTTACCAACACACACAATGCATTCTATAGCTCATTGTACTTGGAGGAGCTTCTACTGCTAATGTGTAAATGCATTGTTTCATCCATCTAATAAGGTCAAGGTCGGGCTTGATGACTTTAAAATGACAGTATATACTTCTATAGAAACTATTGTTCTTCCATTTGATAAGGGACAGAAGAGCACTAGAAATCATTACTTTAATTAGCAACATCAGGATAATGCTTTGGCATTAGCGCTAAATATACTGTCCTTTTAACTGTAAGGAAAATTGATACTGAGCATGTGCAATGGAAAGAAAGCTGGCAAATGTCAGTGTGAATAATGGGTGAAAAAAAGGAATGAGGGGGTGTGGCATCTCAATCAAGATTAAAACGAAACTGATAAAGCAGCATATGGACTGGATAACAAATCAAAAGCATGTTTATCCACTGAAGGAACTGGTTAATGGAGACTGCCAGCACGTTGCCATGGAAACACTGACTGTTGAACTGCACCATCTCATACCTTATCCAATACATTCCTGGTTGTTGGTAGTAGTCCAAAGACCCTGATCTCTTGATGGTAAACCCGTGGTCCAGCTGAGCAGAGAGAAACGGGGGCAACTCAGTGGCTCGACATTGTGCTAAAGAATTAAGACTCCAGACCAAGCTGTTCTTCACTGGCTATGAATATATTTATATATATGTATATATTTATATATAGTTACGGTGCCTCTACTTCCGGGTGACTAGCTAATATCCTAAATCTGCACATTGAAAACAAAAAGGCAAGAAAAGACACTAATCCCTTATGAATAGGATGCAGGCCAATTTGCTAGAAAAGATCTGATTTGTCAAACACGCTTTTTGAATGCACATTTAATCATGTCCTCTCAATTTTAAAAGATATAAATACCTTTCCATTTGCTAGAGAATGGAAAGTGCTTTATAATTCAGAAAGTACTGAAATCAACATTAGTCACTTAAAAGAAAGCAGACTGGACCCCCACTCCCTCAAAAATCTTACCCCATCAGGCTTACATTTGAGTGCTTCATAAATATGAAATCAAAGATTTGCTTTTGAACCCTCATAAATCAAGCTATTTGGGATTTCTTTCCTTAAGAGTTAATATTAAAAAGCAGAGCTACTCTTCATGGCGAATCCTAATGACATTTCTAAATTAAAATCTATAGTATAAAACAGTAACTTTTGTCTATAAAAATATAGGAAATAAAATGGAAATTGTTTTCAGTGTATATTAAAATGCATACGCACAATTAAGTGTTTGCAATTAACAACAGGTGCAAGAAATAAAAGACAGGATAAGTTCTTAAATGGTTCATCCTGGATTAATATGTTAGCTTTTGGCTACCTAGGAATGAAAGATTCAATCCTGAAATCTGAAAAACAATAATCACGCTGTATGCCCACTCCCCGGTTCTGCCCATGACAGGATGCGACTTGCTCACTTTTCTTGAGAGAGAGGCTCATGAGTGCTTTCAAGTGTGGTACTGGTGTGATGTTGATGACAGTTGCCACTTCTAAATTCACAAAGGCATTTCAAAAATATATCGGGGCACTAGGCACTTGAACTAAAAACTGCTTGGAGGATTTGGTCTTCTGATTACAAACTAGTCTATCCCAGGGTTCATGGAACAAGAGTGTGAGACTTTAATCTTTTTTTTTTTTTTTTAACGATGTACATTTCATTTTAGTTAGGAAAAATAATCGAAGTAGTACACTTGCTGTTAGGAAGATGAAGGCCTGAGCAGCTCTCTCAGTCCTTGAAATGGCTACTTAGTAACTAGTTCTCTATTGCCATCTACAGGCAAATGGTCTCATAAAGCGACACATCAAATGCCCTAGCGCAAAAAGCCTCTCATTTCAGAGCTAAGTTTCCAGTATCACAATCATTTGCACACTGTTTAGTAGGAATTTGTCCAATTAGACTGAAATGCTCAATTTGCATGAGCAAAATGCAAAAGAAGGACTTTAAAGCATCAGGAAAATTATCAGTTAAAATAATAAACAGCATTAAATGAGGAAAAATAAATTGGAACTGACATCTTAGTCATCGGTTCTTCATCAAGCTGAGCAAATCTAATAATGCCTCCCTCCCCTCTCTCAGCTCTCAAGAAGTCCACCGTTAAAACGTCATCTCTAATTCCATTTTATGTCTATAAATTGCATTTTAAAAACCTTTTGTTTCCCTTTCTCTGTTCTGTTCTGTTTTGTTTTCTTAATCCCCCAACTACTGGGAAAGGTAGTAGAGGGACAATGGAGTAGTTTTGAGAGGCGGGATGTTGCTGGTGTAGGGGGAGCAATAGGTGGTCCCGATCATGTTGCTGACCTAACTGTAGGACATCCTGCCTCCTTTTAGGGGAGCCATGTGATCCCCGTAAGTCTCCAGCAGGTAATTTCTCTCTTAGCCAACCGGACGACCTCTTGCAACCTTAATATAAACCTATTATCTGTCCTTTCTTTGGTCTCAATAATGTAAGGGGTGGGAAGTAGAGAAGAAAACAAATGACAACACGAACGTGAAATACTAAGGTTCGGAGACCTGAATGCATGTTGAAACCACGCTCATGTCATGAATTATGCCTGTGACTAGACTGTTTGTTATGACAGTGTGCTCTTTCTTCCTTTGTCACATGAAGAAAAAAATTGTCATGAGTTCTTTTATAAGCATCACTGATTTCCAGCAGGTAGTTAGGTTTCTAACCGAGGAAAGAGAAGTATTAGTTAAAGGCTAATGGTTTAGTCGATGTTTTGAAAAAACAAACTGACTGATATTTCACGTTAAAGTCCTTTTTTTTTTTTTTTTTTTTTTAATTTCAAGGGTGTATATCATTTCCAAGAAAAGGTCCTATGATTGAGGCACTTTAAAATAAAATGCACTATTTTATAGCCTCAGGGACAACAACACGCCTACGGGAAAAAATTCTGAGTGAAATTTTTGCTGAAATCAGCTTTTTTTATACCGATCAAATAAAAGTTACAATATCTATTCATTACAGGAATTTCATCATGTGGATAAGTTAATAAATACAGTATATTATTAAATGGTGCAATGGTCTACAGAATGGACCATTTATGAAGCACATGCCTTTTATGGATCACTTACATTCTACCTCAGCAGTTATGCTTCAGTTTGAGTTGGAATATTATTTAATGCCAGGGCTCCTTTTTCTTGTGAAAGTCCTCTGAGATTTAAATTTTGACTTAGATGACGGGAACACTGACTTATTCAATGTTATAGTGAAAGCTAATAAGTGGGTTACATGGGCTGGTTTCTAATCTGCAGCCTCACACAGTAACTGGTGGCTCCCAGCAAGTCCTTGCCGAGAGTGGAGACATGTATGAGGGACAGCAGCCCGGAGAAGGTGCAGGAATTCATATATTATGGCAGGTCCCTTTCTCCTTAAACGACACTGAGATTCACAGCAGTATTCTCCTCCATGTAGGAAATATTATTTAGAGCAGTTAATTGTGCTTTAGAGTTGACCTGGTATTTTTTCAGATTTCTCCCAAAAGTCAATTATTTTGAGTCTGAGTTAAGTTGAAGATACATTTTAAAACTTGATAGCAGAAAAGGAAGATGAAAGAAGCATACAACTAATGTGTAACTCAGCAATCCACAGGCCAATTTAGAATGTATATTACTAGTTTGTACAGTTTCCATGGAAACATGTTAGTGATGAACTGAGAAACTGGTATTAAATTGCATTCAAAATGGTCCAAGCATAATATTGAGACCAAAAAAAATTCAATGGACCTTTGAGCTTAAAATGCTAGTTTTTTTTTTTTTTTTTAGATCTATTTAGATGATGTTTAATAAACACATATGGAATAGGTTTCAGAATTTATTCAGATTTGATTAAAGTCGGACTTCCCCTCAAATCTGTTATCTGTCCATTTAAAAACCATCATGAAGTTCCTGCTCTTAGTCATTGTAAGACTCCCTGAATACTGTGAACAAGCCAATATAAAGCAACCAAGGCAAATTTAACCAAAGACTAATTAAAAATAAAAGACCAGGAAAAACAAAAACAAAATGACAGAGGTGGAAAAGCACTCTCTAGCAGCTGGAAGGCATCAGCAGGAGCAGAGAAGCAGTTCTTTTCATGGACAAGTGTGCTGGCAGTCCATTCCAAAAGAAAATTGTGGAATTAAAAGTTTTGGAATAGACTTAGATTGTGAATGAACAATGAAAACAAGAGTATAGCATGTCTGGCTTTGCTGAAAATCACCATGAGATTGTTACTTTCAAAAATGACTGAAATTAGCTGATAACAAAGAACACTGAGATCTCTGATCGCTGGAAGACGTGAAGGATGCTGTGGACTTCTACACTAAATTTCTTTGGAAATGACTAGCAGAAGAGGACAGGAAGAACAACTTGCACATTGAAATCCTCAGCAGCACCGAGGAGCATCTGAAAGCGTGTGCTTCCATTTAGCATTGTCAATGTACTCATGAGCCAGTTACTCACACTCATGTTACTCACTTTGAAAGGTTCAGTCAAAAAACATGAAATGCAAAGAGTACGAGAAAGTGTTGGCATGCATTGGTGCCATTTGCAAATTCTGGAAGCTCCTATCAAATATTTAGTAACCCAGATCTGCGACTGGTTGTATCAAATCTATCATTTATTTATCTTTATCTGGAGCTCTAACACAACCCCAAAAAGAGATAAAGAAAAATAAACACCCATCAAAGTAGCTATATACTCAAGTATTGTTCATAAGCATGAGGTACTTTTTATAGGGTAAATATTTCTTTAAAATTTGACATCATAGTGTCTAAGTTCTTTGTTTAGTAAAGAAAAACAGCTCAAGTGATTTCACCTTGAATCTGCTGGTAAAATTTACATACTCTAAAAAAAGAGGAAATTATTAAACACTCAAGCAATCTGGGACTTGAATATATTTACTCTAGAATATGACACCAGGAAGTAAGAGGTTTCATTATTTCTCTGCCCAATTTAATCTTTGCCTAGAGCTGCTATCAAATTGCATATAGTGTATGTCTGCAAGTATAGAGCAGAAAAAAAAAATCCTTGTGCAGCAGCATCAATAAAATGGTAAATGTTTAAGATTTCAACATTAAAAACAGAAATTTCTAAGGAGCAAGACGTGGTGATTTTCTTTGGGTGTTCACAGCAATTCGATTCCACAGAAAATCTTCCTGTGTAAGCTTTCTGCTATGTGTTGGCTTTTGTTTAGGTCCTCCTACAAAGATCTATAGTGTTCCAGTCTCTCCCTGCAAAGTTGTCTCTTCCAGCTTTCCTTCCCTCCCAGGTCCTGGCAAAAATACACTATAAATTCTTTTTCTCAGAGCCCAAACGTTTGCATTGGCACCGAGTCCAGCATGGGGGAGGTTTTCTGTTTTAAAAAATAAATCATGAAATGAATATATACTGCAAGACACCCTGGAGGTGTTGGATAATGATGTGACTCCCAGGGAAATGATCAGCAAAAAGACGTAATATATATAAACTTCAAACCTCCCCCAGTGCATTAAATGGTCGAGCTGTCTAAAGAAATGACCCATTCTGCTGTCTCTGGGTGGAATCTCCTGAGTAATTCCTGTCTCCTAGGTGGATTGCTTTAAAAAGTTAGAGGTGGATATTTCAGATGCTTACTGCTATGACAGAAACTCCAGCGGCTGTGCTGTTCGGCTTGGGGCCTGTGTTGAAATGCTTTTTTATCTTTCCAGCTACTGACAGCTGATGTTCATTTTCTGGGAGGCCGTCATCCTGGGGTGGGGGGAGAAAGGAAGAAGAGAAGAATTTAAAAATGAGACAAATGGAAAATGAGGCCAAGATCTTCTAGTAATAGACAGTGATCTTAACATCCTTAAGATTTCAGAAATAAACCAACCAATGTCTGCTCACTTAACATTGTGGCTGGAAGTACTGCTCCGAGGTCTCACTCATTTCCACATCCACACTAAAACTGATTTGCTGTATCATCTGACATTTAGAATTCTGTCTCTAAATGAATTTTTTAATTTATGTTTTTGGTTTTAGTAAAACCTGTTTCAACCATGGCTCTAGAGACATGTCAAAGAATAAATTCACCTGGACAAATAAAAAAAAAATCAATGTACACATATTTATTTTTTCCTCTAACCCAAAAATTTATCCTCTTATCTCATCACTCAGACCTAAAGCTGAAAGAAACTGACAGGCTTGGGTACCATCGGGTTAGTTCCACAGCTACTCAATAGACCATTCTAGAATTCTAGACAGAAAGTTCTTCACGTTTTAAATTCTCCTTGCTGCCTTCAAAGCATGCTATTATGACATACTTCACACTGGAACTCATTTTAACGAAGGCTTCTGCTCTCCAAGGGAGCCTTCTTTCCGTGACAGAAGCTGGACAGATTGAGCATCTTTGTTAACTACTGCAAGAATAACAATGACCAGAGTCACGAGGCTGTGCCACCCCTTACCAGCTCTTCACGAAAAGACACATATTCTGTGAAAACAGAGGCCGAGTGCCGTCCACTATTACAATCCTCAGGTCTTAGCAAAGTTGCACATAGCAGATGTCTCATAAATGTTTGTAGAATAAATGAATGAATGGATAATAAAGTGTTGGATAAAACCAATTCCTGGAAAGACTTCAATGGCATTCATTGTTTTTCTTTTCTACATCTTCTCCATTATGCTTGCATGTGATTTCTAGCTTTCGCCCAGGACAATACATTTGCAGCTTCCCAAGCATGACATGTTTGCTTTTTTGTGAAAGCAGGTTTCCCCACATAAGATGTACTCCTTTCAACTTTTGAATCTTCATTTATGCAGTCATTACTGACTGCATGTCCAGAGGACCAGGCTCTGTAGTAGGTGGTGATGTTGAGGAAAAAAGAGGCATGGGACCCTGTGATTCCTCCTTTTATTCAAAACTTGGTCCCTATTCCAAGACATTATAATAGCTCTTCTGTAAATTCCTAAGGATTTTTTAATGATAGGTATTTGCACTATATTTTAATTTTAGTGTTGGGTGACTATTTACCTAAACTCTTGCCCTTTTGTAAAACTTTGTCCATGTTTTCTGTCATTTTTAATATAAGCACAGTGTTCAGTGCCCTGCTCATGGTAGATACTCATTTTATTATATTCTTGAATGGACTTATTAATGGTTAGGAGAAAGATCAATTATTTATACTTATTAATCCATATGTGAAACTAACAATAGAGGACAGGGGTTTTCCAGTGATAAAGGGTGAATTAAAAAAAATCTATTGTGGAAAGAGTCAGGAATAAAATACGGATCTGTTTGGGTAACAGTAGGGTGATAGCTGGGGAGAGAATAGAAACAGGAACATATGAAGTCAGTACCTGGCATAACCAGGTCTATGTTGGGAATGTGGGAGGTAGGAGAAGAAACAGTCTGCCCACGAGAACCTTGTGGGCTAATGTGGACACAAAGTATGCACACACCATGTCAAATAATAAAAAAAGGCCAACAAGGTAATAAAGAACTGTCCAAAGATTGTGTAGCCATGGACTCTGTTATAAGCATCACAGGAGTTCAGAGGAGAAAGGATACATGTTCAGTTGTGAAAAGTCAGCTCAGACTTCATAAGGAATATGGGATTTGAACAGGTCCTTAAAGATGGGGAACATGGTGGCAGACAGGAAAAAAGGTGATGTTTTGGTGTACACGTGTGTGATTGGAAGTCACAAGGCATGTTTGCCAAGGAATGAGCAGACCAGTTTATCTCTAGTTAAGAAATGATGTGGGAGAGTAATGACAAGAAAGCTGAACTAACAGGATAAAGACTGGCCACTCATCAGCACCCAAAGATCCAGAAACTGAAGCCTTAGTCTCAATTAGGATTTAAGCAAAGCATTTTAAATCAAGAGGCGTAAGTGTAGGAAGTGTGAAGTACTACCCTCTTTTCACTCACTTTTCACTCTTTTCTGTCTGAATGAAAGGGGGAAGGCTGAGACAGTGGTGTCCCATAAGAACACATCTTAAGATTATCTGTGTTCATCTAGTATTCGCTTAATCGAGTTCCAGATTACCTCGTACAAATGATTTGTCTGAGCTTTAGATTATAAAGGAGTTTGACAAATATGAACAGGAAGCAGGTCTAAGGGAGGTTTTTCTCTTTAGGGCAAAACCACCTTGAGGATCTGTGTAGTTTCTGGATGGAAGTGAATGGTAAGCAAGGGTTGGGGGACAGAGGAGGGGGATGAGCACATGAGGGGTGGGGCAGAAGGGGAAATGAGGCAGTTTGCCGTAGGGAGATGCAATAAGAGGCAAGATGAAGTAGGGAGAGAAAGTAGGGAGACACCTATCTTGAGGTGAACAGGAACAAAATTAACGAGAAGTACAAGAACAACAAGTGGTGACAAAGGTGTGGAGAGAAAGGAACGTTTTTACACTTTTGGTGGGAGTGCTGGGTGGTGCCATTAGTTTGGAAAACAATACAGATATCATTAAAAAAATAAAAATATAATTACTGCATATCCAGCAATCCCACTTCTAGGTATCTAGTCAAAGAATATGAAAATATTAACTTGAAAAGATGTATGCAGCCCCATGTTTACTGCAGCATTATCTACAATAGTCAAGATAATCAATCAACCTGAGTGCCCATTAATGGATGGTGGATATGAAAGATCTGGTATAGATATGCAAGGGAATACTACTCAGCTATAAAAAGGTGAAAATTTTGCCATTCTTCACAACATGGAGGGAACTGGAGGGTACTTTACTGAGTGAGGTGAGTCAGAAGAAGAAAGACAAATATTAGATGATGTCACTTAAATTTCGAATATCGAGAAATAACACAAATGAAGGGATAAATAAAATTAAAATGAACCTTTGGACTCTGACAACAAGGCTGCATAGAGGTGGGAACATGTGTTGGAGGGGTTTACTTATTATTTTATTTTCTGGTTTGGGTTTTTTGTTATTATTTGAAAAAAAGAAAATTAGAAACTAAGTGAGGCATAATCCCTGCCTTTCAGAAAAGGAAAGAGAGGGAGGAGCACTGACACAAGTAATACTTTCTATATGATCTTAGTACTAACAATTTACATTTGTGATCGCCTCAATTTTCCGTAACGTCCATTATTAGACCCATTTTGAAGATAAGCAAACTGAGACTCAGCAAGGTTAAATAAATTGCACAAGATCACACAGCTAGAAAGTGGTTGGCTCAGGACTAAACTATGCCTGAAACTCTGTGTCATTTCCACATCAATCAAGGTCATCAATCAAAAGAACTAGCTACTTGAGGACTTGATAATTATTGAATAGAAAGACTCAACGAATCATCTTCTTCATGAAGAAAGTAGTACAATGATAAAGAGGAATGTGAATTGAATTAAGGACTGGAGGAAAAAAACCCCAAAACAATATTTGGAGAGTCCTCCGTGGCGCCCATTAAGGATTTGGAGGTCAGCTTAAAGGGATGCTCAGCACGTCGAGGTGGCTCAGAAGAAGTAGTTAGAAATCTCTATGTCAAGTAGAGACTGGGTACCCACTAATCTTGGATGTAGCAATAGGATTGCTCAGGTCAGGGCTCTTGGATCCCATGTAGCGCAGTAAGTGCTAGAACTCTTGGCTGATACTGGATGAAACAAAGGTGTGTGGGACCTACAGTGTGGCCCCATGATTGGTACAGGTTTTGTTTAACAGCCTGGGTGCAAATCCAGAGAAAACGCATAGTAGGGAATCCACAGGAGCAGTTCCCAGTTAACTTACTTAGGGAACTCCAACCCTTATTGCACGTTCCTGCCTCCATCTCACTGACCCACCGCTGTTATCTTTGCCAGAAATTTCCCTTTGTTGAGCTTTGATTTCCCCCTGCCAGCTCTTGAGCTAAGAGGTTGCTTTCTCACCACTCTCACAATGGACTTTATTTCCCAGCTCTGTCCTGATCCTAATCTCCTGTCAAGACTTCTAGCAACTCTTTTAGATGTAGGGGCCCGGGGGTTCAGGCCTCCAGCTTTAAATTCTAGTGAAGGTTTGAGCTTCTCTTGGGTTATTAGTTCACGCTAGTTCACGCAGAAGCAATGAAAGTAGTGAAACAATCCTCACAGGTTGTCAGAGATGCTTTTTACTTCATAAATCTTAAAACATATCAGATTTTTTTTTCCCAGTGAAATAAGGTGTCTCAGCTAAAGAAGGCAAAATACAAACACACACACACACACACACACACACACACACACACACACACACACACCCAGCAGCTACAATGTCTGTGGCTTCTATATCAATTTGGAAGGTTTTGAGCCTAATTGGATTAAAAGACATAAACAAATGGTTTTGTAGGGACCTGAGCTATATGGATTGATAATGGAAATTTAGTTAATTTATTATCTTGCATCAATAAAATAAATAGGGCCACTAAAAGCATACATTTTTATACGTATATCTTGATCATCATTATTTAGAATGAATTATGTGCCAAAAATATGCTATGATGTTTTGAAACGTGACAAGCCTGGCAGTATGTTGCAAATAGTTATAGCATTATTATCATACGTTCTGGTATGTAGTTTCTGGGAGTAGTTTCTGAAGTTTGACACAAGCTGGTTGTGGTTTGAGGTTATTGGGCTTTGATTTGAAATTCCCATCCACCACTTGGCAGAGCATTGCAACTGACAAGAACAAAATTAGTTTGCAAAATGGAAAATGAATTCTCACAGCTGTCTGTAGGAGCCCTACTTTCCTGGTCTCCATTTCTATAGCGGATGTTGGGGAGAGATCTATGGAGAGGGATGTGAGGCTCCAACGTGAAGTCACTCAGTAGAGCAACTTCCCCTCTTCCCGTGGGGAAACCATTCCAGGGGTCATGCAACTGAAAACTGTCCTCATCTCATGGGTTTTTGTTTTTGAATCATATATCCAGTTTCAGTCTATTCATTGCTGGACGCTATTATGAAGAAAACAGGTACATTTCCGAGAAGTATAGGAGTCTTTAGAGGTTTACTATCAGAATACTCTAATTCATTTTGACTCAATCCTAAGTACACTAGAATACTCTCCGGTAGTTTCAGTTCCATTTCAAATCTCTGTTCGTGGCCCCTCAACTACTCTTGATCAATCCTGGAGGGTACTAATGGAACTTTTGCTCTCTTCAGCTGGGCACGATGCATCCTCCATAACTACAATTCACGGTGCATTTGGGGATAAAATGTAAATTAAATTAAAATCTATCTTGGAGGAGGATAAAGAGAAGATAAGATGTTTGAATGGGAGGTAGAATCCTGTCCTCATTTATAATTTATGAATATAGGTAAATGGTTTTACTTATATTACAGTATCATTGGGGTTCTCTTCATTTCTAACCAATTCTGCCAGTACAATAAGATGAATGCTTGCATATATATATATATATATATATATATATATATATATATGTTGTGGCTGGGGTCATTTTTTATAGGCATTGAATATCTTGGTAGATTATCCAGGTTTGTGTTTTTTCTTTCTCTTCTTTTTCTTCTGGAATATCTTAGTTTACCAGGATCTTTTTAAGAGAAATGGTAGGATAAAGGAGGCAAAGTAAAATTTAAGGGCCAAGAAGGTGATAGGAAGTCTTAACTACACTCGACTTATTTAAACCAGTCCTTTCCACTAGAATAAAGGTTGTCATTTCTGATTTTGTTTAATAATCATCTGGGGGATTTTAAAAATCCCCATGGCCTGATATTAGCACAGATCAATTAAGTTAGAATCTCTAGGGATAAAACTGAGACATCAGACCTGGTGCTAGAGTTTGATGGTGACCGAACTTCATGCTAGAGACTTCTTTAAGCTCCAGTTTCCTCATCAGTAAAGTCGGAAAAAAATAATTGGAAGTAAAACACAGATTTGCAGAATTACAGCACTGAGATGGGCCTTCATCCTTGAATATGAAAATAATAATATGGGACAAAGTTCAACACTTTGAAAACAAAAATGCAGTAACACTATAGTTGAAAATACAATAGTGATAATTTAATCCTAATTATGAATAAGAATACAATCTTAGAAATGTCAATTAGAATTATGAATTTATCAGTAACCTACACTGTCTATCAACAAAAACTGTCAGGAGAAACTGAGTCAACTTTCTCCCCAATCCCTGGGATGATCCAGATATGTAGATATTATTGCCTATCCTGGTCTTATATAATATGTGCTTCCTTAACCAAGGTTTTCCTCTTTAATAAAGCTTCTCATATGTCAAAATTGATTGTGATTTGCATTTCATCAGTACATAGATGACAGGATTGTTGCTTCACTCAGACTCAAATTCACCAACTGTTTCTTCAGTCCCTCTGAGGTACTGACATTCAATCTGGCTCTCTCAGGATCTCTGAGTATATAATAATCTCTCCATCCACATAACAACCTGAGAAGCTGTTTTATCTACTCTTTGCTTCATCAGAGAATGCTTTTTCAATTCCAAGTACGCCAGGTGAAAAGGTTACCATGCAAGCAACAGAGAAAATTAGGACAAATGAGAGAATAGAGGAACTTTCTGACAACTTCCTTAGGGCCCATATAATTATTATTACTACCCTCCCCTACCCGCCTTGGGTAGTGTCCTCTGTGGTAATCAAATATAATTTGATTGCCAAATGCAAAATGTCTTGTTAAATGGTCTTCTTTGTACCTTCCTAATTTATTTATTTTGATTGCTTGTGTGTTCATTTGTTGCACTCGGAGACCTCAACAAATACTAAATGCTGAACGTTTACATATATGTGGTTTCCTTCATTATTCTGAGACAAAGAAAAGAATCCATATTCTAATTTAACTTCTGCATAAAGAGAATTTCAAAAGTTAAGCACTTTATGTATTATTTTTGAAAAGTTTTTTTTTTTTTTTTGCTAAAACCAAGAGTCCCACCCCACTTCCCCCGCCTAGTATCTGAGGTCTGAAATGGCAACAAAATTCAGAGGATGAAACACTATGTGGTATGAGAAGTTGCAGGGGGGGGGCGCTAACAAGGGAAGGAAGTGCAGGTAAAGGACACTGGGACTTGGGTGGTGGGTTTGGTGTTACTGACATGCAGGCAGATTGAGGTGGGAATTCATATTCTAAAGAGCATATCTCAAAGTGAAAAATTAAAACAAGTAAAAAAAAAAAAAAAAAACAACTACTGCAATGAGATAGTTCTACACACCCTCCAAAAAGTGAAACATTTAGAAAAGAAAGACTCTAAGTTCTGTTAGAATTACATAAAGGGTAATTTTCAATTTTAAACCGCCTAGATAATTCCTGAAGAGTTAGCCTCTCTTTGACACAATATGTTTAGGGGGGGAAGAGGGAACTAAAATAAGAGCTGCAATCCAAGTCGCAGAGCGTTGTGGAAGCTAATTATCAGCGAAGAGGAACACGTGTAAAAACCTGCACGAAGCAAGTTGAGAAGGTAGTGACCCCTGAGACAGCTGTTGCTGCCCTAGGAAAGGAGCAACATAGTTATTCAAAGGCAAGCATTCTCTTAATCTTGTTTCCTTGCCCTGCTGAATTGGAATAATACTGCTATGGGGTCAGTTGGCTGGGAATGAGGGTGTGATTCTGCTCTTCTAGCAGCGTTCCCACTCCTTCACCTAAATAAGACAAGTTTGCTCAAATGCTCCAAGTTATTGTATAGAAGATATTCACACTTGTTGGATAGCTCGTCCCCAGCCTCTTCTGGGATGGAGTGCTGGCATCTCCTTCTCCTGGAAGCCTTCCATGCACCCTGCCCACAGAGGAGGCTGAGAGAGCTCTTCTCCCACTGCCCTATGACTGTCTGGTCATTTCAGACAGGACTTGTGGAGAGGACACCTGGCAGGCAGTTGCCCTCTGAGGAAAATGCAATCTAAAAATAGGAAAAATCTATTTGTAATCTATGTTTCTTTCCTCTATATCTCTGTACAACCTCAAAAGGCATTTCAAATTCAGATTATCTGGTTTATTCTGAGTGATCACAATGTTAGTCTTTCTTTCCAGGGATAATGTACAATTTGACAATCTGTGGACCACAGGTTTTAAGTTAGGATGTGGGTAAGTATAAACCAACCAAGAAAACCTACAGCTAGTTTTTGTCTCTTCCACCCCACACATCTAACGGGATGGCCTCAGTAAGTTACTGTGAGAGGTTGCTAACTTGTATGAACAATCACTATAATGATGATGATGGACATATTGCACTCCTTTGCGATATTCACAGTTCTTTCATGTTTAACATAGGAGGGTAGTTATCGTGTGATGCACAGGACCTTAAAGTAAGTGAGCTTGGTATAGAAATACCTGGCTGAAAATTCCAAGTTCATCGCAAATGTGGTGACTGCAGACAAGTCACCCACCATAGTCTCAGTCTCCTCATCTTTAAAATGGGTGTAATAACCACCACCCTGCCTATCTTGTAGCCTTAGTATTAGCCTAATGTTAGATGCTTTCCAACCTTTCCCACTTTATAGAAAAAGATAATATTTTTGTTTAGCACCTCAGGGTAAATGCAAAGGTTTTCTGAGGCTGGAAGTGACCACTCCTGGTCTCTGACAGTCTAACCCACTTATTGAATGGATTGAAGGGGTCCATATCTTTGCTCATTTGTGCACTAATAAATTGGGAAGTTCTGCTATATTAAAATATTCAAAATCAACCTTAACTGCATATCTAGACATATTGATATATTCGCATATAATCTCCTGTCATACATATCCTCAAGTGGGGTGTGGGCATTGGCCTTAGACATGTAAATTGCTAGGACCAAGGCCTATGCTCACTAAGTATCAGAACATAAACGAGATCTCAAGCTCTTAAAGTCTGTAGTAGTTTTGCAGTCACATGTAGTCTGTGTTACCCTGAACTTTCAATCATACCTTATTATCAACAATTAGTTCTTTTGGAAAGAAAACAAGGTGATAAATGAGAGAAGAGAAATGTTTTGCTGCCTCCAACTTAAAGCCCAATCACTCAAAGCAGTAGGGAGGCTGGCAGAATTTGTATCAATGAGCTAACAATTGTATTCTTAAATATATCTATGTATCTCCAAATCTGTATCTGTCTTCTCTTCTGGCAATACAAACAGCTAAATCAAGTTATATACCTTCTCCTTCTTTCCATGTGAGTGACAGGAGTACCTAGGACATATGGTTGTCAGGAGGAATACAATCAGTTCATGTATGTAAGCCGCTTAAATGGTGCCGGGAGGTTTTGCACACTATGCACTTCATAAGTATTAATTATTATTATTCATAACAAATCATATCAATCAGTTGTAGAGAAATATTGAGTTAAAAATAATGATGCTGGAGAATTTTTTTAACAGTTAAAAGAATATGGTTTGATCTTTGAAGTCAAGCAGCAGCAGCAGCAGTATTTGGGAGCTCCTAGACCAACTCCATTTGAATGGGCACTTGTGAGCACGTGAATGTTTCAGAAGTGCCGCTGTAGCACTCTAAGGCTTATGCAGAGTCTGTTGGGTCATTTCTATTTTTGGTACAAATGATGGAAAAGTTGTACTAACTCAGAAAATCTGATCTGTATTATTGATAATTATTCAGCCTGAATATGAAGCCCTGAGGGTAGATGGTGGGTGGAGGGCACCAGTGGAGGGCACCTCGGTAGTAAAAGGCAGCACCAATGAATCCACTGAGATGCTTTGTGCAAGGGATTGTGAGAGCATCAGCAGTGATACATCAGAGACGCTGGAGGGAAAAAGCCCAAGATCCATAACTATTCTGGCACGTTGGAGGAGGAGAAACAAACACAAATACAGCATTGTAAGTAAGAGGCAAAGCCAACAGGAAATTTAAAGTTTAAAAGAGAACGTGAGGAGTAACTACAGGGAAGGGAGGAAGTCACTTACATTGACCCACGGATGTTCAAGAACTTGCAGGGCTGAAAATCGCTGATCAACATTGACCAACAGCATCATGGTAATGAGCTCCTGCAAAAGGGAACATTCAATTTCATTTGTTTCACTTTTCAGGTAAAAACGTCGTGTTTTCAAATGTAGAAGTTGTCTTTCAGTTTGGGAAAGCATTTGTGAAATCTCTAACTCTTAAGTATTTCAACTGAATTTATCAATGACTACCTGAATCACTCCTATAAAAATGGAAAGGATAAATCGCTCCTGTAAAAATTAAAGGAAAGGATAAATACACAGCCTATAGTTGATCAAAGATTAAATTAATATTAAAATCAATTTCATAAAAATTCTTTGAGTAGAAATCATAATATTTATAGAATTAATCTTCCTTTCTTTGTCTAATATTTTTCTCTTTAAAGACAGATTTCTAAATATAGAAATCACCATTTAAAAATACTTTCAATTTTCGCTTTGGCAGCTGAAAGGCAAAAATGCAGTTTTTCCTCCTAACTGCAGGATGGCAGATATAGGGTTGAAAGAAAGGAATGAGAAAAGACAGAATTGTTAACAGCTAGTTGTTAGAACAGAAGCTATTCTTTGGTAAGAAATCTATTAAAGAAAATCTATTAAAACCGTTTCCAAAATAAGTCAGTACAAATTGTCATGAGTCAATACAAACAAAATAACAGCCAATACAAGTCAATACAAATAAACTATCCAGAGGTAAATGATTTAATGTTTCTGATATTAATGAAATGTCTTAGTGAATTCAAATTGATTTCGATCAGGAAAGCACAACTTGGATTTTAATAATGAATTTGTTATGCATCGTACCCTTTGGATTTGAAGTTCCCGTGTAACAAAAATATTACCACTCTGTGATGGGGATGATTTATTTCTATTGATGCAGAGTTTCTACCTTTACTTTCTATCTTGGGTCAGAACTTATTAAAGCAACTACTCTGTGTGATGCCCTTTGCCAGGTGCCATGGGAAAGCTTCATTGAAAAGATGACATTACATTTCAGGGAAGAATTTACGAAGCAAAGAGACACGCAGATCTGAGGAGGGTTCAAGCATGGTGTGTGGTGGGGGAGGGCTAGCTAGAAGCTACAGCAATGTAACTGGAGTGACAACAGGGAAGGATGAAGTCAGGGAAGCAGAGACACTTGGTAAGTTAAGGTGACCTGAACAGATGACTTAATGACAGTAATGTCTTGGAAAACCTAGCCATTACAATGAAAATGTGTATAGAAATCACATTTATGGTATCATTAGTCTCTTTGCACACAGTGGTTCAGAATCAATAACTTCACTAAGACACACAGGATATGGAATAGAAAGCCACTGAAAACCTACCTTTGCAGAATCGGAAACATTATCCCAGTATGGAGAAGGAAAGTCTACTTGCCCCATCAGAATCTGATCGAAAAGCACCTCCTGGTCATCACCACTTCTGTTCAGATGAACAAGAAGAAAAAACAACACCAAAATGTCAATGGAGGGTATGTCTCTTCATCCTTAAGCACTGGAGCCCTTCCTTTCCCCATAAATATGTAAAATGTGTGTTTTTAAGCAACTCAAATGTCAGTATGGAACTGTTTTGGTAAATTAAGAAAGAATGAGTTTTTAAATTATATGAGGAAGATTTATGGCAGGCATGTAAATTAGCATGCACCGCATGGAAAAATAACAGGCATTGCAAGGAAAGTTCATGTTATATTCTTTTCCTGCTGCAGGCTCTTTGTGCAAGAAGGCCAAATGGATCATTCTGAGAATAGAGAAATGCTTTGTTGGTGCTGAATAAAAGGTTGCGGCCCATACCCGCGGAACGGAGGGAAGCCACACAGCAGGATGTAAGTGATCACACCAGCTGCCCAGATGTCCACCTTCAGGCCATATCTGGAAAAGTAAGTGAGGTTAGAGTTAGCAAAGTCAGGCCAGGACAAATTACGGGCATGGCAACTGACAGAACTCTTCTATTTCACACCCATACCCAGACCAAACAAAATTAAAAATCCCCAGGAGCAAACACTGAACTAAAATCCATTGGTGAAACAGAATTCAAGGAAAGAAAAATGAAAAAAAAAGTGATCCAAAGCACATGAATAAACATCAAAGCAATGCATGTCTAGGCTCATATCCAAACATCAGTAAGCGAAGGGTTTCAAAAAAAGGGTTCATTATAGTCATAACAATTTAAGATAGGGATGAACCTTGGAGATGTTCTAATTCCCTAATTAGAGAAATAATAATTACACGGAGGACATTTTCCAATTTGTAAAGGACAAAATAAATACATGTTCTTCATTTGTTTTCCCAACATCTCTGTAAGTTGTTCAGGACAAATATTATTGCCTCTTTTAAAAAAGAGAAAAATCATGGTTCAGAGAGGTAAATAACTTTACTCGAGATCACACAATTAGTCAGTGGCAGACCTGGATTTTACCCAAGGTCTTCAAGGGCCCAGCCAAATCCTCTTTCTCTCTTATACTGCGCCTTCTGCGGGTAGTCAGGTAGGGCACTGGAACTGGGCTCCCAATTCATTCGAATTTGACAACTAAACAAGTTCTCATTCCTCCATGTCTCACCTTAAAGGACTCACTTATTGAGACTCCCTTCTCATCTGCTCTGTATTTCTGTCTTTTGGTTGATTATATAAGCAGAAAAATTATCTGACTGGTCAAATTCTTTTTTTTTTTTTTGATCATCAGCTGTGGGTTGGTGCTGCTAACGGGAAGAAAAAAGGAGGGCTGTCTCCTCTTGCTGCTCTACCCTTCCCCAATCTTTGTGTTTAAGAATAGTGCTTCAGAGCACTGCTAAGATCCTTGGTAAGAAATGGGGTTCTTCACTGAAAGAGACTTTTATTCACATAGACCTGAGTTCAAATGCTGACTCAGCTACTATTGAGACATGCACTTACAGGAGACTCAGTGTCTGGGTCCTGGGCAAAATGGGACTTATATCATGTACCAGAAGGGTAAAACAGAATTAAATAAAGGTGCTTACAGCCTGGTATAAAATATCTCTTTTGTGAGCATTAGTCCACCCTGCCTTTTCTCCCCATTCTAGGGTAGGGTGTTTCATTCATCTGATACAGAAACCAGCAAATTCCCAATGGTCCTTGGGCCTAAGGGTGCTTGAACTCCACAGATAATCAGAGGCTTGCCAAGATGAACCAAAATGGGGCTGGAGTGGAGTATAAGGACAGCTGAGAGAAATAACCACAGGAGACTGTAATCACTGCACACAGCAGTGTCTGTTTCTTTTATCAGCAAAAGCAAGTTAATTACCATCGCTCTATGTTTCTCTGTTAGTCTGAACATTTTTACTCTGGGGTTAATAACTACTGTTCTACCTTTAACAAAGGCCAACTGCAAGACTTAAACAAGATTGCGGTAATTGGCAACTTGATTGGGGAAACAGAGAAAATGGCTCCCACTTTAAAGTTGAAAAAAAAAAAAAGAGAAAGAAATCTGATAGCTAATTCTGTCTGGATGGAAAAGAACAGTACTGTGTCTCTTGTTCTTGAAACACACTGGTCTTTTGCAGGCCAAACACTTCAATAAACACATGAGAACCATTTACCCAGTCTCTGCAATGATTTCTGGAGCCACATAAGTCGGAGTTCCACAGACCGTGTACAGGGGGCCGTCTACAAAGGTGGCCAATCCAAAGTCACCCAGCTTCAGTGATTTGCTGCCATCTTGGTGTTCATACACCTATAATAAAAGCAAAAAGCGAAACTGCTTTGAAATGAGAGCTCAAAAACTATTTTTTTTCTGAAGAAATGAGGGTCATTTAAATTTAATGTATTTATGAAAAGGCAGTTATGCCAGGGAATACATAGAAAATGTATTTCTTCAGGTTAAACTGCAGAATTAGAAACATGATGAACAACCAGATATAGAAACCCATTAAATTATAGTATATTCATACAATGGGATGCTCTATGACCATTCAAATGGTGATGTGGGTTTATATTTATTAAAATGAACTGTACTTTAGGAATGAGGACAGTGGATTTTAGAATGGTTGGCAGAAGAGGGCTTCTAAGGAGAAAAAAACATGTACAAGGAAAAATGCCTGAAAGAGCAGTGTTGGTCTAGGATGGTAGGATTATGGGAGATATTTTTCTTCTACTAATCTGTAGTCTATGTTTTCCATAATTAAATTTAATTTTGTATACAATGACATATAAAAAATCTCTACGGTAGTATGAAAGTAATAACCTCTTCATTTTAAAATATAAAAAACTTTTAAAATGCAGGCACTTGGTAATTGAACAAAAAACTACACATGTACTGAAATACTTTATTTTCAGTGCCACATTTCCAAAAAGATCTATTTACATTTTTTATTAATAATTTAAAGAGATATTAACATTTCATTTCACCTGTGGCAATGTGGAAGATTTATCAAGTGCAGTTAGTGTTCTGTCCAGGTTTCCTTATTAAGGCAGTAAAAGTCTCTAGTCTTTCACCCAACAAATCAAGAAAAGGATACACGTGACCACAGGCAAGTATTTATACTCCTTTAATTCTAGCTCATGATCACACTAAATGGATCTGCTCTAAAAAGAATCCCAAACAACTTCTATTATTTCAAATAAAAGATCAAAAGACATTCGGAATTCTAATTCAGTGCCCTCCACTGGAATCAACAAGACCAAGAAAAGAAAACCGTAGGATAAGGCTAGCATTACCAGCAAAGGCATCGCCAGGAGATGCCTTAAGGAAATGGTGACTTTTTCCATGTACATCAAAATAATCCATTGACAATTTGGGGCCTGCTTGCTCTTCTGCTATCACTTTATGATCCCCTGTACTTGCTACAATAGTTTGAACCTTGTGCACAGCAAGGCACATCTGCACACATTAGGAGTACCATGGTCATTTCACACACCACCTCTGCCTTCCTTTGGAAAGAAGTGGATTAACTTCTCATTTCACTGCAGCATAAAGTGCAAGTGTTTGGCCAGCTAAGCTGCAGTATCAGCAATGATCATGTGGATCTAACCATTTTGGCAGAGGCAGGCAGTCAGATCCTTCTTCCTGGAGAGACTGCTATCTTTTCTGGGGAGAAGATACTCTTACATTTTCTCTATACTCAGAACATGGAACCCTCTTCTTAAGGGCTCAGCCACAATTAAGTACCAGACCTCGGGCAGGCCTGCGGGGCATCTGCCCTCCGGCTAATAGCACAAATACAGCCGTATGTCCCTGACAAATGTGGCTTTGCCCATCTGAGATGGACACTGTCCTCCTCCCTGCTTTAGTGAAGTGGTTGTCCAGTCCTGGTCATCATGAACAAGTGTGAGTTAGGAACTTTGAAGCACTGAAGTGTAAAATATGAAATTGTCCTTAATCTAAAAGTACCCAGGAAAAAGAAATCCCTAAATTGTAGTCTCAGTATGTCAGCCATTCTGATCATCCAAATCATAAGCAAATGTCTTTCATGAAAAGAAATCTGAGCTGGAAATGTCTAGTAGATCATCTAGCTTATTTCCAGACAGAGCAGAATTGTTTACTTACTTAATTCTATTTTGTTACCCAAACCTTCCTAAAATTCAAAATAATCTCTTGCTTTGATGTTCTGTTTGGTCCAAACATTCACGAGAATGTTTTGTGAGGTACAGATTTCAATTTATACAACTCCGGAAATTTATGGGTTTTTTCCTAAACATGCTATCTATAATCACCTAACTCCATTAAAAAGTTGGACCAAAGCAGATGTGGGCAGATCTGGTCATAAGTTACATTTTAGTTCTCAATACAACCATGTAATTCTCTTACACATCACGAAGGTTTTATTTTTGAGTATCTACATTTTGATAGAAATTACATCTAACATATAAACATATGTCAATTATGTTTGATATACCTGAACAATAAAGTTCAAAGTTTCAATAATTAAAAACAAAGCATTAATGACCTGCCTAAAATAAACAAAATAGCCACTACTTCAAAATTATAATTCTAAAAGACACCAATTCATTTAAATTAAATACATAGGATTCAACATTTTAGTGTTCTTAGCTCTCTTTAATCACGTCTACAATGTCTCCTATTTTGCTTTGAAAACGGTATGGTAGCATTTTCAGGAACAAAACAAGGTTAAAATGACGTTTCAGAGAAACAATAAGAGCTTCGAAACAAAGGCCTAATCCATATAATTGAAAACATTTCACAAGTGCATTAGGAATGCTTCAGCAGAATGTTTTTGCAGGTGAATAAATGTCTGGGCCTCTAGTTCAGAATTCTGTTTAACTTACTGTCAGGCAGAGCAGGAAACAAGGTTGCTTTGGGTTTTCCTCTGTCAACACTTTGGGAGAAAGACACAGAAGAATATATTCTAGCATTTCCTCTCCTCCCTTGGCGATCACTTTTCCTAAGTGGTATAATACCATGAGCCCACCGTACAGCTAGGGATCCCACCATCAGCACCTGCTGCAACCTGGGGAAAGCTCAGACTCGTCTCATATGGAGCCACTGCAGAGGGGCACGAGGGAGGCCAAAAGTGTAATTAACACTTTCCTAAAATCATAGATTTCTAAATACATCGGCTTTAAACACACAGATGCAATCACGCATGTGTGCACACACACACACATACACTCCCAAAACGTTTCCAGAAGGTATTTTCCCAAATGGCGGCTATAAATTCACTTTGAACTAAGTTTTTAATTAAAAGTTAGGAATCGGAAAAGCTTCTAACAAGTTCACACGGAAAGTACTCAGCCCTTGGCTAACACCATTCTGCGTCCATTCTGACCTTGTCACTTGGCAGGTCTTCTCATCTGACCATCGTTCAGAAAGGACATTAACAGGCTGCAGGTACAGACTTGACAGCCTGATCCAGCAAGTAAGGTTCTGGTGTTCGAAGAACTTTTTGCTATAACTCTATTTTAAAGCTTTCATAAAACATGACCCACACGTGAGGAGGGAGTACATTAATTGTCAACCAAAGAGTATTTCACAATGTGAGATATAATTTTAATGTTCATCCCAGGCCCTTTAAATACTATAGATGCTCCTCCACATTTTAAACACCGAGGGGCTATTAAAGAGATGGGGATTAGTGCAAATTACCCAGTATGTAGTGCTTTCACTGTTTTAACTAAGCAATAAAACTGTGTAATTGTACAACACTAATTGAATGCAGCTACACATAACTGTGGGCTGCCATATGTACCCTATTACCATAAAGACTGTCAGTATTTTGTAAGCTCCTCTTGTGATCATTGCAGATGGCTACAGTCAGAGAAGTTGTTCTCTAGGGTTTATTATATGGCTATAAAGACATCCCATGATTTGACAGGCTAAATGTGTTAAATAGCAACAATTATGAAAAAGGCTCCAATTAAAAGCTGAAGGCATGTCCCACAAAGAACAGAGATACTGAAAGGTCAGGTATGTAGGTTCTGACGTGCTGATATTTTACACAAGATTTTCCTTTTTTACAGAAGAGTTTTACTTTTGTTTATTTGGGGTTTTGCAGTAGCTTTAACTTGCTGAACAGTAGATGTTTGGGCATATGCCTGATTTTCCTTGGATTAGAAACTGAGACCATTTGGAAAAGTTATTCGAAAAAATAAAAGAGGTAATATGTAGTCATAAAATGCAGCCGGTGGTCATAAAACAATATGAAAATTCACATATAACCTGAACCCAGTCAAATAGATTCTGAGATTCCCATAATAGAAAACTCAAAACTGACTAACATAACAGATGTGTTGGAACAAACATAATTTTCAATGTTGCTATGAATTCAAGGATAATCCTGTTATCCCTGAAACACTGGCTAATGATTCATTAGTAACCCAGAAATATTTTTCACAGAGGCGCTCAATAGGTACTACGAATTATTTCACCAAATAGAATTGAACAAAAGTGGCATGAAATTGATAAAGTCAGGAAAAAAGTCAATTTAATTTTTAATAACTATACTATCCCTTCAAAAGACATTGATTTTCCTCCATCCATAGTACATGGACTTTCTGATGCTTTCTAAGGAAAATGGATTAAATTTAAAGTTTTAGTCTTTTAGAGGGATAATTTTTGGCCCACATACTGTAGAATTAAAACTCCTGGAAAAAAAAAAATCAAACCTATTTTATATCCACATGCCAAATCTTTATGAAATCATAAATGAAATGAAATCCTAAAAATAATAACTGCATAGAATTTCAAAAAGGGGTAACAATATTGGAGGCAAAGAAAATGTTTCAAAGTATTGCAATGAAGATAATCTGGAAAGATGGAGACGTCAACTGAAGTTCCAGGAAATCTGATTCTTATCTTCACACTGAAATAGTCATGACATTCTCCAAAGGTGAGTTCTACGCAGCCTCAGTGTGACACACAAAACACAAACATTCCAGATTCTGTTAGCAACTGTATTCCTGGGATTTTGCTAAAACTGTGGGAAGTCAGTGTCGATACAATTTTAAAAACTGTATTATACTTTGACACACAAGTAATATCCAATATGTCATTGTGGGAAAATTAGAAAAGACATAATTACAGAGGGAAAAGGATTAAATTCACTCAAAAGTTTGACATTTAGAAATAACCACTGTTAACATTTTGGGGCATGAACTTTCAGAGGTTTCTTTCTCTTTCCTGTTTTCCTTTTTCCACTGGACAATATATCCTGAACCCAAGTGAATAAGCATATATCTTCATCATCACTTTCGGTGGCTTCTAGAGATTCTGTCATATGACTGCACCATAATAATGATCCCAACTGCCATCGAACAAGCACATGGACTATGCCAGGTATCATGTTGAGGACTTCACGCCCATTGTCTCATTTGATCCTCACAGAAACTCTTTTAGGCAGACTGGCAGGAAGAGAAAGGAGGAAGAAACATTTATTCACCTCTATTGAGTTGTTCATCTTGGCTGTTCCTCCAGGTCTTGGGTCATGAACCTGGGTCCTTGGGATACATGTGGACTATACCCAGTAGACTTAAACACTAAGCCACCAGGCATGCCCACAAAAACTGTCTACAGTAATCTTACTGATAGTGTGCAGATGGGAAAATTGATAAATATCTCCTTGATTGAAAATTGAAAATATTTCCCGAGTGATATTACGCTATTTGTCAAGTGTTTCATAGCTAGTAAATGGGGGGTAAGTCAGAACTTTAACCTAAATAGGTTCATGATTTTAACTATGTCCTCCTGTCCTCCCATCATGACATTATTTGACTACTAAATACCTTGCTGTAAGCTGTTTCTATGTGTTCATATATATATATATATATGTATTTGTTTTTACTATACTAAAAATCATGGAGACAAACATCCCTAAAGATGATTTTTTTCATTTAGATTACATTTCTAGAAGTCGAATTACTTGGTTAGAGTTTACAGAATATTGAAAACTTTAGTTATATATTATCAAACTGCCTTTTAACTGTTAAGTTATTCTTGTCTCAATACATATGGCAGTACATTGGTACCCTCATACCTTTGCCAACACTGTATATAATAGTAATTAATATAACAACAGTAATTATTATAAATCTAATAGTCATACATCTAATAAAATTACTCCTTATTATCAATATTTTAGTCCAAAAAGGTTTTGCCATTTTTAAATAAAATGAATAGTATTATTTAAGTCCTTAATGACAGAAAGGACGAGTAGTGGCACAGACAGACATATATTGTCCTATCAAAGGGCTATATACTTTTACCTTCTGTCTTCTTCCCCCTGCTGGAATCACAGAACTTTGGAGAAGGGTCCTCAGCAAATGGTGAATACATAACTGATACATTATTTTTAATAATGTTTTGGGAATGTTTTTTCTATTTCTCCTCAACTCTTACCCAAATTCTGAGAGCAGAATTTTCACTGCTAATAACCATCTATAAAAAAATGATCATTCACTTTCTAATTGGACAATTGCAATGATTATAAGCTACCGGTAATAAGGGCCATTTCAATGGCAAACAGGTATAATCGTTGGAAAGTTTTATCTTATATCAACTTCTAATCGCTCACTCATTAATGTCTTTTAAGTCTGCATTTGGTGCTCTTAAACACTTCACAGAAACGTCGTCCTGCCCTCCTTGGCAGTCTTGCGTATTTTCTGAGCGCTGCCACGCCCAGTTTCTCCATTCCTTCTCTCAGCTAACGTCCAGACCCCTGACATGGTATGTTCACGTCTCTTACCATCTAGGTAATGCGATACGAACAAGACAGAGGACACTCTCAGTGGTGACACCCTTTCAGCAAAAGAAGGCTAAAGAGGGGTTTTAGTATTTTTAGTGGTCATGTGACACTGAAACTCACACTAAACTTATAGCCAAATAATAACCTTTTGACCTGGTGAGGCCAAGTTTTCCCATTACTGTTTTTTTCTGCCGTAATCATTAAAACAACTCTATCCAAACCTCTCAGATTACAATGGTTTATGTTTCTCTCTCGTTACGTTTCATCTTACTGGTTTGGGACTTTTATAGAGCCAAAGATATTTTTGGACCTCAGTTCTGTCATTTGGTAGAATACATCTTCAAGTCACTGGTCATGCTGATTAGGGCAGGGCTGGTGACAAACTCCTCTGAGATCCCTGGCTCACTTTCTTTTGGGTAAACCTAACTCATTATTCAGTGCTCTGGAAGTTCAAGTTCATAAGATAGTGAACTGACTACAAATCCCTTAGTGTTCTTGTTTATGACCTCTAGACACACTCTGTATGTATGGCACATGTCTAGTCTACCAGTGTAGTTAGCTGTTTTATCACAAAACGGATTTATTTTAGGATTGGGAGCCACGGGATGAAGGCAGAAGGAAGTTCACTGTCTTGTGAGTTTGGGGTGGAGAACAGCCTGGGTCATCACTTGGAGAGAACAGGAGAGATTCCTGGTAGATACAATCTATTCGGTGGAAGTGAGAATCATGAGCTGTGCATGCGATCTTGGAGAGAATCTAGAAGCAGACACAGAAACCTACACAGAGTCTCTAAAAGGAAATTTCTCATCAAGAGAGGCAGTTTTTTTGTTTTTTTTTGAAAATTACTTTCTTCTAGAGACTACTGTTGATGAACATAAACATGTATTTCAAGAAAGTTAATGTGTTTATTTCTGGAATATAATAAAAAATAGCGATGCAAGTCATATTTTTGCTGGAAAAGACCAATTTTCCTAGAGGTGGCATCTGTGTACAGTTTTAAAAGACCCTCCCAGCTCCCTGGAAAAAGCCCAGGCTTCTACTCATAATTTTTGCTGCCAAGGGTACAAGCTTGCCATCTAGTGGTGACTCATGTACCCTGAAAGTGGTTAATCTTAAAAGGAGTTTTAGGAAAAGGTTCCTTGAAGTTATAAATCATCATGGTTCAGACACACACACACACAATGGTCCCGTGACTGAGTGTATCTGGGAAGCACTGTACTTTCTTTCCCTACTCAGTGAGGTCAATACGAGTTCTCAATTTAATAGATGAGTTGATAAATGGCTTAGACATGTCATGTGTCTGTTCTCTAATCTGTGAAAAAGTGTCAGTCATTAACTCTTGCTCGCAACTCATCTACCCACTCATCCACTTGTCCATATGATCATTAAGCATTGGGGCTGACGAAGCAAAAGGAAACACATAAAATCATATATTGGCATATAAAATCAATTATTGGCATAATTAACTTTGAAAAAATTTACTTTAGAAATGATACCAAAAAAACATTATAAGACTTATTTATATTGGGTTAATTCCCAGTTTTTGCCTAAAACATGACAAGAAAAATCAATGTAAAATCAAGTCATATTTTCTCATTAAAATGCTTTGACCTGATCCAATAGTTGGACTTGCATTAGTCATCCTCATGATCAATGTAGATCCTGAAGGCCAAGCTGTAAGATTTTTATAATTTGGTAAGACTTAAAACTGAAATATTCTAAAAGTTTTATACAATGATACTATATAAAATAATATATAGCTGAATTAGACATTTTTGAATTACTTCGCTAGTTATAAAAGCATTCACTAGAAAAATCTTATCAGTTTAACAATTTAGAAGGTTTAAGGTCGCAATAGAATGGTAATGCAAAGTGTGTACTACGGCCTTTTTAATTTGTTGTTAAGTTTCCTGTAGTAAGAAAATGAATTCAAAAATCTTTATATTAAATTTATTATTCATTTTTCAAAGAGTGTGGAGCTATATATTCTGCCATCAGACTGCAAATCCATGTATGTATAAATAGTAAAATTTTCAGAGAAATGTCAAAAAAAGATGAAAGGTGACTTTTACAATACATAATTTCTATTGGTAAATAGTTTTCTTTTAAAGGATAATTTAATCATTATTACACATAAAAAGTGAATAAAAAGAAAGCGAACTAATAGTTACATGCTATCTCTTTATCTTCTTAAAATAGCCTGAAAAGAAGCTCAAGTTAAAAAACTTGTTCCAAGTCATGTGACTACACAGTAGAAGAGTGAAGCACTTGGTTTTGAACTTCCATCCTTCTGTCTATAAATCCTGAGTATGTGAACATGTCTCCCATGATGGTTCTCTTACTTTTACATAAATATGAAAAGAATGTGAAATTATAGAGGTCTCCAGAGCCATTACTGACGTCATCATAATTTTGTTAAACTTATGCTATCCTTCTACCTATTTTATCCTACACTAGATTTATCCTTGCAAAATTCACCAACCTTTACCACTGTTCTATAGTTAGAATTTAGTATACTGGAAAAGCAGAGTTACTTTAGTTTGTCATAAATATACTATGAATGTTATGAATGACTGCAATGGTGTGTGTGTGTGTGTGTGTGTGTGTGTGTGTGTGTGTGTGTACACCACATTCTTAAATTAGAAGAGAAAGGAGAAAAGGAGAGACCTTTCCTCTTTTGGGATAATTTAAAATTTGCTCAAATGAACACAGTACTTAAAAAGTATTCTGCTATTGTAATTTTAGTACAAGCACACCGCTATATAATCATTTATGGCATTTACAGAAATAGGAAGGCTCTGGTTAGAAGTAAGTGAACAATACAGAAACTGAACTGCAAGAGGCGGAGGGCGGTGGGGAATGAAATGAATTCTCAATCACCAAATTTTTGGAGCTTAGAGTAGTTCTTAAACAAAGGCCCACTTGTAAGTCTTTTCCCATGAGACAGCCCTACATAATTTGGGACACAGGAATAATAATACAGAGAAAATTGTTGCAGTTCATGCAGACAACTATGAAGGAGAGAATGTTTAGGCTACCGCAGGGGATGTGGAATTTGAGGAGAAATTAAGCCAGAAGTCATCATTTGACCTCAGTTACCTTCCTTAGCCAGCAGCGGTAAGATGACTAACATAATTACAATTAACTAATTGCGTGTGTATTTATTCCTCGAATGTCTGTTTTTCAGCTTGAATGTCAACTCCATGAAGGCAGATGTCTTTCTTGTTTCCTGGCACTTAGCAAGCACCCAATAAACCTCTGTCTCTAATTCATAGCTTTATGGAGTCCAGTGGTTAAAAGCTAGGACTTTGGAATAGGTCAGAACCAGTTTCTTGAGATCTTGGCTTTTCCACTTATGAACTGTTATAAGGACAGGTCTTTTAACTGCTAAGCATCCCATTGTCTTATCTGTGAAATGGGACAGTAATGGCATCTATCCCATATAGTTGTTAAGAGGATTAAAAGCATCACTGAGAATAAAGTTCTTAGCATAGGGAAGACCCAGAGCTGGTTCTCCATTAGAGTAAATCATATCAACCTTTATTCCTGTAATGGGAGATGAGCTGCTCATTTGCTATTAAACGTAATCATGTGGGAGAGCTTGTTGCCAGGTAGATCTGCACGCTGTCACTAGTCAACAGACTCTGATTTGGTAGGATGTAGGAGGCTCAGACATTTGCGTATTTAACAGCCATCTGGGAGTAATTCTGATGCAGGGAGTCTTTGGACCATTCTTGGAGAAAAGAATGCTTCAGAACAAGAATCCTCACCTCTAAGATTTCTGAAGAGCTAAGAAAATGAATAGTCATTTATAAGACATGATTCTCAAGGTTGGATAATTCAAGTAAAGAAACTAGCATCTTGGGGGAGAAATTAAATAGATTTCACGTATTTCTAGTCTGACTAGTCAGCAAATATTGTCACTACCATCTTCACCTGAGACAGCACGCCCATGCCCAGTCTCAGTCTCCTCAGTTCTTTCCAACACTGCCCCCCTAGCAACTACACCAGAGGATGGTTCTCCTATGTTTGCATGAAAAACTCTCAGGGTTTCCCCAGATACTGCAGCTCATGTAAAGCAAATCAATGGGTCGGAAATGGGATGAATATGTTTCTAATTTTTAATATCAACTTTCATCATGATCGTTTTTACGTGGAGGGGCTGGTACTTCAAAACTCATTATGATTTATTCTCTTAGGTTTTAGATCATTATTATTGGGATGTAAATTCAGGAGAATAAGACAAAGTCTAAGAGGCCTTTTTTCCAAGTAAAACTTTCTACAATAAAAGTGGTATAGATAAATAAGTATAAATATACATGAAGTGACTAGTCCGAGGTGCAAACACAAACCTAGATTTCCTGAGTTCTGTCTGTACCTGCCTCCCCAACATGGGTGTTTATTTGCTAATAAGTAAAGTACTTATTAACATTAACCCCTAGAGATCAAGTTATAAAGCTATTTTCCAGCTAGTTAACAGAAGGTTAACTGGAAAACTAGATTTTATGGCATATATATATATTGTATACATATGCATACATATAGATATAAACATAGATATAGAGACACATGTATAAATATGTCTCTGTGTGTGTATATATGTGTATGTGTGTATGTGAATGTGTGTGTGTTAACTATGTTTAGTAAGATAAGTGTAAGGGAGAAAGACAAATATTCTATGATTTTACTCTTAGGTAGTATATAGAGAATACAAACCAAACCAATGAGTCAAATCAAACAAAATTAGGTTTTTAGTCTGTATGACAAAAATAGTGGATATTAGAAGGGAAGGGGGAGAAAGGTCAAATCTGGCAAAGGGGTCAATTACAGAGCGAAAGGTTGGACTGATGTGTTACATACAGGTGTTGATTATGATGTTGCATACTGTAAACCTGTATAATGTTGTGAAGTAATGTTCCTTCAATAAAATTTTAAAAAAAGAACACAGAAAAAAAAAAAAAAAGATACTCATAGTCACTTGTGAGGGCTGGGAAAGAATCCATGAAGTTAGAATTCCTCTTACCAACAGGTTCTCTGGCTTGATGTCACGGTGTACAATGTTCAAGCTATGCAGGTATTTGATGGCGCTGGCCAGGTTGTACAGCATCCCACTGGCATCTCGCTCTGTGTATTTGTTAGTGGAAGTAATGGCATCGAAGAGGTCTCCTCCCTAAGAAGAGAACAGCAGGCAGAGCAGCACATTAACAGATGGTTCAAGGGGCCACCTGGAGAGGTGACTGACACACTGGGAAGGAAATGAAGAATGGAGGCGGATGTTTGGGTTCCTGGGGCATTCCCTCCCTTCCCCCTCAGAGGCCCAGAGACTTTGGTGATTTCTCTCCCCAAAGTCAAAGCCAGTGACATTTCCTCTAGAGCGCAATGAAGGGAGCAGGCTGAGGCCTTTTTGCCATCAGACATGCAGTCACTTCCACAAGTCCCAGCCAGGGAGGACAGGCAGAGCTGGGGCTCCAGGGCAGACCCTGGGACACTTGGTATTCTGGGAGCATGTGATACAGGCCTCATAGCAAACCCCAGCAGAAGTTCAAATCTGCTATTCTAGTCCTCCCTGCAAAACAAAAAGTTCTGCTGCCTTGTGGAATTAAGACACACACACACACACACACACACACACACACTTCCCCTCTCTCTCTAAATTTAGCTCTCTTGGAATGGGCGTAGTGTTTTCCCTTGCAATAATGCTTTTCTTTATAGGGAACATGGAAAAGGCCCAGAAACTGTCATTCCAGAGATGAGAAAAGGAAGATGGAGGGTGGAAACATTTCAAAGAGTTTTGTAGGATCATTATTCATCTGAACTTTTGTTTGCCTCGTTCCTTGCTAATTTATTGTTATTTGCTGAAACAGAATGATTTCAGGTTCCAGGTTTAGGTTCTTTTATTTAAAACCTTTTCTAGAGAATGCAGATCCAAGCAACTGGCCGTGTTCGCATCATTCCTGCAGACAAAGCACTGAATAGCTACACAAGGTAGTCACTTGCATTCATCTGTTACCTCATATAGAAAGGAACTTAATTCTTCTTTTTAAACAACAATAGCAAAATACAGCGCATGCAGGCTGACAGTTTTCACACCTCACTACCTGGCCTATCCCTCTGGGACCCTGTACAAGTTCTACTCTGAAGGCTTCTCCCACTGTCCACTCAGCCTCAGCTATTCCCAGACTAAACCTATTTTTTTTTCTTTTCAGAATGAACACTTTTTCTCTCAACTTCCAGTTTCTCTAAAAGGCAAAGCTGCTCCACGCAGGTTTCGTTTGTGTCGCTCCAGCAGGTGGGACTTTCACTGTGGTCGACATGAGCGGTGCTCCCTATGGAGTAAGATGTGTGCGTATGGCTGTCGGGCGGTGACCCTGTAAAGACTGCCATTGTCCTAGAACTGAGAGCCCTGGGCATCCTGTCATCTCATTTTTCTTCATCCTGCACAGAGCAGTCAACAAATCCTACCAGTTCATCCTTTAAAGCATGCCTCAAACACATCCTCTGGGCCAACCCTTGGCAGTTGGAGTGGAAGTTCTTGCTGCGCCATGGCTGGATTGCTGTCCTAGGCCCTCGCAACCACTCTACTTCCTTGGCCTGTTTCCAGTGCATTCCATGTTACCTTCCCACATGGCAAATTGATACTTTCATTTTCTCTTAATGAAATCAGCTTTCCTTCCCCATGGTGCTCCATCTCTTGTCTCTAATCAGCAATCCAGCTTGTCTAATCTTATCCTCGGCTACTACTTAGATCAGTAAACTTTATACTCCAGGCAGGATATTTCTACCATTGTCCCCAATACAGGTCCAAATCACTTTGCACCCAAACTTGTGCTTATTAGCACCTCTTTCCTGCAATGTCTCCTCTACTCCTTAGTCTTTCCAACTTATTGATCACTTAGGACCTGACCCCAGGGCCACTTCTTCCACAGCCTGTCTTCCTCTAGACACATAAGCCATTCATGTGTATACACTTCTGCACGAAGATGTTTACAGTTCCGTTCTTAATAATTATGGAATTCTAGCATGCCCCTTTGGCTCAGGCAGCTGAGACGCTGATGTGCAGAGCACATATAGTCCAGGGACCTGGGTTTGGGACTCAGGACCTGGTTGGAAAACCCAAATGAACAACTGAAATAAAGATATTTCTTCCACCTCTTACTTCTTCCCTCCCCTCCTTACTTCTTCTCTTAAAAATAAATAAATAATGGAATCCCACTGTTTTCCAGAATACAGGCCTATTTATTCTCTACTCACAGGCACTTTTTGACTCACTACTGTACCTTAGGATTCTAGAAGCATGGCCCTAGCTATATTTCTCAGGGAGATTGTTAATATCAAGCCTGGGTTGGCCATCACTTCTTCAGAAGCTTCCGGTCATGGTCCTATAGTTTCTGTGCAAATTAAAGGGTAAAATCTAGTGATAAAATTGCAGAGTTCCAATGCTGCTCTATGTAGACACTTTCTGACCTTGTTATGATATTGTGGTTACCCAGAGAGAATGGGCGAAGGTTATTAAGTGACACGAAAACCTCCCTTAGTTATAATCACCTGAGATGCGACTGACAAATCAGACTAAGATTTCCCACAAAATGTACTCTGAACTATTGAGACTTTGTCTCTTTTTATTTCTCATCTTCAAATTTAACTGAACCTTAGCTCACCAAAATTCAGCCCATCATGAGAAAAATCAATTTTTAACAGCACAAAGAGGAGCAATAGAAATGGCTTGAAATTGTTCTAAAAATTAAAGTCATTGTAAAAATATTATCCTTAGTGCTCTAGAAAGTATTACTTCCAATGTTGGCAATTACCAAACTTTATCTGATAATAATGTGCCAAGATGAGTTTTTTGAACAAATGAAATTGATCTTTCTTTATGGGACTATAGGGTTTCTTCTGTAGTCTGAAAGTAAGCATTTATTTTTGGCATGACTTGGTAGGTTATTCACTGGGGTCTGGGAACACTGAAAAAATTTTCCATATAAATTAATGGTAATAGTATCCTTAGTCACAGAAAATAACCTACCAAGTCATTCCAGATAGAAACATTCTACTTTCAGATAGAGGGGAAAACCTGCAATCACTTAGCATTTCTCTTAGCTTTAAATGTGACAATAACTTTGAATTAATACAAACAAGCTCTCATCATATTGCACAATAACATTATATAGGCTTCAGGTATGCATCATTATAAATCAACATCTTAATATATTAGGCCAAAGTAGTCAGTCTTAAGCACTAAATTTGTTTAATTAGAGGTAGAAAACAAAAAGGGCAGCACCTATTAAAAATTTGATTTTATAAGCTATTACTTATTTGGAAGAATTAAGTCCTCTAGTGGGTTTAAAATATGATGGTTTAATACCAAAAAAGATTGACAGGAAGGATAAATCATGAACCCAGTTGTTTTGTTATTTAGTTTGAAAAGATAAAATTAATTCTGGTTGGGAGATTTAGAAATAAATTTGAGAGATATTGAGACGATTATAAATGTTGATTGAACTGAATTCTGAACTTGACTGAGATGTGCTATCATTCCATCTCATGGTTCAAAATAAAATAACGAGTGAAATAAAAAAGAATCCCATCTTGAAGTAGAAAAATAGACTTCATTTATAAAAATAGAAATTAGCAATTAAGTAAAAAATAAATGCCAACAGCAAATCTGAAGAACGAAAGTTTAAAGGCCCAGAATGAATATAGTTCTAGATAATAGCAGATGAATGCATTAAATGCTTTCTTTGTCTTAAACCTTTACAAAAGAAAAGTCCACATATTCCAGTGCAGATTCCTGCCACCTGCTCTGGTGTGTGAGCTCAAACTCAGTTCCTGATCTCCAGGCTCAGGATGGTGCAAATAATTGATGCTGAAGGTGGTGGACTAATTTCTGATACTAGCCTACTAAAGTAGAAAGTACTTATATTTTCAGTCACATTAACATAACAGAAAAAGCTCAAGAGAAGTATAATTTCATGAAAACAAAACATTCAATTTAAAATATCTTCTGATTACTGATTCAAACTGATTCAAAAATGGAAGTGTAAGGAATAGGCTAGCCACATTTCACAATCTAACCATTATCAACTTTTGGCTACTTGTACGTTTTGTGATTTAATAGAATAAAATTATAAGCTTATGTGACAGGATGAGATTGCAACATTCACTGAAAGGTGGTAGACTATTCATGCTATTGCTAGGATTGTGCTATTTTTCTATGACATTGGTGAGAAAAAGTTTAAGTTTGTGTTTAGAAGAATGGGTGACACATTTCAATATAGTTCAAGGAAAAGTGAACATTTCTACTACAATGATGATAACATTGTATTAGTATTTAAACTTGCCTGTGTCACACAAACTGATGGACGCCACCACTGCCCATGATAACATTACCAGCTAGGTACTACCATTCTTCTCATTTGATGTACAACGGAATTAAGCTCAGAAGGTATACCCAAGGTCAAGAGTCATCTAGGTCAATACTAGGACTTGAGCACTTGCAGTATAATGCCAGTGTCATGTTCTTACCCATATGCTAATACATAACAATAGGAAACTATATATCGGGGGGAGAAAATAAAGGAGAGAGAGTTATTATAAAGGTAAGTGTGGTGCCTTTTATAAGTTTATTTCTTTTCCCAAAATACACACCTTTACTAATTCCATGACAAGATACAGTTCGGTTGGCACATCCATCTCTTCAATGAGAAGAACAATATTGGGATGCTTCACTCTTCTTAAAATAGACACCTCATTCTGAATCATGTGCTCCTGTTCAAGGGAAATTTGACCTTAATCAATACACACTTCAAAACAAAGGAGGAGCAAACATGAATGAGCAAAATTATACTATTTGAGGATCAAGGAGAGGGTATTTCGGTAAAATATAATGTGTATAGCTTAGATTCTGATCTCCAGAAAGCTTAAAATTACCAAAAGATATTGACGGTCCTTATCCAAAGACCTACTTACAAATTCAAAACCTATCACAAGAACTATAATTTCATATAGGGTGAAATAAAATTCAGATCACCAAAGTAAGGGAAGAAAGCAAAATAGCATCCAATCATTCCAATTAACTTTTATTCTAGGAATATTTATGAAATGAAGGTATACTGTAATTAGTATATAAATTAGATTCCACCAAAATGCAACAATTAGAAGGAACTTAAGTTTAATTGGAGATTGATCTCTGTTTCTTTCTATCCCCAAACACTCTTTTCATAAGAATAAATCTTATACATACTTTGCCTCGACATTTGCTTTTCTTGATAATTTTCAGAGCATACTCTCTAGCTGTCGACCTGAAAAACAGAAGTTTGTTTGTTTGTTTATTTTAAGTAAACTTATTTTCAGATTTATTGAATCATTTGTTGGGTATTAATTTCTCACCCCATAGATCTTATATAATAGTATAAATCTTTTTTTCAATAAAATTTTAGAGGAGTTGGCCAAGTATGAGGACAACAAAAATGTGAGCATCAAAAATCAAGAACCTGAGCTGTTACTATTCCTATGCTTGTGGTAAAACTCTACTATTGTGATGATTCTTGCTAGGTTGCCTTGCCCTGTCCTCCTAAGCGGTGTGGCCAGGACATAAAGCAGATGTTTCTGTCCCTCTTCTTCCCACCGTTTTTAAGGTTCTCTATCCATGAAGTGTGAGCGTGATGGTTTTCTGAACGGTTCTGTGGTCACACTGAAAACTCTCAAGAAGCAATTCACACTCTAGACTGCAGTGCAGTGTGCAAACCTGTGTTCTTCAGGATAACTCATCGGTGATATATTTAAAGCATATGGGAAGGAAAAAACTCCATTATCTGAGCCTCCTGTGATCTCTTGGGCATTTTAAGGCTGTCTCAATTTTTAAAAAGTTCATGTCATAAATTTAAAAATGGAGGTTACACTGATGAAAATCAACTCACTTTCCTAAAGTCACATGGAGGGGTTTAAAAATCAGGACTCTTGAGTGTTTTGGGGGTCTTTGCTTCACAGATAACCCAATCGACACTGCCCCTACTCCTGATGGGTGTGGGAGAGAGGGCTTAGTCATATTGCTATCCTTAAATAACTTCCTAACTTGTGTTACCATTTTTAAGATATCCTAGTGCTAAACAGAAGTCTACTGTTGAAGGAAACAATGCAAACTTAATAATCACAATAAACCGCTACTTCAAAAGCTTTGTCATTTCATTTCTGATGGAAAACCAAGACTTTATGACCAAGATCAACACCAATTTTACAGATCCAAATGAATACTATGGGAGTGACCTTCATTAATAACCAATTTTTTTTTTAAAATAAGGTTTTAAAATCTTCAGTATAAAGAATCAAAGAGGGATTTCCAAGTTACATGGTCAGAGCAAAAAGATAATTTTCCCATTAAATTAAGAGATCAGATATTAACAATGTATTTCAATACCATTTTAGAAATTATTCATGACATTTGCTTCTAAAAATGTTGCTTCCAATACACTTCCAGGAATACGCACGGTGGGAGCGAGCTTGTCGAAGACACTTCAGAAACACTGACCAAAAAACTGCTTATTTCTGAGAAACAAAACCAGGATAAGATCATGAGTTTGAAGCCTGTGTTCTCCGTTGAAGGGCTTTGGGGTTCACATGGAAGGACACAAAGTCCTCCATCTCAGGGTAGCTCTCCTAAGGAGATGTGGGTGTCCAAAGGAGCCCAAATTACTTCAGTCTTGAGGAGAAGCAGACTAAGAGACCCAGGGATGCCCCTCCTACAGTTTGCTTGTTGATCTTCCAGCCCATGGTTGACAGAGGCCATGACAGAGAAGGCCTGAGCTGGCCTTGGCTAAGTGTAGGGCCTAGGGGGTGCTTGATGCCCCCACACAAACAAGACCATTGGCAAGGTCGTGGGGGCAGGTAGAGAAAACACACTTCGGTAAGAGGAAAAACAAAATATGTAACATTAGAAATTTCAAATAAATGGGCAAACACATAAACAAGAAAGTAAAATTACTCATATACAAGGGACTCCTCACATCGGAGATGAAAGGAGAGTCCCTTTAAACAGCTGCTTCGGAAGAGTTTGTTTGCAAATTTAAAAATACAAGAGAAAAACTAAAAGCTAAATTATTTCTGGATTCTGTTTTTCCTGAATCACTAAATCAGACAAACCTGAGATCGAACACATGCGCAACTTCCGATCTGACTTGAAAGGTTAGATTTACTGGCACACTACTGGAATGGCAGGTTTGATAGAGCCTGCACTCTCAGGCAGGGTCCAACAGCCATTCTGCACCTCCGCAAGGAGGATGATGGGCAGGACAGAGCTGGAGAGGAGAGGGAGAGTTCCTAGCTTTGTGGGTCCTTGTGTTTGCCATTTGGGTCTCTGTTTCCTTGGAAAAAGCAGCGTTAAAATATTCAAAGCAAAGGGCTGGTGTGGGACCCAAGAAGGCTGACCCCTCTTCTACAGCCAGCCAGACAGGGAGCAGAGTCCCAGGGAGCAGCGGGTGTATTCATTCCTGGGGAATCAAGCAGTTTATTCCCTGCACCTATAGTTGAGGAAAAAAACGCCAGAAAGCTTGAGCTGCAGTGACCTAAGGCTTACAAGAAAAAAAAGTACTTCGTGTGGGTTCACTACCCAGAAACTTACATCATTGGATTAAACACTCAGATTTACCAGTATTTTATATCGCACAACGAGCCCCTGGGAGGACCACCACAATTAGCACTGCACGTCTGCATTCTTGATTCCTTGAGAGCAGAACCATAAAGTCACAATAAAATCCTTATTAAAATTCTGAAAGTCCAGATTTTAGGGAAGTAGTTGAGACGAAATAAGCCTGAAAACAGGTGTCAGGATGAAATGTAAACCAGAAGAACATTTAACGGCTGGCTCTAAACTGGTAAATGAAAACACTTGGTAAGAAGCAAAGCCTTAAATAAAGTATTTGCCTTCCTACCTACCCCACACTGAGGACGCCGAGATTATTCAGCAAACAGTTGAGCATGGTTTTTTGGTGGCTACAGAGGGGAGCTAGACCAGAATACTTACCAAAAGGGAGATGAGCTGAAAATCATTAGGTAGTGCTGGACTGAATTTTTTTTTTTTTTTGCTATGTTTTGAAGGGTTTAAAAAAGATTACGTGGAAAAGGAAAAACGGCATCACAAGCATTCCTCAATTAGCATTTACTGGATGTCAAGGCAATCTTTTGTTTATTGCCAGGTTCTCATGGAGAAGGGTTGGGTCCTGTCTTTCTCTGCAGTCCCAGAAGTGCCCAGCCTAGGTCTGCACTAGTGGGGACTCCAAACATGATGGAGTTGTGGGAACACCAGAAGATGGTGGCAATTGGACAGTGACAGGCAGACTCCCCGCAACAAAGAAGGGTTCGGAAACCCTTTATTTATCAAGTAATCCTAAGAAAGTCCAATCTCAGCCTCTTTTGGAAGGAGGTAACCGTCCAGAGCAAAGAAATGAGGCATCGCTGAGTGTCTGGTCAAACATCTCTGAGTGGAGATTTATTGTGAATATAAATGCAGGCCCCGTGACTACCAGGTGTCAGAGGACCTTCCAGAAGGAAGCTAGGAAGAATACTGCTGAGAGATAATTTGAGTTTCTTCACCCTGGCTCATTCTCCAAATCCCACTTTAGCAGAAAATGCCTTCAAACTATAGTTCTTGAGGTCCTTGAAAACATGTTCTAGGTGATTGTAAGCCACTTGGTGACTCAAATGTCTCAGCTGGTTCAGATGGGTTTGGACCTGCCTACGTTCATTGCTGGTCAGTGGCTTTGCTGTGCGGCTCTTCAGCTTATAGGTTGAGGAGGCAGACAAAATCAGCAGCAGCAAAAATTTTAATACAGTTCTGGTGGAACAGTGGTTAGGTCAATCGCCTCTGAAGGAGTGCAGGTCACATACCTTAGGGTACCACTCCTGGGTCTGGGACACAAACAATCAGTGTGAACAACTAACAATAAAAATAAAATAAAATGCTTCTTCCTCCTCCTCCTCTCCCAGCCTACCTGCCTACTTGGCTTCATTCCTGCCTACACCTTTCCTTAAAAACAAAAAAAGTTTAGATGGCTGCATTAATAAAAAAAAAAAATGCAGGCAGAGCAGGTGGGAGGAGAGCCAAGAGCCACCTGAGACACTGTTACACTTATGATCACAAACATAAACTCAGATGGCATTATAAACTCAGATCATTAGTGTGCATGGAGCTGGAGGAGCCAGAGATCAAGGGCCTTGTTGAAGCCCTCCGCCCATGCCTTGACCTCTTGTCAGTTAGTGCTTTGTAACTCTTTAAGCATTCTTTGGACTCTCAAAATGCTCGCAAAAAAGCTTTAAAATAGAGCACCTCTCAGCTTTGTAAGTTCCCTGCAAAAGCTCAGGGGCTCCCAAAGTCACTGGAGAAATTGGCACTGGGGGATAGACAGAAATCTAAATGGGCTGGCAGTCACTACCAAAGGGTATGCTGGGACTGGATCATGGGGGGAAAAAAGGCCTATGAACACTGTTACTGTAATTACTGTTGCAGGAAAATCTTCCCTGTGATAGTATATTATTAACAGAGGAGGACAGACTGTCTCGTCCTAATACATATTCAAAATATGGCAGAATGTACCCACCAGCAATGTGTGCCATTCACCACATTCTTAGCTCGCTTTTATTTTCTTGGACCTCTGGAAAATATTAAAAGACTGTTTTGTGATACCTCTGGGGAGAGAGGGCATATGCCATATGTCCTCAGTGGGCGTGGAATACTAACACTTTGGGGAGCAATCTGGTGTTTAGAATCTGAAGGCTTATAACATGAGACCCAAGACGTGAACTCTTGCAAAATGAACACAGTCCAAACTAGATAGAAATTAATTCTGGATTGAGCAATGAGAAATTTCTGTAGTGGGAACACCAAAACTGTTGGGCTAAGACATGATCTGCGTGCTAGCTAGGAGAAACAGCACATGGCTGCCACACCAGTCTCAAAAAATGAACACTGCCTAGTGCCAGATATCCTACAGTGTGAGGGCACAGCGATCTGGGAAAAACTGCTGATTTTCTGTAATAGTGGAACTAAAGTTAAAAAGGGTTGGAATTACCATCAAATTATAAATGAAATATAAAATTACACAAGCATACACTTACACCCCTTAGAAATGGCTTTCAAGATTTAAGGTCTCTCTTATTTGTCCAGGAACAAATGTGATATGTGTCACTGGCTTAGCTAAGTCACCTTTTTATGGGAGACTCCTTGTCGGAGGCGGTAAAATAGAGTGGTCAAGAGTGTGGGCTTTAGAGCTGGGCTTGGCTGTTTTGCTTAAGTTTTGACCAGCTGAGTGATCTTGGACACTGAGCTAGGGCATTTGCATAACATGGAGATAAGACAGATATTTGGGGATTTTTATGAGAATTAAATGAAATATCACAACTGAAAAGTCTTGTATGTAATTTATGCTTAGTAAACAGGGGTTGTTTCTGTGTGAGGTCCAGAAAAGTTAATGGGAGATTGTCTCTATTTGGTATAAATGCAACAAGTGGTCACACCGCATAGTAGGAGTGGGATAAGGAAGGGAAGAGAGGAGGAAAGGTGATACAGTAGTGTCGTTTGAGGGATTCTCCCCTCCCTCAGGCTGCATAGTGGGTCTCAGTCCTGTTGGGAATGTCTTGGTCCAGCAGAAATGTTGGGTGGAGCAAAGTTTGAGATCCAGTGCAGGAGGAAAGTTTAATGAAGGCTCTATAGCTTTAGAAAAGCTTTAGTCAGAAAAGCATTTTCCAAAGAAGGGTCAAGGGCACAGGGGAGCAAAATCAGTGGACATCGGTCAAACTAAGATCCCTCCTGGTATCAGAGGTCCCATTTTCTAAACCAAAGCCTGTGGAGAGGAACAAGTTCTGCATCTCGCAGGCTACTGCTTCAAGTCCAAGGTTACCTCTCTGCACGGTAAGTCAGAGAAGAGGACTTATTTTTCCATTTAAGAGTCACAGCTAGTGTTCTTGATTAGCTAGTGTTCTTGAAAGCTTTGCAAAATTATTATAATTTTATAATAGTATGTGTTAGAGATATGCACACTATACAAGAACATTCTGACTGTTATAAAAGATTTCAAAAGCATAGAAAAAAAACTATTCAACATCTTTTCTGACAATATAAAAGGACATACCTGAAAAATCTGGCAAAGTTTTGCTGAGTACATTAAAAAGAAAAATCAAAGTACTTAATTTATAGAATGTCCCCAGGAATCACTACATTTTTCAAATCTGTTATTAGAGGGGCTTTTCTTTTACATTTTTTTAACATCTGGATTTGAGACAATAACCCATTCCATATGTGCCACAGACTGCAAATAAAGACACAGTCTTGGAAAACATAAAGCCAAACGTTTCCTTTAAAGTCTGATGCAAATGACATCCTTCTCACCTTTCTACACATTCCTTGACAACAGCAAAATTCCCATCTCCTATTGTCCTTCCGACTTTATATCGTTCTGTTATTGTGGCTGGAATCTGGAAGCCTTCTTCTGACACTTCTGAAAGAATCATTAGTATGTTTTTATTGGTAGAAAAGGCAACACAGATGTTACACAAAGGAGACATTTAGAATTATCATCTAATAGACTGGAACTGAATCGGAATCAATAAGTCATTTTCTGTACAGTGAAGTAACTCCCCCCCACCCACCCCCTAGGCATTGTATACTCAACAGTTTTTACTAAGACACATGACAAACGAAAAGGAAACCAAAATTGGATGGGATCCACTCCCACCTATGTACGAGCAGTTTCTGCTTTCTGCTGCAGTGGGGATTCTGAGAAGCTTTGCTCTTCTTTATTTCATGCAAACTTGATCAATCACATTTCCTGAATATCTACAGTCTCTGAGAAATGACCCTGTGAGGTACGGCTCAGGAGGGAAGCACAGTTTGTAAGGGAATCTGGGCTGCTCGACAATGTACAAGCATGAAACATGCCTGCTGCTTGGACACTTAGTTTTACTACATCCTGAAATGGGAATCTCCGTAAAATTCCTTATGAAGTAAGCACTGCTTGCGACCCTTTCCCAGTATCAATGAGCAGATTTTAGACAAATGTTCTCACCAGCAACCCGCATAGCAGATGTTGAGTTAAAATCGCAATATCTATTATGTCTGTGAACAGAACAGTTTTGTAGTTTCAATTACGTTAGTGCTACTAACACAATGCATTTTCCCTCTTACAATGCATTTTGAAATATTTTACAAATGCCTAATAATGCTTTAAATATCTAAGGTTGTAAAACTAAATAAGCCACACTTAGGTCACATAAATATACTGGATAACCTTTAACTTCTTAGGGATGTAAAAAACCTTTTACAGCTGGGCTCTAAAATTTACATGCTTCAAAGTTGTAAATCCTAGCTCTCCCTCAGGCAGCCTGAAGACAAAATGTGATGGAAGCTGAGTGAGCTTTCTAAATGTGCTCCTTGTCTGACCTTTAATCATAAACCGAGACTAAGCATTTCCTCTCAAAATAAAATCAAAACCTTAGGTGGCCAATGGGTTTTCTTGGTGATTTCTGGATTCTCCTGTAATCTTTACTGTTGAGAGTGGCAAATGGGAAGAATCCTCAGACAACTGCTCTAGGACTTGTCTACTGCTTTTGTGCTAATGCTCAGTTGGCACTACTTTGCATTCTAAGTGGATGGAATTTCTGAAGAGCATTGCACAAATGTAGGACATTTCCTGCTGCTACTTATTTTTTCCTTTTTTGCCCCTGGCATCTGTGCAGCCTTTTACCTCTTTATAGGTGACATTTTATTCTTAACCCACCAGTGCAGCACAGTGGTCTCCAGAACAAAGTGAGAGCTGGAGCCCATGATAACCCCTTTCCAAAACCACCACCCCCACCCCTAATAAAACCACCAATCTGCACGTACAGCTTTGCCTCTGAAGGACTCAGCCTGTGGATTTTTGATTGCTGCATGGGAATTAGAAAAGATGGCTAGACACATTTCAAATCCACAGCAAAGACCTCAATTTATAAAACATCTCTCAGATGACACGGTCTTAAGGCTCTTTATTACATGAATAATACAAGCTGTTGGCTTTTGGGGGCATCTGACTGTGGATGGGAAACTGAAGGAGGTACTTCCATCCTTTCTTCCAGTGGGAGCATTCACTGAAAACCCATCTGGAGCACATGATTTGGGGTTTTTTTTTGTGCCCCCCCCTGACTATTGATAAAATATATCTTTTAGCTTTGGGCTAAGAAGGCTTAGCCAAAGACTTAGTCAAGGATCATTTCATTTTATTAGGTAAATACAACACATTGTAACAAAAGAGATGCCTAGATGGTTGAATTTCATACTTCTGGAAATACAAAAAATGCCTGATATTGCATGGTAGTCAGGAAATAATTCTTATATAAATCATATGTCTCACTGAATATATTAAAAGTGCTGTCTCCATACTTTTTGGGAAAATTAAATTCTATCATTTCAAACAAATAATGGAAGAGATTCTTTGGCAATATTTTCATCATATTGGCTTTATACTTTTCTAAATACTTTCCCATAATTGAATCGAATGTGATAAACCTCCAGGGAGGAAATAGGAATGTACTGCAATCTCCATTTTGCAGTATAGGAACTAAGATATGGAGAGCTGAAGATGTGTATCCAAACTGAAAAAAATCAGTTCTGAAATCCAAGTCATTTGACTACATCACAGAGGAATTAATTCTAAAGAGAATTACCTTAAGACTCAAAGAATATTTTTGCAATTACCATCAATTAATTTTTTTTGTAAAGCCATATTTTCACTTAGAGTACATCTGTGGGGCTGTAACAGTTTATTAAGGAAGTATGTTGTCTTTACTATTCAAAAAAGTAAACAATATTTGGAGGAAGAAGGTAATAATTACCCCTTTTATTTCCAAAGTGGGCAATATCTGGCTTTCTTAAGTTACTTATACCCTCAGAAGATGTGAAATTTTTCCACATTAGGCTAATTCCTTCTTCCTGTTCCCAAAGAGCAGATACCAATCCCTGGTGGGCACTATATTCAATTGTATCTCCTGGTTATTCAATTCTCAAGAGCTACTTCAAGCTTGATTAATTTAGAGTTAATTTTGCAAATTATCCTCTAGCCTATTCAAGCAGAGCATCTTCCTCAGACACCTAGTCCCACACTTACCACCTTCTCCAGGCCCATCATTCTCATCCATTGAGCTGCAGACTTTTGTGGATGCCAGTGAAGTAGAGGAGCCGCCATGTTGAGAGCTCTGGAAGGGAATGGAGAAAATGAAAACACTTGGTCAGAGTATCTGAGTCTCCAGAAACTCAGGAGATATCTGCACCCACTACCAGGGAGAATTTGGTAAGAAAGGCAGGTTCCTACGATATTCAATTAGGACTGCCTACCCACCCCACCCAATGAACCAATGACAGATGATGTTAACTATACAAAACTCGTTATCGTAAATTTGGAAGTTTCATGACGTTTTCTTTTTCTCACAATTAGCATCCTTTAGCTCACTGTTTAGGTTTGGCAGATTTTAGGCATCTCACAGTCTATTTGAGAATCTACCTGAGTCTCTTTCACAGGCTCTTTGCCAACAGGTCCTCAATGGTACCATTTTGATCTCATAAGATTTTTTTTTTCCTGTTTTTTACAATAGAAACAAGTTCTCTTCAGTTTTTAACGGAATATCCTGAAATATTTATTCAGTATTACCACATCTTTAAGAAAGGTTCAAGAGTGGGTTTGTTAATTCCACTGTGAAATAAAGACACAAGCTCTCAGCAGGTTTCAGTAAGTTAAAAGTTACATGATAAATCTGAGGCAAAGACAGGTATAAGAACCTACTCCTGGAGATTCTCTTATTTCTGGTGTATTTTGACATAAGAATCATGAAAGGAAAACAGAGTAACAACTCTTTTAGAAAATTTAGGGGATGAAACAATACCAAATATTTAATACTACGATTAACCACAGGGCAGAATACTTTAACAATGAACGTTTCCATCTCTGCATCTATTCCTTGAGAAAAAATTTTCAGTGTTATTTCTAAATAGTGAACACAGCTTGTCCTAAAAGATCTTCCTTCTGTTTCCCTGGGTTTATCCACTTGGTTGGCCTGATGGGAGCAGGAGGCGGTGAGGGGGCGGCATTGGCTCATGGTGCTGGCTGTCTGTGGAGCAGAGAGAAGGGAAAGAGCATCTGTAGTTGAATTAATGAAGAGGTGGTAAGAAGCAAAGTTGACCTATTTTTCCTCTTTTTACCTGTCTCCCTTCAACCTCCTCCCCATTTGATCTAGCCTTAACTATGTACAAGTAGTTTTCAATAATTTCAAGTATTTAGTGTGGAAATTAAAAGATTTTACTTTTAAACAAAAAGACTAATCTAGTTGAGAAAAAAGCTACTTAAATCACTGTTGGGCTGTGTAAGTCAACTGCCATAGGAAAGTTTTCTTGGGTGAACATGTTTTACCGGGAAAAGTCATCCAAGCTGATGGCTAACACAACTAGGATAAATATCAATTCATGGCAGTAATGTATTTGTCATTAAATGTTCTTATAGGACATTCCAGAAGTTTTATGGCCACTCTCCTATACCCTGAATGCTTAAATACCTGAGTGGTTTGTGTGTGGTGTACCATTTAGTTTCCAATATCATTAAGAATCCCCCATCTATCAGTCTGGTGACTTGAGCTATTTTTCTGTTCTCTTTCTTCCAGTTTCTTTCTGTGTTTAGTAGCACATACCTGCCCTATGCTAAGTTGGAAAGAGGGATTCACATCAGAGCATGACCTAGGACAGAGTTTTTTGTGGTCTGGCTCTCCCTATGTAGTCATCACCAACACTGGAAGGTCTTGCAGATGTATGAGTTTCTCAGCCATGCTCTGCTGACTTTTATGGATGTGTGTTTGTGAACACCTTATATTGATAATATTGGAATATCAGGTTGAGACCAAGCAGATTCATGATGTCCATGTCTGGAGAAAATAAACATTAACATTACCACATTTGAGGGGAAGGATGGTGTTTGTTTCCCAGAACAGTGAGATCTTTTATTCCCCATGTCATTGCTTTTGCTGTAGACATAATGATGTTTCAAGCAAAGAAGCAGTAAATAAATGTCTAATATGTAGACATTCTCTTCTAGGTTTTCTGATCCTTGAATTTCTTCCAGCAGTCACAAATGGTGCTTAATAATGTAGACACATTCTGGTTTGGGGTGGCAGGTGCTGTCTTGTCACATGGTGTTTTAGATTTAAGAATACAAAGACACATTCTTTCATCAAACACACAAATTAATAGACTATAACATGTTTCTTAGCAAAGATGTCGACATTTATGTACTCAATCCCAAAGGCTTGTTCTTTTAATAAGAACATCAGATACTCAATGCAGAACTCTGATCCAAAGTATATGAAAACATCTTTTAAACCTTAATGTTCTAAAACTTTCTGGATATTATTCACTAAACTGCCTTATCAACTAGTGAATTACATTTTCAATCGTGCCACCCAATGTCTGATATTCTGAATGCTTGCCACAATACCAGCTGTGTTTTCTCTGTCTTATGAATAAAAAAATCCCAGGTTTTTAGGCTCTGCTTAAAAAAACAAACTAATAAAAAAAAACCCAAGTTTGCTTATGTCTATAATTGCTTATTTTCAATTTTAAGGTCGTGTTTTGAAAATCTATGTAACAAATCTTTTCAAATGTCATGCTGTTTGAGGGTAACTGAAAATTTTAAGAAAAAAATCTGATTTAGTTACCAATAGGTACTCTGAAAGTTGAAAGTTCTCATTTATTATGCTCAGAGTAAAATATATGCATTGCATCTCGAATGGTGCTATCTTTTCTTTTACCCAAAGAAGTAAGATAGCTAATATTACATAATTTTTTGAGACAATGACCATTCAGGGTTTCAAAATATTTTAGAGATTAGAATGGACCTTAAAAATTACATATTCCTCCCTATTTCCATTCAGAGACCAAATTTCCACTACAAAAATCACAGCTATGTTGTCAAATGGCCTCGATCTAAATACCTCCAATACTGAACACATTATATCCTTAATTGTTAATATGAAGCAAAAAAGTTCTTCCTAAGTTGAAGTAACGCCCCTCTACATTTTCCATGTATTGGTCTTAGCTCTCACCTCTGAAACCACACAGTAAAGAGTTAATCCATTTATCATATGACAATGCTTTAGGTACAGTAAGTCCTTACTTAATGTTTTCGATAGATTCTAAGAAACAGAGACTTTAAGCGAAATGATGCATAACAAAACAAGGTCCTCAATTAACATTATTTAGTTCAATGTTGGTCAACATTTTTTTTCTGTCAATATAACAAAATGACTATGATGTTGAACAAAATGATGCTATCTGAGGCCCTTTTGTATTTGGAAATAGCTACTAAGCCCCCTTTCTGTCAACACTCTTGATTTGGATATTCCCAATTTCTACTGTTGTTCATCATGCAACTGATTTCTGTAACTCCTGTGGACACACTCCGGTTGTCTACATCTCTTTGTTAAAGATGGTGCTCCAGACCAGATACAAAACTATAAACCAAGGTAACTTCAATAAAAATATAAGCAAACAAACAACAACAAAACACAACTGTAATATTCTAAGTGTATGCTGACCAGCATTGATCAGAGATAGTTTTCTTCCTTGTGAATAGATGACTAATGCATTTGTGATCACTTGGGCTAATAGTGCCATAACCTTTCAGTCTTACCCTGAGTGCACAATTGTGTCAGGACTTTCTATTCTATACTTGGGCAGTTGGTATTTTGGATCAAGTCTAGGATGTCACATTTACTCATGTTAAATGTCATCTTTATTACATTACATATCTTTCCAGCTCATTATCTTTTTTTTTTTTTTTTTTTGATTCTGGTTTTGTCAACTAACTCCCTTACTTTCTCTTTCTCTCTCAGTTGAAATCATTCAGTTATCAAAATGGCTCTTTGTGTATGCTTCTTACTAATCCTAAGTAAATTCAGTGCTGAAACATTTTCATTTGTCCATAAGTCTGATTGGGGAATTTGGAAAATAGTAAAGGGAAAATGCAGAAGCTCTTATTTTGGAAAATTAACACAATGATATTAGTAAGTCTTTACTTATTAACAAAAAAAGCTGAAAAGCCCACTTGTATTTTTCCATCTTTATATGTAAAACCTATATACCCAGTTAAGTTTTCTGAACAGATAAACCATTTCATAGTCTACATGCTAGTGAAATTCTGTGTTTGTTTCAGTATGCTTGCTAATTCCAAGACATCTGGGTTTACAGTAAAAAACACACAGTTATTTCGGAATTTAATGCAATTAACTGTTCTAAGAGATATTGTGACATTTGAAATGTCATCACCTCCACAGCAATTTAATGGGAACCATGTGGGCAGGTTGCTGGCACCTGGATGCTTTTATGGCACACCTTCATAAAAGCACTGCCCTAAGTAAGAACACATCCTAAGAGTAGCTATTTAGCTTGGGATCATATAACAGATGGAGAACATATCACACTTTTTGAAGTAAGTGAGAAAGCTGACATAACAGCTCTAACCACATTTTACCAAGATGTATCTGATAACTCTGTAGAAAAAACAGTTTATTTAAAATATAAAATGGTATGAGTTACTCCTGACATTTGTATTAATGGGATCATTCAGGTGGTGTCCACCTGCACCCTGCACAAAGATTTTGAAAATATCCAATTGATCTAATCAAGAAAAAAATCTCAACAGATAACTTTAATCTTGGCTGGATAACTGTAGTATTTTCATTCTACATTTTGTCTTGGTGTACTGTTATTATTTTGTTAATATTTATTTGCAAAATGGTAAAAGAAAGATTTAGAAACCAACCGAATCAACTTTATAAAGAAAACACAACAAATATTTAACATACTCAAAGAGTTATCTTGGTGATCTTGAGATTCTGAGACTCTTTAAAGACGATCTCATGTAGGAAAATTAAAGAGCAATCTTGGTGTAGAGTGCATGAAACTCATGGTATTCTATACATACATAGAAAATCCATACATTTATTTACTTCCAAGTAGCTGTAAAAGAGCAAGTTGATGGCATCAATCTGTAATTATTAATAAGACTCCACTATTTGAAATAAGGTCAATGGGGATTCCTTTTTCCAAACTCCTCTGTCTGCATTCTTCATAGTACATGTAGCCTAAATAAAGCTTATGGTATGTATAACTAAGAATGAATACTGAAAAAATAAAAAATATTACCAAGATTTGGTATAAGTTTTTTTTTTTAAAGACTTAAGTGTTTTCATGAAGTTTGTTTACTTAGAGGAAGAGAAAATAAAAATGGGAATGTTAGCATTAAGTTTACGTTAGTGAAGTCACAGGAGTCAAGATTTCAATAAAATAAATGTATTTAAGCTATAACTTTGTTGAATCAAGCAGTCTAACTTCTACGTTCTGATACCATAGTCATTTACATTAAGATTTTTAATCTGAATCTGAATCACTTGGCTGAGACTGGGGCAGGGGGAAGGGGCAGTATCCCTTCTAATGAATTACTCTTCATGATCCTACTTTGATATGTGACCAGGAAGCCAGCTAGTGTATCCTCTCAAGATAAAATAATTCCTTCATGATTTACTCCTCAAATGGGATTCCCAACCTATGATTATGAGAGTTCGCCAGTTTTTCAGGAACTTATTACATTTAATTTTAAACACAACATATATTAAGAATGCAAAAAACCCACAATTTAGAATTTTATACTTCCCTCCAGCTGGACCATTAATGCTTTGGGTACTGATTACATTTAGGTTATCATAGCAATAAAAAAGAGAATCGATTAAGGTAATCCTCAATTTTAAGGTTAAAATAAATCTACTTGAAATGTTTAAATCCAGAATTTTGAACTTCTCTAATAATTTTTATGTAAAATATTTTTTCCTAACGAGACCAGGATCATTTTCTATTCTCCCTTATACTATATTATGAATGAATAATTATGAATTTTTATTCTATTAGAGAATCAAGTATTTTATTATCATTCATATCATGGCTTGTTTTATATATTTTATTATACACTTATATATTTTATTTATTTATTCAGAGCTTTCAAAATAACTTGCATACACACATCTACATCTACATATGTATGTTTGCCCTCACCCCTCTGTAAATTAGATGATCTTGGGGAAAATGCCTTCAAACCCTGGAGACAGTTAGATGTTTAAAAAATTCATGCTAGCTTCTTTTCAGCCAGTTACCAGTTTGCCTTACAGAAAAGGAAACCCTGAGGGGAAAGGATATTAATGATTTAATGTAACCAACTGAAATAGAATTCTTCATCAAATAGTGTTGTCAGTATTTTATAATTTAGATGTCCTGTAGTTCCATTATGCAGTATCTCAAGTATGATTTGTTGATGCTAATTACATCACTAGAATGATATCTATCTACACAGGATTGAAAGTAACCCTTACCCAACACAGTCATTTCAATTTCAAAGTCTACTTATCAAGTTTTCTGAAAGAAATTCACTGAACAACATATGCAGTTTTTCCTGTTTATTATATAGTATTTCTAAGATGGTAAGTGTCACACAGTTAACTCTGGGAGGAATAACATGGTCCAGCGTGAAACAAAAGGTACAACATTTTACAACGAAACCACAGCACAAAGTGATGAGACTTCCAAGATTAAGTAGTTCAAAAACATTTCAACATTTAGTTCGATTAAATACTGGTAATGACTTTTGATTGAGTGATTTTAAAACACACTGCTGTTTAAAACATCTTAACAATAAATGATTCTTTTAAAGAGAAGAATACACATTCCAGCAACTCAAACTGTAAGCGGAAAGTATGTAAAACTCTTCATAAAACTTTATTTGAATCTGTAACATTCATAGTGTATTTCAAAACAAAAAGTCTTTAGAACAAATAAATTCAAATTCTTGTTTGTTAATGAATTTCAACTCAAACAATGCATCAGAAGAAAATTAACTTTCATGGTTCTTTGCCCACAACCTTTCAGGTACCTACTACTCTGGCTTCAAAAACATTTTTGTGGCCACATACAGTACAAACACCCATGTATTACATGCATCATTTATACTATCTTGGAATTTATCCATCATCTTTACTAAAACAAACCACACTTTAAGGACACTATGTATCATGCACTCTTAAAAATCATAGCTAGAGTCTCAGATTTCCTATCTTTTCCGCATGCGTTATAGTCACAAAATTACAAATATTTTTCAGTTGACAGTGTAACCAAAGCATGAGGCAATTGATACAATTATTTGAATATATTTCTAATTTTCATGCTATATTTCTGTGGGGTATCTCAAACACAGTTGCTACTAACATGCACAATTAGAGATGCTAGCAAGGCTAATGAAAATATACATAAATAGGCAAATGTTTGCATAAACAGTAAATTCATTCAACTAACATTTTCAAGTGTGTATGTGCGTGTATGTATATGCATCCACACACATACACATACATATAGCAAGTATAGTAAGATTACTATCAAAATATGTCAATATTTAGCATAGTGTTTTAAAACATAAATGGCTATCTGGCTTTGTTATTAAATTATTTCAAATCAAATATAGTTTGGATTCTCTTCTATTTATGTTTCCATATAATATTCAACTACTCTTACCTCTCTAAATCAGTATTTCTTTTTTAGTGAATATTTATGGACAATCACTACATGTCATCAATACATACATGAGAGAAATATCTGTGATAGCATTCAATTATTTCAGTAATTAAATAACAAGACAGAACATAAACATTAATGTGTGTTTATATTGGATTTGCCTAAATTTCAATTTTTTGTGTCTACCTGGATGCCAATTTTTTTAAACTCTATCAGTACAAATGACTATTTGGAATCTTTTGCCACACTAGCTTAGCAAGCTACTTTTGACTTAAACATTTCCCAATTAATATGTCACATGTAACAATTTATGACATAAGAGTTTCAAATACAATTCCATAGAGCCAGCAACATATAAGGTTGTGTCACAAATAGCACACTTTGTATTTATGGTCTATATACATACATGAATACTTATAAAAGTTCACCCACATACACACTGAGCCCTGAAAATATATCGAAACACTCACACACCTATATAGATATATGGCCACATATGACATATTTACTAGTACAAGAGCTAAAATATACGCAATTATTTTTCAGGAATATTATTCTATATTTCCCCCATTCATATTAAGAAATGTAGCTTTTAGACTAATTCATTGTTTTTAAGTGGAAACAAAAAAGAGTCCGGTCCTGTAGAGATTGGTAGAAGATGCGATTAACATACCCCCGTTGGTTAACATAGGAAATCCATATAGCATATATACCGGTTCCAAATGTTTTAGAAGATATTACTTTATTACTTGACTTTTTAAAAATACTTAGGTAAGCCAGTATATGAACACAGGGATCTGGACAGGTCAGTAGACCTCATACTTCATAAAAGCCTACAGTACAGAAACACTGTGGATTTCTCCCACACTTGACTGATAAAGCAACACAACTAAGAAACACACCACTAACCAACCCAATGGAAACAGACAAAACCCTTGAATTCACACTGAACTTCACCCTTAATTATATAGTATGATTTTACATTTCTAAAACAATGAAAGCAGGGAAATACTCATAATATCGTTTTCTATGATGTCTAAGAGAAAAAAAAGTGAGTGCAAATGAAAAAGATTAAAATTTTAACTGCAGCACAATGTCTTCAGAGTACATTTAAGGTTTACCATAAGGACAAAAATGCATGGCTTTTGCTGGAGTTCTCTTCTGCTCAACAGAACAATTTTTAAGTTCAGTGTCTAATTTTTTAAAAAGAATACTATAAGCAAATAAATCTCAAGTGCCTATGAGTCACCAGTTCAGCAACACTGTTGAACTGAAAAACTTATGGTTTGTCGCTAAGGATATATTTATTTATTTATTTATTTTTTAATTTTTGCTTTAGCATACTGGAATTACGTTCTGCATAGAAAGAGATGGCAAAGTCTATAAATGGTGTGCTGTTTCACTCTCTGAGGGACTTCAGTTTCAGAAAGTAAATGATATATATTGCCCCTGAACAGTCCTTTAATAAAAGTCATATGTTCAAAAGATTAAATGCTGTGGAATAGCATTTCCCTTGGAACTGCTTGAATGAAAACTTGGCCATGATATCTATCAGCAATTAGTACAAGTTCAGTTTCTTTTTGCCGTGTCTAAACAAAGCCATGGACTTCATATCATTTGGCAATATCTACCACTTACCCAGAACAAATAGCATTTATTGGACCTCTCTGAGCAGTGGGGTTCCTAAGATTGACAGTGCAGGAAAGTTAAAATTATTGGAATTTATTTTTGTTCAGGACCATCTGACCCCACTACATTTAAGTTAACTGTTCCACTGCTTTCTTTGCAATTTTGACAGTTCCGTCAAATACATACTAATCTTTTAAGGACTCAACTGTATTAAGTAATGCAGTTTACAAAGACATAACTAGAACAGACACCACCATAGGCAACTTCACAGATGTTTACTGTTTCAGCTAAAACAAAGCAGCCTTTTGATCTCAGCAGGAGACTCTGTTCACTTCTATTGGAAACAGTTTTAAAAACTGAAGTCTGGAACAGGTATTATTATGAACTGTTCTTGCAAGATGGAATGATTCAGTTTGCGGTTCTTGAATAACCTGCCAGAGAAGTGTCCTCTCCAACAGACAGGATAATGAGGCACTAATTATTATAAGGCTAAGTTTTCAAATGCTGTTAGATTGCCTGGACTTTTTTTTTTCTTTTGGTTGGAATATTTTCTTCACTTGGAAAGCTAGATGGTAACATATGTAACTATAAACCAGATGGTAAAATTTGATAGTTGAATAGTTTATCACAGAGATAAATTGATAACATTTAAAACAGCATAGACAACTGAATTTTTCTCCATCTTGAAGAAGACATTTTGTTTTTAAATTCAGTTCTCAAGTAAGTCAAATTTGAAAAAACCTCAAGTAAAATGGCAGCATCCATTTTTAATATATCACCTACTGAGATATAGCAAGCCTGTAGAATATAAAAACCATGCTTCACAAGTCTTAAATTTGTTAGTATATGAACTAGTAAAAGTAAATGGTCGCTAAGATAAGGTTTAAATACAATAAACCATACACATTAATTTTTAACATTCATATTTTAAAATAATTATTTTATGTTTAAACAAAGATGGCTATATATTTTTCTAAAATAGAAGAATAGAAGAGCAGAATTAGTAGGTTAATATTTAACAATGAGTTATCATAGACCTACCTGGTTTAACACAAAAAGTTTTGCATATGAAAATTTCCAAAATATCAGCAGAGTACAGGATTTATCAGCATGGAGATTTAGATATTTTTGGACCTGATTTATACAGCATCATTTGAGAGTTTCGCTTTTCCAACTGATTTTTGGGAAGAAGTCTGCACACAATTTTTTTTACACCTATATGTAAAGTAAGTCTCCTAGGTTCAGCTTTTGCACATTTGAAAAATTATATATAAGGTTATAGGAATTATGCAATTTATAGCAACACCAATGAAGTTATTTATGATGGTATATAATTTAAGCTATATTTATTAAGTTGTTTCTAAAAGAAAAGTTTAAAAAATAAAATTTACTTGACAGTAAAATCAAGGAAAGTTTCTAGTGCCTAAGGTTAGTGTTGTCATGAATTATACCCTTAAGATGAGTATTTTTCTTCAGATGTAATAATTCACAAAAGAAGCAACTTTGTCAATTGTCTAGGAAGAAAGAACTCCAATTGAACATTTTTATTATTTTGCAATAAAAATGCTTAAAAATTAGCAGTTCACATTTTAAAAAGAATGTAATTTTAAGGAAAACATATCTGTTGCACTATTTTAATCCGTTTTTTACCAAAAGGACAGAATATTTTAGGATTAAAATTTTAAAAATCCTTTGGTGTGGCCTAGCGGGATAAACCAGGCATAGACCACATACATCCCAAGGTCCCCAGAACAAGACCTGGGGCCAGAGAAACAATCAAGATGCACAACTGAATAAAATAAAAGTGGTTTTTCCTCCTCTCTCTTCCTGCTTGTCTGCTTACTTGCCTTCATACCTGCCTGTATCTTACTTTAAAAAACAAACAAAACCCCCCACAAAAGCCCTCACCCTAAGAAATAGGACTCTGGATCAATATTCAATATTCAATAATGGGTGCATACTGAAATTCATTTAGAACTATACCTCACATAAAAACAAACCCTCAGCAATTGAACCATTTTGTGTACAATCTCTTCCCCAATCAAATCGATGTATATTTTTTAAAAATCTCCTTCAAGGATTAACATCATGAATATAAAATGCTAATAAATATTTTAAAAATCCATTTGGGCTTTATAATTTCAAGATATGCAAAACTTCTTTGTGAAGTTTGTTAGACTTTTGCTTAGGAAATGTGAAACCTTCACCCAATCACAAACCATACACATTGCTCCATTTTCTCTTTTTACACTGAGTCTCCTACTGAATCCAAATCATCCGAAGAGAGGGGGCGATACAGGTCCTGTAAGATGAAGGGCGTACAAATTTGTTTACTTGGCATTCTTGGGTGCCTGTGGCTCTCTCTCAGGAATGGAGCAACACCAAATGGGACTCTTAGTTTCTAATGTCATTAGACCTTATAAAGTCACCATATTTGGACAGAGAAAGCATAACTGAAAAATCTTCTAAATAGACAATAATCATGCTTATTTTTGCTTAAAGGGCAAGAAAATGCCAGTGTGATCTGCTCATGAGGTTTGCTTTTCATTTGTATCCAGTTGAATTTTACGACCCCTGAGATCTGTCAGTGCCGAGCTACTATGTGTCTAGGCAATTCTTCCTTGAACAATTCCTTTCCACTCTGAGCAGAAGAGGAACATGCTTCCTCACAAAGTAATTTATCAAGAGCCCTAGAGAGTGTTCAGCAAATTCTAGTCCCAGAGCAGCAACTCAAGTGTTGTATTAGCACACAGCAAAAACCCAATAAACGTTGCCTTTTCAAACCGTTACGTTGGGAAAACAGAAAGAATGAGAACTTGACCTCTCCTCCACCCCTTCCCAATGTCCATCTCTGTCCTCCAACCACTCGCCCATCACCTACCCTCCTCATTCCTCCTGCCCCTTTCTGCTACTACATCTCTCTGTTGGTAGCCAGGCAACCAACTCAGAACCGCCGAGAATGTCGAGAATCTGGCTTCTTTTCTATTTTGCACCACCCACTCCTCACATCATCTGACTGATCAGATAATCTACAAGTCAGCGATGTGGGAGTATAATGGGGAGCTTCATTCAACCTACACAACACGCAACATATTTCTTCTTGATGTATTAAGAAATGGGACCCAAAAAGTTCATAGATGGCAGAGAACCTCCAAGATCTGCTTCCGTGAGCACTTAAATCTTTCTAGATAGCAGATGAAATAACACTGGATTAGAAAAATAAGGAGATTGCTTGGTACATTACCATGAATGCTTTAACAAAGAAAAAAAATAAAGTATATGAATACTCTAAATCAAGATGTAACATAAGAATATGATTTTAAGGGAAGAACAAAGCTGATAAATCGTAATTAATATAAAATTTCTTACTTGTGAAGAAAAGTGATTAAATGTCTTAATATTCCTTTAAAAATAAACCAATATTTCTGTGTTCTAAAAGGAGGTAAGAAGAGTGAGAGTGTGTGTGTATGTGTGTCTGTGTGTGTGTGTGTGTGTGTGTCTGTGTGTCTGTGTGTGCGCGCGCATGCTGAGGGTGGGATAGTCAACTCATTTTCCTGGTCATGTTGCTAAGCAACACAGAGGAAAAATAAAAGTAGCTACTGTTTTCCAACTTGCAGTATGAAGAGTTAATTTATTCTTTGAAGTGTCTTCTTTTAGCACTTGCCATCTTTCACTTACTTCAGTATTTCCTGCATAGGAGTATAGCCAACCATTCGAGAGGAATATTAACCAGATTTGAAACAGGATCAGTTTTAAGGATACCCTAGGCCCATTTTAACTGAGTGGAGTTATTTGATGTACTTGCCTCCACACCAAGATGAAAGCTCCTCTTGCTAAAGCAGCTGGGAAAGTCTCTACACATTGCCATGGTACATGGATGGAGGATGTTCATTTATGGACTAAATTCAAAAGCCTGGAGGCTGAACCATCCCTCAACTACCCAGCACTCTGCTTACAACATGTGCTTAATAAATATTTTCAGATGACGATAAATCCTTTGTCTCCCTAAAACAAAAGGGATTGTTTTCCCTCTCAAGTGCGGCGCTTGCACCGGTAGTTTAAATGACAAAATGAAGGCTCTATAAGAGAAGCGTTCCTTATAATCACCTTTCAAGTGCCAACACTGTTAATTACACAAGCCACTGGCCACACAGCTGCTCATAGCTGGATAGAAATTTTCTGCCTCAGTTGAACAAAATCATTGTGAAGCAGAGAACACAGAGTAGCAGAAGCAAATTGTAGCTTCATTCTGCCAACAAAGGGACAGTTGAGCAAAGTGCTTTACACTCTGAGATGGAGGTTTCCACAATCAGCCAGCAGGGAGACAAGCCCAGGTCTGTGGCCAGGATGCTCAAACACTCTAATGTAATCTCAACAACCAAATATAGGCTAAAACCTGAATCTGAGTTAGACTAGCTCACAGGATGAAGAGGGATATTTCTACTGGGTGTATTCTCCAAAATATATTCTTTAAAAGATAGATTGGCCTATGAAAGAGGGTCTTTTCTGTTATATCTCAGGGCTGGCCCTACAGATGGTGGTCTTATTGGGTGATGCAAGAAAACAATCACCCACTAGCCCTTCCTCCACTCAAGGATATCAGATGATGTGAATGAATGAATTTGGGCAATTCTGCTTTTTAATAGTTCGCTAGTGATTCCTGTACTTTAAAATGCCAAGTGTTAGACTTTGGCCAAAAAGAAAGACAGTGAAAACACTCATGGAACAGGAATAATATTATTGGGCTTTCTATCTATAAGAAGCCTCTTTTTTGTTTTCTTTTTCCAACAGAGGCCTGGAGAGGATAACAGACTTATCTAAAATAACACAGTCATTTAGTGAAGGAGCTGGTGCCAAGGCCCAGACCTCATCAAATGACCCAAACAAGCTAAATCTGGTGCCAGGAGGTGCCGTGGAGAAAGAAAATATAACCTGATATCTGGTGGGACAGGCTCCAAAGGGACTGGGGACTAAGTCCCAGCCTCCCACTTTTAGATGGCAAATAGATACAACCTTGGCAGGAGGCTTGAAGAAAGGAGCTTCCATCTTGGGTGCAGTTTAAATTTGTGGAGCTTAGAAGTCTCATTTAAAAATACATAATAAAAGAAATTATATTCAAGAAATATATTCAAAATATATTCAGAAGTCTTCCAGAAGCCAATGCTTATTAAAACATTTTGTCAACATCATCATAAAGCCTCCTAAAAACACATATTCCTCCCTTTCTCACTTCTGAAATCAGGATAAAGAAAGGCCTTCATTTCTTCTACATACTTTCCCCCTTCTCCCCGTCTCACTCCTTTTATTCTTGCCTCGCTGTTACTGGAAAAGAGTCACAGTACAGATTTGAGGAGATAAAAATAGTAGTTCTTCCATTCTGAAAAAAGAACATGCTCCCCCACTTTCTTTGTATGAAGAAGCCAGCATTGTTGCCAGTAACTTTTTCACTTTGGCCTCCAAAATAGTTCACTCCTTTACTGCTACGGCAGAAGCTAAGAAAATAAGGCAAATAGTGATGAAAGAGAAGGTGCTCAATGTGGCCTTCATGCCCAGAAGCATGTGTCCTATGTGTCTGTCCCTGAGCCATGGGTCCTGAGGTGCCTCGACTACCGTTCTATGTCATTCTAAGTCGAAAGCAACTCTTTGCCATGGCTCACTCCTCCAACTATGACACCTTTCCTTCCCTTTCTTGAGTCCTTGCAACTCAGGAAACCTGCAAATCAGTCCAGTGAAGTCTTTTTGTGCATCAAGACCAAGAGAGAGGCTGTTTCACAGTAAAACAACCAGTGCTCATTCTTTTCATAGTTAAGATTTGGACAAGTTCACAGAGAAAGTAAAAGCCCTCTGTTCTAGCTATGAGAAATCCTAATAAGCAAAACTAAGTGACCCACCATTGGTCACCTCCTTCCCCAGACTGGTTGTTCCTTAGCGACAAGCAGTACTGTTCTGAGCGGCACCTGAGCCATTCTGCACTGAGGTGCAGGCAGGTCTGAAACAAGGAGTTTGCTTATTTCCTTACCCTCTGCTTCCGAAGGCTTCCTGGGCTGGTGGGTGAGGGGCTGGGCGACTTGCCCGAGCGAGGAGTCGAGAGCTGACTACCAGGGGTTCCATTAACTAGACAGACAGAGAATCACAGAGAGAAAAAATAAAAAGGCATGTTAAAGAATTTTCCTGAAAAATCACCTTCACTGAGAAATAAACACTTATAGAGGGACATATGCTAATATTGCAGACACACTTCTATATGTGGTTTTGAAGAAAAGCTCCAGGGAATAACCTTTTTCCCAATTTGCTGTTTTTGTTAATCCTGGCTTAAATATAGCAGCAGGTTACATAAAATTTTTCATACTACTTTCCACTACTTTCCTGATAAATTATTAATGATGTCTTTAAAAATGCCGATAAAGATTTCGGAATGTGCTTCAGGTCACTGGGATTCATTGTTAATTCTTTTATGTTAGTTTTCCAGAACCACCCAGTAGGATTAAATAGTAGCACAGACCACAAATGATATTCCAAAGACTTGTTAAAATGGATCCCTGTCTTTTTATAGCTAAGAACTCACTTCTAGAAGTTCCTGCATCCACTGGTGCCCTGGACATCCCTCTCACCGAAATCTGAAGCACCTGTCCCCAGCAGGACCACAGACACTTAGGAAGTCCTCACGGTGAATTTACTGCTGATAATTAAAGATGCTTTCCAAAAGGCTTAAATCACTGGAATTCTATCAAATTTTTAAGACTTTTACACAACAGTATCACTAACCTGAATCAAAGCCACAGAACTCAAGTAATCAATTCTTTTCTCTAAGTAACATCACCTCTAAGAACTGATAAAACACTTTAAGATGTGACTGTAAAAAGATATAGCAGGTTGCTACCACTTTACCCACAAAAAGACAACATTTTACATGTTTTACATCCACAATGAATAAAGTAGAATTAGCAACAAGAAACACACATTCTGGAGGGTGCACAATAAACATTTTCCAGGAGGGTGAGCAGTAATGCATTCAACTTACCTTCTATGAGTTCTAACATGGACACAGTCTTAGTGTTTGACCTGACACTAGCAAGAGGCAAAATCCCTCTCAACACTAAGCCGAGCACCCGCGGAAGTGGGAGGCGCTGGATTAGTTAAGGATGGTAAGGCTGCTCTCAGAGCAGACTGAATGAGATGCAGGCTTCATCAGCAGATGCCTTTTCTGCGTAAGGCTGACGTCTTCCAAGCAGCAGTGGGAGGTGTGGGTTCTGTCTTAGGCTACATCAAAGGTGTCAATTAAGCCTCATGCCAACTCAGGAGCCACTACAGCCCCCACCAGGGCACACTGACTCCCGGAAGCCCAATCCTTTCAGTACTTGGCACTGAATCATAATGAAGTGTCTCTGTCTCTGGGGGCTAGAGACCCAATGACTCATCCAAAAATCAGAATGACAACAACTCTTCTAAAGCCCAGTGACTCTGGGGTAATAAGTACATTCTCACAAATTCAGTGGCAAGGGTACAATGTTTATTGATTTTTTATATATAATGTTTTCACCCAAATCAAGGGCCCAAGAAAGTGGGAAGCTCCTGTTTTGCCATCTTCTCCAGTGACCTTTAAAAAATGTCACATAACCTGTGCTCCACTAATTTGCCTGTGAATGTATTTTTGACTCATAATTTTTTTTTTTAGCAGATTACAGTACAAAACACTCAGAATGCTTTCATTTGCTGGCATTTTACAGTCCTTTCTGATGAATGAGCTTGATGCTCTTCTCACTCCACTTCCCGGCCTCTGCAGGAAGGGCTCTAAAACAGGCAAGGAGTAAAGAACTGTGGGCACAGGCAGGATCTACAACTGAGGTAAGATAAGAGATCTCCTAGGAGTTGACAGGAAAACAGGTTCTATGAGTACAATCTTTCCTGACTTCTAATTTATGTAGCACTTAAAGGTTACACACAGTTGGGTGAAAATGAGCAAACAAGAAGCAGACACGATACTAACAATTTTTACTTTCAAAACTCTGTTATCACGCTAATGGAAAATAAAGAGAAAGTACAGTCTCAGCAAAACTGGAAAACACCTTAATTAAGAAAACAAAACAAAACAAGAAGCAGCTTGCATTTAATAAATACCGTTTAGCATTCATCTCAGTTTCTTGGAGACTTATTTTCTAAGGACCAGTTAATGCACTTAAATCTTTTATATATGTGTGTCCATAGACATACATACACACATTATACACATACATACAAATACACACACTTATAATCGCATTTGCTCTCACAGTAAGTCTATGAGGCAGGGAGTGTTATTTCACAGTTGGGGACACTGAGGTATAAACGTGATAAGCAATGTGACCAGCAAATATGGGGTAGGATGCTAAGTCTACCTAAGGCAATCCAAAACCTTCACACTTTATCACCACCTTCCCCACTATGCTAGACTTCTAGTCTGCACGAATATCAGACAAGTAAACTAGGGACCACAATAAGATATTTTGAGAGGAAATACTGGGTGTTGCTCCTGGGATCCTAACAACTGATGGGTCAAGGAGGTCAACACCTGCAGAGGGTAATGGGTGCCAGAACCTGAACCTGGATATGAATAGGAGCTTGCCTGGTGAAGAAACTATGGCACAATGAAGGAGAACTGTTTCAAGTCAAGGGAACCACTTATTTCATGGCTGGTGGGGAGGGGAAGGTGAGAAGGGAGCAAGAATGATATATTGAAGAGACCCAAATAAGTTAACAGCAGGTTGCTAAGAGTTTTATTAATGGGGATAGAGGAGCAGGCAGGGATCATACAAAGCAGGGCTTTGAAATTCATGTTAAGGAGGTTTGGTTTTTATCCAAAGGGCAATGAGAAGCAATTGAAAGATTTTAAGTAGGAGCTAGGGATCAGACTTGCATTTTTAAAAGCTCTAAGAGCTCTTGCCCGAACAAGAATGGATCAGAGCAGAACCAAATGGATGCTCATGCAGGGCACCCCTTAGGAGAATACCTAGATAGCACAGAGTGTGGCATGTTTAAGAGTCCCACGTCAGAATAGGTTGTGACTGGATCTAGGGTGGTGCCGCAGGGCTGGAGGTGACTGGAACCATCCCAGAATGACTTAACGGTAAAAATCACAGGACATGCTATTAATTGAAGAAGATTAAGGCTAAAGAGAGGCCAGATTTGGAAGGACAGAGTTCTGGACATGCTGAATGGGAGCATATTAACATCAGTTCTGCATTGTATGCACCTTGATACACACACATATATGAAAAGATAAAAATTCTACATTGTAAGTTGCTATTTTTCCTGTTTTAGATGAGGAAACAAGTAACTTGCCTACAGACAAACAGCTTTAAGGTGGCAGAGCTAGAACGGATTGCACGTCTTGCTCAAAGAATTGCATATTCTTCCCTCCTTTCTTGGACCCTCAGGACATGTACAGGACTCTTGTTCCCTGTCTGCTTGGCCAAAGGTGATCAGGTTTCTTTATCACTGGGACACTGCTTATTTTAGTTAAAACCACTGGGTTAAGTACTTCTATATCCGTTGACTTCTCTCTGGAGGAAGGAAGCTCCAAATAAGGAAGGAAGGTGCCAAATAAGTCATTTACAATCCAATATTTTAGGAGCACAACCTGTATGAAAGTTGGGAGTGGCCTATATTCTCTGGGCCAGAGTGCAGTTCAGACTCTTCTTGGCCACCTGAAATGTATTAGCAGCTTCCTAAAATGGTTATTGACAGCCAGAAAACAACAGAGACCTTACTGTTGACTTGCTGCCGAAATAAATAATTTTATTTCATAAGTAAGTTTCACAGATGTATTGAGATCAGTTACTTTTTTATCCTGTGATACCAGAAGTCCTTGAGGGCCCATAAAGGGCTTTGTCACTTATTTAATAGAACTTATTAAAATCCAACTAACAAATGACATTATTTTACAGAGATCTTTATTAAACAATTCTTTATCTTGAATGGGAAAAATTCAATTTAATATGTTTTTTAAATGGCCAAGTAGGCTAACAACTAATTATTTAATCTGAAGTCATTATACTCTGAATTACTAAAGTGCTCACCAGAACCTATTGGCTTCAATGTAGTTCTGGCTTCCTTTGCTCATCTGGGTACATTTTCCACAAATCCTGTATATTTATAATCTCCCAAATGAGAAGTGCTAAAACTTTAGACTGCATTAGTCAAAGAACACTTGATGGTCAATTCCATAACAGGCCACCAAAGAGCTGTGGAATAAATCGGTGGAGCTGACTATCATACCTAGTCTAAGCCCCGTTCTTTTTCTCAACTCAGCAATTACCCACGCCCATCAGCAACACACAATGACATAAAGTGATCAGGACACATTACTCCTCACAAAGGACCTGGCTTCACTTCTTCCTTCATCATTTCAAACAGACGATCCGACCCTATTTTACTCACTGGAGTTATGACTCCAGGTTTTTACAATCAACCAGTCTATACACATCATAACTCACCCATGCTTGACTATCTGTTGGTCCCTGTCTCCCAAAAGCTTACGAATGACTATGAGTGTCATGGGAAAAAAATTCTAGAAGATGGAAATACTTGGCTTACTTTTACTAATCACTGTTTGTATGTATGTTAATTTAGAAACCACTTTGTGAATGCTTTAAGAGATTTTCTTTTCACACTGTTAAAATTCTTCAAAGTCTCAGACATCAAGTGAACACTAAATGATTACATGTCTCAAACTGGTCCTGAAAACAGTGCATCTCCTGATCTAATTACGAGGGAGCTTTTTAAACATAAAAGTCCATCTTGCCTTTTCCTTATCTTCTTTAATGCTTTTAGGTGGCTCATTTATTTATGCTATTACTCTGATAGGGATGAGAGGATGAATGGGTTTGCATATAGATCTGTTGGTCTGTGTCTGCAAAGGGTGATAATTCAGGTATGTTCCCAGGCGATCTGGCTGTCTGCTGTAGCCTTTCCCTCTCACCCTGATCATAGACAGAGGAGGATGTGAAGCTCTAGAATCTTGTTTTCTTCAGCCCTTGTTCTTGCTTGCTACATTATCAAGAAAAACTAGAGAGAGAACACATTGAATCAACCGAGACAAAGGAGATAGACACTGTCAAATGCAGGTGGGATTCTTGGGAAAAGAGCATTTCTTCCTAATTATATTCACATGTGAAATGGAATCCTGATTTTCTTTATTTTTCTATATTCTCTTATCCAACTGAGATAATGGATTCAATTTAAAATGACTGTCTGCTGGGTATAATGAAGTGGGGAGGTCAACAGAAACAGTGGTGGTCGACAAAGGGACATGGCTTCATGAATTATGAACAGATCCTAGCATCACTCATTTAGTCAACATTTACTTGGTAATTACCATGAACTTGGAGGCACCGTAGAACATGTAAGGAGCTCTTGGAAACCTTACAATGCAGTGGGGTGATCAATATATCACCTGTAGACTGGGAGCCAAATCAGGTCACAGAACTGTACAGGTGAGGAAGACGCCCCCCCCCCCCCCCCAACAATAAGACGATCAGGGAACATTTTAGAGTAGACTGGGCCCAATTGTGTGTATGTGCTTATGACAAGTGACGTGACAGAGGAACACTTCAAGGAATGAAGGTCCCTTTGAGGGTGCTTTACCCCTACCACTCTCCAGGTATTCTGGGCCAGCCTGCCCTCAAGGGATAAGCTTGAGAGTCCACCTGGAGCAGCCCCATAATGACGCCCAGGGACAACACACAGAGAATGCTCCACTGTCCTACGGTCTTGCTTCTTGAAATGGGTATTTCACAGTCACCAGTGTTGTCCTCACTGCCAAATTCTATACCTCTTTTCAGTTTCATACCACTTGATTTCTTGACATCAAACATCTCTGGTTTCTCTCCCATCTTAAAACTTTCTGCTGCTTTGACTTCTGTTACTACGTACTTAGAGTTCTGCTACTTTTGATGAAATCTTATAATTGCAGATGTGCCTCTATGGTTCTATGTTCTATCTTTACCTTTACTCTAAAAATCTCTCACTGAGGTGGGAAAGAGGTATCCAAAATATATACATGTAAGTTCCCAGATATATATTTTCTACTCAAATCTATGTTAAACCTGTTACTTATTCCTAACTGATGATGTTTCCAAAGTAAGTCAGACTTCACATGTCTAACATGTAACTCATTTCCTACCTCTCCTCTTCAACTGATAAACCTGTTCTTCATATTTGATTCCATTCTATTATTATGGCCTCATCTTCATTTAAATCCCTGGTTTAACTTCCCTTTTGAAATCCCCTTCATTTCCAGTGCTGCTTCAGTGGTCTCAGGAATCCACCTGGTCCTTCACCTCTCAGGTAAGTCACCCTCTATTACTGTTCTAGTGTTTCTAAAATTCAAATAATCAAATCCTTACTGGAAAAAAAAAAAACAAAAAACCCTTTCACTCCCTAATACTTACAACAAAACCATGCCTTCATGACCCTGTGCGATTCGAACATAGGTAACTGGGCTACCGCCATCTTCTCTGACCCTTGCCAAGACCTCTGTCACTCATTTTTATTCAACTTCCAACTGCTCCTAAAATAGGCAAAAGGCTTTTATGCTTTGGTGCCTTAACTTTCATTGTTTTCCCAGGTGGTAACATTCTGGCTCTTGTTATCCCAGTAGGCTACTTCAAGTCACAATTTACACGTCTTTTTTTCTTGTGCATCTTCTCTGTCCCCATTAATGAGATTTAACCCCTTCCTGCTCTGGGCTGTCATGGGCCTGCTACACTGTTATACAAAGGGGTATACATGTTTGTCTCCAACTTGAAGACAGAACTGTGGTTTTGTCAGTTTTATATCCTTTGGGACCTATTACATGCCTAGAACTCTGGAAATATTGATTTAATTAACATAGGGCATTAACTGTAAGGAGTTTATAAAAGCAATTTAGGTAGGATGGTATCCCCATAGAGAAAATGGGTCAAAGTAATAAATTATTCACAGCTTTGTATCCTTAAAGATACTCACCTGAGGAACATGTGAATGAGAGGGATTAATGGGTACAGGGAAAGAATGAAAGGATGCGTGAACTTTATATGCACCAAAAATTCTAAAACATAAGGGATGAATGATCAGCCTGCTTGATTCTTTTGAAGCATTTTGTTTTCAGCAATTGAATCCCAAAGCAGATAAGAAACTTCATAGAATGTAAAAAGCTGAAATCTCTCTACTAAAGGAAAAAAACTGAGCTAAAAAGTGACAGTCACATATCTTCCTTTGAAGGTGATTAATATAAATAAAATTTTTGACAAATTAGACTACTAAGCTGAAAGAACTTCATTTTGTTCTCTTTAGCCTTGATTCTTACCTATCTGCATATGTTGCATAAAATATTTTTACATAACTGTAAAAAAGTAAAACTTGCGCAGCATAGATAAAAAAAAAATTTCAGAGGAGAAGTTAACCATGTGCCACTCATGGCTGGGGGTCAGTAACTAAGGGTTGACTTTTCTCTCTTTCAAGTATTCACCCTCGTGTCTCCATCACCCAGCACTGTGGGTCCATGGCAAGTTCTCAGTGCCTTCTCAAAAAATGCCATGAGTAAAGTTTCTAAGACCAGAAGCTTCAAAGGACAAGAAAGTGCATCATCTCATGTTTGAATTTGGTGTAAGTCATCCTGGGGGCTTCAGTTATGTTGGCCTTGACTTCTAGAGACAGATTTTAAATAGAGAATGTCAGTCCATGAAAAAAAGGTGATCATCCACCTAAACGGCAATAAAAAACTAACACAAACAACAAAAAAATCTCCAAGGGATCCAAAGAGCAGGTGAAAACAATGAAATCTCTTAAGTTTAAGAGGACTGCAACAAAAATAATTCAAGATGGATAAACAAGGCTTTCTTATATTTTTAATATTAAGAAAACAATGAAAAGCAAAACTAAACTTTACCTATTACTGAAATTGAAAAAATGCACATGATACTTAAATTTGGGAGATGCAAAAAATCATTTTATTGGGTGCGCCCTAGAGGCCTAGCGGTCTAGTACACGTGGTAGCAGCTCCACATGCATCCCAAGGTCCAGGGTTCAAAACCCAGGGCCCAGAGGAACACAGCCAATGTGAAAAACTAAAAAAAATAAAGAAAGAAAAAATTTATTCTATATTTCTTTTATTTACATTGCTATATAATTTTCAGGATATTGAATTCACACTTCACCCACCACCAGAGACACTTTGTTATATACTTCCCTGTGAAGTGAAAGGATTTCTTTAAAAGAATTTCACCTTTAAATTACATATTTTATGAGATGCCTGTGTTCCAAAGACAGACACACATGAATATTCAACTCTTAATAAACACTCTTTATGATACTTGCTCCTTTATAATATATTCTTGTTTCTTTAAGAAGAATTAAAAATCATTTTCCTCATTTCTCAGTGCGACTGCATTCAATGTCTCAGCTGTCTGGGACCTCATTCTTTCTCTTATATATTATTAAGGCTTTTGGTTTCTCTTTTCCTAGCTCCAAGTCCTCTCTTTGGACGCTTTCTGCTCAGAAGACTGACAATAATTCAACAGTTACTTGGATTATGTTATTTATAAATTATTTAAGGGCTTTCCCTGTCTGCTTCCTGAGAATGGAGGCTGTTTCTTTCATCTCTGCATTATTAGCACTTTGCAAAGGCCTGACATGGGAGGCTTGCACTCGATATTTCGGAATGTGTAAATGAACACCTTCAATTAATAAATCACTTCCCTAACTTCTCTTAGATCCAACAAGAGGAATGGGTAAGGGGCAAAGAGAAGATTTATAGAGGATTCTCCCTCTTGTTCTAACATTAACTGACAAAGAAAAGTTTCCTTCCCACTGACATACATCATGAAGTTGGGGTGAATCATTTTACCTCCTGGAACGCTGTTGCCTGCAATGAATACTGAGGCTTTCATAGCAAAGTGTTACGAAGTTGTAAATTGCAATCTTAAACCCAGTACCGTGTCAGCTATTTCCTGGAGCTCAAACTCTAATAAGCAGAGGTAAAGGAAAGGGTTTGAAGGATTGCCCGCCTGCTGTGTCTGACGCCACAGGTGCCAGCTGGGAGCTGCCTGTGACTCTGTGACTCTGGGCAACGCAAGTCTCCCAAGCCTGCCTCTCTTCCTCGTGTCTAAAACTGGACTATGTTATTATATAACAAGCAATAACATGCTGTCTTCTTGGGAGATCCTTGGGATGATAAAAAAAAAAAAAAATCAAAGAGAATAAAGTCCTCTGTAAACTCTACATTCAAATCGCTAATGATAAAAATCCGTATCACCATGAACAATCAATAGCACGGCATGAAAACTGAACAAATCTTAACTTCATACTATGTTACATTCTCTGAATGCTGTAGGAAGATAAGTACTAGAAGTAAAATATTTAAAACTAAAGCAGAAATATTTTCAAGCTTTAGGTCAATGTTTTAGGAGGAAAAACAAAGATTCTTCGATGTTAAAAAGTCAGGTTAATGGCTATATTGAGGCTTGGGCAACATCAATGTTTAAAGGGTAAGAAAGTGCAATGATTATATCCCAGTCCTTATTAGTTATGAAAAACACAGAATAAGCTATTTCTAAAACATGGCATTACAATCAATGTAGAGCTAAGTCCTTTTCACTGACTTCAAGAGTCCAACATGGGTAGAGACAGGCTCACATACACAAAAAATGATCAGTTTCATTTAATTAATTTGACTTAGATGTCAAATATACCTTGAATGAGATATTCCTTTTTTGAGAATCTATTTATTTTAGAATGAATTTGGATTCTACTTCCTTTATGGAAATAATACTCTCTGGGATGGTTTACTTGCCTCAGATTCCAAGTCAGTGCTGGTCAAATCAACCAGATTTTAACTAGAATTAGACTTGGAGAAACAATGGACAATAGACTGCTTCAAGCAATCTATTGATTTGGGGGTAACATGGCTTTTCCATCCTAAGTGTCTAAAAGGAATATTTCCAAATGTCGGATGTGACTTATACAAATACAATTAATACATTTGTCTATCTGCTCTTTTGAGTTTCTGAAGTTACTTTTTATAAATGAAATACTCATCTACATTTATAAAATTATAGTTCAATATATTTATAAGATTTATACAATCTTAGAGATGCTGAAAGGTGACTATGTTACCAGTTATTCTAAAGTGAGATATTTTCCTGAATGCATAATTTCTTTTAAAGATTAGATCCACTATTCTTCTTTTAAACTCAAATTTTAGATTTTCTTGCAGAGTAAAACAGGCTCTTTTACTGTTGACAAGGTTATTTCTAAGTTACAAAAATTTCCTCTCCACGTTTTCACTGCTATGTCCCCATTCAATCTTAGTTGCCACAATCAGACAGAAAGAGCAAGAACACTTTTCTTGCACCTTTAGTAGAAACTTTAGCTGCTGATAGTAACTGTTCCAGGTCATCTGATTCCATTCTTTGACAAGGGCACAAGAATCTGACGTATCTCCTACTCTCCTTATCTTATGGGGACAAAAAGCAAAAAGAAAAGAAGTTCCTGTCCAAACCCAGGAGCATTTAACCGCCTATGGTTTTTAAAAACAAAGCCTATTAAAAACAACAGAAAGTCAAAAGCTATATGTATATTGAGTCTCTTAAAATAAATAAAATATGAAAGACACAAGAATTTGGTGAATCACTCATTATTGGATACCCCCCACTATATTTGATATTTTAAAATTAATGTTACTTATTAAGAGGAAGAGAGTAATAATTTCTAAATGTCAAAGTTGGTTTGAATTCTGGATTATTGGTTCTTTAATACTGAGATTTGTAAAATAGTATTGATAATGTTTCCATTAACATGGGCTTTTTGCTTTTCTCCTTCATAGCCTTTCATGCTTATATTAAAAAGTTAAACTTTTAGGGACAACAGGTTAGCTAGTCCCATGATCTCTTTCTGCCTTACCATTCAATTGGGATTCATCCTACAGACTAATTTTGGTCAGAAAAATGAGGAATGCTTTTTGGTCAAGGCTGAACAATCTCAAAGAGTTCAGTTTTAACCTGTTCGCTGGTTAATAAAGCAGGCAGGGTCGCCCAGGAGAACTGTATTTGCAGAATTCCAGCAACATGTTGTCATTTTGTATGAGTCTACATCTCTAAGGGTAAGTGATATTTCTCTTGAAGGCAGAGACTTTACCAAATATCAATTTCCAGGGAAAAGATAACCTTCAGACAGCTATTCCTCTTCTTTTGGGTGACCGGTTTTTATAAAAGCAAGCCATTGTAAAGGGATGGGATGTTAGTTGGTTTAAGATATCTAGAGGTCAGTACTTGGGTTGCAAAGATTAAAGACAGACACTACCACGTGGAAGAAAGTGGGAGGCAGAAAAAAAGCAATCTGTGTCACACCAATAAATGAAGATGAGCAAGCCATATCTTTCATCCCAGATTATCCAGAGTCAAATGACTTCTTGTCTTCATTTCCCCTTACTTAGGGGAGTCTGAGATTCAGCACTAGTTTCTGACTCAGTGGATTTGGGAAGGGTCTCAAGACTTGCATTTCCAGTAAGTGCTTACGTGATGGTGTCGCTCTGATCTGGGGACCACACTTTGGAAACTATTTCCTTATCCCTTTCTTTCTTTAAATGTGGACCATAGACTATCTGACCAATACTGTCTGATTGACTTGTTAAGACACAGGTTTATGTCCTTAGAGAGTAAAGGAGTTAGAATAACAAACTCTACCAAATTCCCAAATGATTCTCAAGCACTTAAACTTTCAATCTCGGTGCACCCTGAAGCAGTAGCGCTTAGATCAGCTGCCTCCAACAGAGCAAAATTCATGTACACCTTAAGGACCTGGGTTCACATCCAGGATGTAGGGGAAGCAACCAGTGTGAACAACCAAATAAAAATAAAATAAAATGCTTCTTTCTCTTTCTCTTTTCCTGCCTACACCTTTCCTTTCCAAGAAAACTTTCAATCTCACTACCTTACCCTGTAACAAAGTCTCATTTCAGTGTTCCATAAAGTTGGAGAGCTACCGGGTGTGAAGGAGGAGTTCTCAGGCTACTCTTCACCCAGGAGGAGCAAACAGGCTACATTTCAAGTGCCAGCCACGTTCTGAGATGTATTCCCTGACTGGTGATGAGGTAGGTCGTACTGTGGGGAGGGACATCAGCAGCTGGCTGCTGCCACCTGCAGGGTCTAAACTAACCGCCCAGTCTACTAAGAGTTTCAGCTTCCAAAACTCAGTTTGGAGTATTAAGTTATATTTTTTATTAGGAAAAACAGAATTTAGTGCCTCCATTTTAAAAGATGGAGTTTATAATGCACACGGTGGTGTAACAGCTGGTCACTGGTCTGGGAGGCAGAACTTGAAGTCCTCAAGCAGCTCTCTTCACACCCCTCTGGGCCCATGCTGTTGAGTACAAGAATGTCTTCCTGCAGACCCTAGAGGTCTTTATCCCTCTTTACCAGAGTCTCTGTCTTCATGAAATCAGGAGACAAATACTTTGGCAAATGCATCATTAGTAATTCCCAAACAATAGTTTATATCATTGAGGGGGAGTAAAGGAATAAATAAAAATATAAAATAATACATTAACCTCCACCATATGATCTTCCCCTCTGGCAACCTTATTGTTAAAATTGAAAGTTTCATGTTAATTTTGTTTTATCAGTTAATTTGCATTTTCTCTATAGTCTATATATAGGTAATATCATTCAAATATATGTCTTTCTCCTTTTGACTAATTTTACTCAGCAAAATACCCTAGTTTCTCCACTTTGTTGTTGTGAATGACAAGAATTCACTTTTTTTAATGGTCGAGCAGTATTTCATATATAAGTGTGTGTGTGTGTCAGATCTTCCTTATTTATTAATACATCAGTGGGCACATTGATAGTTTCTATATCTTGACTATTGTAAATAGTGCTGACATAAACATAAGGGAGAATGCATCTTTTTGAGTTAGTATTTTCATCTTCTTCAGAGAGAGAACTAGAAGTGGAAGTGCTAGATTATACAGTAGTTCTATTTTTAATTTTTTGAGAAATCTCCAAAATGGATGTATTAACATACATTCCTACTGTTTATATCTTTTAATAAATAATTCCTTTCAATAGTAAAGTAGACCTTACACCTAAGACCAACAAAAACACCTCAATTGACTCATGTCAATTTTAAGGCCAAAGAGGAAAAGGCAGAGCTGAGATGGCCACCAGTGAACACCCTGCTCCAACATCAGCCTACAGCCACGGAGAGACTGGCCACAGGCTGAGTCACCATACAGAGTCCTGCCCTGGACTCTCATTCTCACTGATTTTTAGCCCCGGAGTCATTTGAGGCCAGACTGAAAAGTGTTTGGAGTCAAAGTCCAACAAATACGAATTGGAAATTCTCCATAAGCCAGCCTCAAGTAGAATGCATGTTTTAACAGAGACTTCTGGAGCTGGGGAGCCCTTAGCCTAAAAAAATTTAATTCTGTGGAATTGAAATGAAGCTGTCAGTGGTGTACTTTTATTTGTGGTCAAATCTGGGTTTCCTGAGTCTTCCCTACGTGGATTTGCCTGAGCTCACTGCTTTTTCTTACAGCCAACATGCTAGACTCTGGCAAATCTGTTCCACCACTCGGACAAGTTCTAAAATTATAAACCGGATCTACAGTCTCTGAAAACCTCACGCTCTGCGCTTCACACACCCTCTGCTCATCATGCGTCAGAAACAAGGCAGTTTCTTCACAGTCGCCTTTGCTGCTTTACCTGAGCTTGTTGATGCAGGGGACTTGCTGCGCCTGGAAGGTCCTGGGCTCTTGGTGGTGCTCCTGCGGGATGACGAAGCTATTTTGGTGTAAGAAGTGGACTTCACCACCCGGCATTCTAGGGGAAGAACAATAACCACACATCATTACAGAGTAATGATACACACTATTCGAAATGCACAATAAAGCTGGGAATAGAAATACACAAGCCTTCCTTAGTCGCACTTACTTTCTGCAAGCAGAGTGCTCGTCTATGACAATGGAACCGAGAAAAATAAGGACAAAAGACAGTGGGCATCTTAGACATCAAAGCAAATGATACTCTAGAACTTCCAGAGTATAGTCTTCCTTACAATAATATTTTGCATAGATTGGGAGTAAGAGCCTGGTAAAGAAGTGCTTTTGTTGACTTTCTCTCCAGCCAGCCCTGGTGTTATTTGGGTAAATGTGTTTCTCTCAAGAAAAAACTATGAAAATTTTTCTTTCTTTCAAGAAAATGGACAAAAGATCAACCTCATAAACTAAGACATGCAGTGATAGAAGATTCTACCCATCAAGTTCAAATTTATTGTTCTCGGAATGGTTGCAGAGATAGCTGCGGGTCTTCACATGTGTAGAATGACAGTATTTGCTCAGATGAGGTAAAGGTGGCAAAGAGGTGACCTTTCTCTCATTACAAGGGCACCCTGTGAACTGTCTCATTACGTGATGGTGTTTATAAAGTGGTTCTTGGCCTGAGATCTGGTTTCATTAGTTTAAATGCTTGGTGTTTATTTTCATTAAATTCAATAGTAAACATCTTAAATAGCATAGAGTTATTTTATTTCTCTCTTAGTGAGATGCATGATAATGACACTATAAATCTAAATATCTTGTTCTTGAAGAAATCACTCTTAAGAATTTTAAATATTTTTACCTTATAACAATAATCAATAATTCTGATTGAAAATCAATGCATATAAAATATAAAAGTATATAAAAAATACCTACAGAGTGATTTTTTTTTTGAGGATGCAAACTTCTAGAATTTTTTCTACTCATCTGTATATTTCAACAAACTACATTAGGATTAGCTTGTACATGTTCATCTCTTACCAGCTCTTTTCAAATCACAATCCACTGTAAGATTTTTCACTGTCATTTAAAGTCTGTGGAACATGTTACTGCATAGATGCACCATATTTGTTTAGCCAGATTCCTGCTATTGGACATCTAATGTGCATCCAATATTTCACTATTGTAAATAGCTACTCAATACCACCCTTGTAAATGAGTGTGTAGTATCTGATTATTTCTTTAGGACAGATTTCATCCCTGGCATTTGAAATTTAGTTTCTAGTAACTGGAAACCATGGAACACATTATAGGAGCTCAGAAATATTTGCTAAGTAAGTGGGCTTGGTGGTTTAAAGAGAAGTGGTTTTGAGAGCTTCTGACAAATTCTACACACAGGCTGACCCACAGAGTGCTTTCATCAGAGTATGAGAAGGACCACCTAACCTATTCCATGACTGAGTTTAGGAATTATCCTTTCAACATATCTTTGCTAATTTCTAAACAAATTGGTTTCACTGTCAATAAGTAAGTTGCACATTTATCTCCTACATTTATAAGCCATCTGTATGTCTTCTTCTGCAACTAGTTACTCATGTCATTTGGAAATCTGCAATATCCGGTTCCTTTCCTTATTGGTTTCTAAGAATGTAGTCTATATTAAAGTTTTATCTATTTGTATAATTTATAATGATATATTTATCTTTGTATACAGTTGTTGAAAAAGTATGTTTTTTAAATGACATTTTATAAGTATCATAGCTCATAATTAAAGTCTAATCTAGTAACTTTTAAATTATATATTTTTATTATTTTGTTTTGTTTTATCCTAGGCCCCAAGTCATGAACCCAAGTCTGCAGGCTTTTACATGACCCACACCTTAGCTACCTTAGACTACATTGTGCTTGCACTTTTCTTTAAAGGAAAGAAGGGAGAGGAGGGAGGGAGGGAGGGAGAGAAGGAGGGACGGAGGAAAGAAGGAAGCAAGAAGCAGCTTTATTCATTTATTTATTCAGGTTTTTCGCCCTGGACCCAAGTCTCCAAACCAGGTCCTTGGGCTCTGCCAGGTCCTCACACCAGCATCTCAGCCTCCTGGTCGCAAGGGCAGACACTGCATTGTGTTGTTTCTTTAACATCTCATATTTTAGTAATAAATCACAATATTCCATATCTATTTCTGACACTTGACTTTAACTTTGAACTTGTTCTTCTCTAGCCATGTAATTGCTAATTCTCTAAGTTTAAACACAATTTCTTTGCCTTACACTTTCTGAATGACTTCATATAAGCATATTTTCCTAACCAACAAAGTAGTTCACGTCATTTAGCAAAATATAAGTGTATGTGAAATAAAAAGAAGAGGAAAGAAATTCTGCATTGAGATATTAGTATTTGTGATTCCATATGCAAAATCAGGAGAAAATGAATCCGGGTGTTCCTGGGCCTGCCCTGGCTTCCCCAGTAGGTACTTGGGGCATGGTGGGCTGTTCTGACATGACTGGGTAGTCCCAGGAGAAATTTTCTTTTCTTAAAAAGTAAAATCAGCCTACACATACAGACTTATCAGTGAAAATGGAAAGAATGAAGCATAAGTACATACACATAATCACAGCAGAACACATGATCACAGCAGCAAGGACAATTCACATGAGGTCATGCGGCTCAAGCGCGTGTTTGTGGAAGTCTTAACTTAGGAAATAAATCCTTAGAACATTTGAAGAGGGCATCTAATTAGCTCGAGGCTCTGTCCTTACAAGTGACAACAAATCCTGGAGTTGGTCCCAGTCTCTGGACATTGGCCCAGACTTTTGGAAGGATATTAGCAACTGGCTTGCTTCCAGTTCATTTTCATCAAGTGCCCGCCCTATGCCAGCACTGAGCACTGCAATCTGTGGAGCTCTAACTAGATTCTGGAACTGGCAGCACCACTGACAGTGTAGGCTGGAGTCCTTTCACCGGAAGGGGCTCTTTTTTTGCTGAGACTTATTTAATGAAGCTCGTGTTTGAAAAATGGTTGATGAAACAAATTATTTAATTATGAATATGCTTTTTCTCACTTTAAATAAAAATCAGGACTATAATGAGGTCAGGATGACCAGGACTTTTTGTCCTAGGTCATGAACATTTGGAGGTCACATAAATTTCAAATAATTATTTTAAAAAGCTAAGTAATCTAGTTAGCAGGAATAAGTAGTTAAAATAGAAAGCGACCAGATGGTCCAATGGTAATAATACCCATCTGTCAACCGCAACATGAATTAAAAAGTTGATTTTAGGGTTTATAGCATGCTGTTTGTCACCAAGTGCCAAAGTGGCGAGTCATGACTCCAGCTACCAACTAGGGTAATGGAACAGCATAACAGAACCCACTGTACCCCGCTAAGTTGACATTTTTCCAGCTACCAGAAAGAAGCCAGATATTTCAGTTAGGCAGCTCAATTCAATCAGGCAAATGTAGGCGTTTCATTCAATTAATGAAATATTAAAAAGAATTTGAGGGCTCCTGCTATCTTCTATTGCTTCTTTTGCTTCTCTAACTTCGTTCTCACCAAAATTATTCACTTATTAATCTGCCTCCCCACCCCTGACTCCTCTGGGTACTGACTAGTCCTGACATAATAAAAGGTAGATACAGCCAGCCTTTTGTATCTGTGATTTCTGCATTCTGGGATCAACAACAAGTGGATGGAAAATACATAGCCATACTATGCGGTTAGGCCTATGGTGTTTGTGTCTGTACTGAACATATACAGGCTTTTTCTTTTCTTGACATTGTGGAAATAAGGAGACAAAATGGAGTTACACATGTCAAGTGAATCTAAAATGGAGAGTCAGAGGCCGTAAAATGTAGTTGATACATATCTCACCCAAATAAAGTCTAATAGACATTGTGACTCTAAACAAATATCTGGGAATCTAGCACACAACCATACATTTTTTTAACTGTTGAAATCAGAGACTAAACAACAAATCACAGATTCTTATTTGAATCTCCATTGATCGTAACTGCTCAAACAATTGTGTACGATTCCCTGTTAAATGTATAAATACTTTAAGTCCCCAGCGTCATTTGAGGAGAAAAGTTCAGTGTTATTCTGACTTAGTTCCCCTGAACTGCCATTCCTAAGACTCCCCAAAACTCCTGTTTTTCTTCACAGTTTTGCATCAATTGACTTACATCATTCTTCTCTAAACAATACAGTATAACAACTCTTTACATAGTACTCACATTGTAGTAGGTATTATAAGTACCTGATTTGAAGTATGTGTGAGTATTGCAAAGGTTAAACACAAATATATTTGAATTTTCTATAAGGGATTTGAACATTTAAGGATTTTGTTCTCCACAGCGGTCTTGGAACCAGTCCACTCCACCAAGGGATGACTGATATCTGCTTAGTAAATATTGACTTGAATTGTTATTGATCCTGGTACCATTTGTGTGAACTCAGCATTCAGTCTCTCATTTTACAGATGAGGAAACTGAGACTCAGAGAGGCTAAATGATTTCACCAGAACCCAACGTCTCTATGGATTGGTGGCTTTGTCCAGACCCTAGCAGCTGATGTGTTCTAAGCAAGCTAGCTCCTCATCTATCGTGCTCATGGTCAGGGGCAGACAAGTCAAGTGGGTGATGGCGGAGGTTGTAAAGGATGACTAAACCCATCTTTATATCCACATTAAACTAAAAATTTAAGATATTAAGCTACGATTCTATCAGATTCTTTTTGTATTAGAAATAAAGAAACAAAATGCAGGAGTGGAGTTACAGTCATGAAGTGTGCCAAATAATTACACAAATTGCCATATTCGCCCAGTTGCCTTTAGGATACCTGAGTGAAGCTTGGTGCGACCTGGTGGAGCAGCCACTAAATCAATCACATATGACAGTCTCAGGCCACAGATCCCTGGGTTTGAGCCCAGGGTCCAGGGGGTAACAACCAGCATAAACAACTAACTGGAAATAAAATAAACATGCTTCTTCCTCCTCTCTTTTCCTGCCTTCCTTCCTACTTGCCTCATTTCTGTCTATACCTTTCCTAAAAAAAAAGAAAAGAGTGAAGCTTTATGCGGCATATAGGGTATTAGATTAATTCTGAAAGACTAGAACTGAATAATAGAAAAAAAAAAAACAATTATAGAAACTTTTTAACAAGGATCAACATAAAACGAATTAAAGAAAATTATAGTGCTGATTCATAAATTAGAAAAAAAATACAAAAGACTCCAACCATCTTTCTCATTAAAGTTTAGATCTTAAGTATTTTAATTAATTTAAATGGGAAGGGTATTTTATAATGGTGAAAAACGCAGTGAAGAAGTACAAATAATTACTTGAGAGAGAATACCAAAATCTTTGTCAGCTTAAAACCACGATTTAGAAATACTGTGAATAATGTGATCTAAATGGCCAGTAAACTAGAAACCTTATTTATTCTCACGAAGACATTTTCACAATGTCCACCCAGTAAGAAAAAATGGCACCTTCCCTTCCCCCTCTCTTGTGGGGGCATTTGCCTTCAGGGGCAATCACTCTATTCTGATAATTTTGGCACCCTTCTCTTCCATTAACCAGTTTTCTAAACAGACTACATTTCTTTGGCTATGGAGATCGTGGACAAGACAGGCACTCCTTGAAAAGATGTTGAAAGACTGTAAGACACCGGCAGGAACAAGAGGATAGCAACTCCTACTGAAAGGTTGTAGCTGCCCAAAGTATACATTATCAGATCGAAACAATAATTGGGTTTTTGGTGACTGAATTTCCATAGCAAGCAAGCAAAGTTTGATTAAGTCTTGGTTTTAGATGGTCCCTATATTTATATTCTGTGACGGGAACATATCATTCTCTATACGATCTATGGTAATGTTAGCTTTACAGATGTCCTCAGGATATGGTTGCACAGCTGTTAAAATGCTTCCCATCTTCACCCAGGAACTGAACTCTAACAAAGGGCATTCTGAGATGGACAGAGTCAGGGAGACAATCCAGATGCAGAAGTACAGGAACGAGATGGGGGAAGGAACATATTCTTTGGCCACGTTCCCGGGAGCATGAAAACCTCCCTCGTGCAGATTCTACCCCCACTCAGAAGCAGTTGGTAGGTAGGCTGACGTGTTACAGAAGGTACTAAAGAACAGAAGTGATTACAGATTTCCACCACAGGCATCAAGAGCTCACCTGAGCTCACAGAGCAGAGGCACTGGGGTATTCAAAGGAGCACACCTGTACCTTTGGAAGAATCCTGAGCCAGCCAAAGGTGAAATCCCCTAAGTATCTAGAAAGCCTTAGGGATGTGTTGCTTGCTGAGTAGGGAAAACTCTTTAAATGAGAAGTATTTTTTATAGCTTAATCTCTTTTAAAGACTAGCCAGAATTGAAAGGTTCTCAGGCAGAGGCCTCTCAAATGAAGGTTCTCCTCTAAATTCTATTGTTTGGAATTAAGATGGGCATGTCTGTCTGGAATAACCCATTATGGGGGATAGATGTCCTGGGCTGTCTTCCCTGTATGATTACTAAGACAAACTTCCTCTTAACTTGGCAAAGGTTTAAAACTTCCAAATGAAGCACAATTCCTCTCTGAAACTGTATGCAAAAGAGAGACAGGAAGCACATTCAGTTCTAAACACTTTTTCTAAATATGGCACAAGCTCGGTGACCAAACGAGAACTTGCAAATCTGCCTGCAAGCCTCCAGCAAGTTGCTTTTACAAGTTCATATTCTCTGAGTCGCAAGGAACACTCTGAGGATAGCCGTGACCAGTGTTTACAGTCAAGTCTCTCCTGGATCGTGGACAACCTCTCTTCCTGTCTCCCTCAGTGGTTGTCTCATGCTCCTGAGCACCCCCGGTGCTTGGGGGATTCACTGCCTTCCAGCTTCTGGTTTTGGAAGCTTTCTCTATCCTGAGCAGTCTCCAGCTTGCAGCGTGGGTGCGCGGAACAGCCTTTCTGGTATGACTGACAACTAAAGTTTACTTCTTATAGATACATAATGATTTTCACACTTCACAGAGCATTACAGGAAAATCCAAGTACAAGCACCTTGCAGGGAAGATTAGTCTGCATCCCCCAAATTGCATGCTCCAATAAGGACCACGATCCAGTCCCTTCTTTCTGTGAGGCCTGGATTCAGAATCAACTTCCACACCCGAGGGAAACTCCCGTCCTTACTGGCTGTGGGGTTTGGAACCAGTGTTTCTTTCCTAGGCTCTAGATGCAGTACATCTGGAGTAAACTCAGTCAAGATGGAAATACTCTTTAAATAGTTTTTTAAAAACTAAAGAATGTAGCAACCTGCACTAAAAGCAAAGACTCAGCTGGTAAGTCAGTCCCCAAAATTGAGATTTTAAAGCACCTTCTAAAAATAAAACCATGTGTGTCTAAACCAAGCACCTAGACTGGCCCACAATTCTCAGATCACGCAGCTCAGCGCTCCAGATGGTATCCATGTGTTCTTCCTGCATAAGGCGGCTGCTCGTTGCAAAACTCACATGAGCCAGTTCTGGCAGGATTGGCTGAATTGAATCTTTATATAACATCTGCAGAATGCTTAATAGTGATTGAATTATCTGTACCGAGTTCTAAAGAAAAACCAAGTCAGGTCTACTGTTTTGATAGCAACAGTGATTCTCTTCTCCAAATCCTTTCCTTTCACCTAATAATAAATAAAGTTAGTTTCCCCTGGAAAACAGCCGAGAGTTACATGGGGGTCTGGAGTGGGGAGGGGAGAGGGCGAGTTGTTTTTGTTTTAGGAAGTGCCCAATATCTTATTTCTGTCACCCCTGAGTGTTCTCATCCACCTGGTCCCAGCTGGTTCATTGTGCCATCTTTGAGTTTCAGTCCCTTCGAAAGGGAGAGAAACAGACAAGAAACACTGCTTTGTGTCTTGTTTAACCAGAACATCATTTCCTGAAGCTGATTTTAACTCTTTTCTTCTTCCCACACGTTGACAGCACTTTAGAGCTGATTGTTAGTTGAATCCTTAGTCTCTACCCACTAGATGCAAGCAACACCTCCCTAGCTGCGAGGAACAAACACAGGTCTACAAATTGCTTAGTGTCCCCTGGTGGACATAGGTGGACGAGGCAAGGTTTTCCAAGGATGCTCAATAATATCTTAAGTTCTTCCTTGAGGTCTTAATGAAGTCACGAGCATCCACATGCTTGGGTCCCTAAACATATTTTGTGCATTCTTTCAGTAGGTTTGGCCAATATGATTCGATAGTTTCAGGCTTTTAAGCATCCAATGCTGTGCAGGCGGTGCAGCTGGCAATAGTGAAGGTCTTCAGATCAGATCTATTGGCATTCCCTATATCTGAGAATGTGGGCTTAAACCCCTGGCGTTTCTTAGGTCAGAGTCTGAGGAGGTCAAGGGGGTCAGTGTGGAGAAAAAGAACTTCCATTCTGTGCTATGCAAATAGTGTCGCATACGGGACAAGAACACTGCCCAGGATCAGTGGCACCTGAAGTCAAATCCATTCCCTTCCAACCGTTTGACCTCTGCAATGAATCATTTGGAAACAGTCCCCACACAGGGCTGCCAAGACTTTTTAGCTAAGTGCAAGTCCCCAGCGGGAGACTCTCTTCATACCTAGTGAGATGCGGAACTTTGCATCCCTTTCTATTAATATAGGCAGCATTGCTTCAAAATATTCTCATATAACCTTTAGCTATTCTAAAGTCAAAGTCTTGTCTTTCTGGAAGTCGGAAATACAAATGTACTTGGAAAGCTGTTTCCCCATAAAAACCCAACCTCATCAATGTTAACCTTAGGGCAGCCTTTTTTCTTCCTGTGATTGTTCTTAGCCAATTGCTCAAGACCTGCTGCCTCTTTATTGACTGACTCAGCTTCACTAACAACCCTGATCTTTTTTAAAGTGAAGCAGTTATAACACTGAGAAGATTCTGTTGGTTGGCACTGAGCTTCTTATCAGAAACCTGTGCATCCTTAGTCAGAGGTTCAAAATAATCACAGATGCTGAGGTCCTTTCTCCCAACACATCACTGTTGATAGATAAATGCCTAGTCCACATTGTATATACTAGCCAGCCAGAACATCAGCCTGATGCAAGTCAGAATTGCAGGAAGCCATATTTCTATCTGGAGTAACAATCCAGGAAGTCAAACAATAAACCCTATAATAATCAGCCACAAATGAACAAGATTAGCTTAATAACTGGCAGTGCCCCTAATTTTTTGTCCTGCTTCTAAATTAGGACTAACCAGAAAAAAAGTCAAATATGAATCTCTCACCTATTTACTTAGAACACACCTTTCTTTTCCACACCTCTGCCTGACTTGAAGTCCCTGCACAAATGCAAATGACAGTGGCTGACTCCTCTTCTTTAAAAAGCTGATGAATAGTCTTAGATTATTCTCATTTGGTTGGTTCTTTCATTATTTCCACAACACATATAACCATTCTTCTTAGCTACCCATAAAATGAGCCTGAGCTGAATGATGTTATATGAGACAGGCATCCTTACTTTTATCCATTAGAGTTATGAGAATATCCACCGGGAAAGAAGGCTAACTGACTGTGGAAATAGCAGGTGAATACCTCCAAACTCCCACTGGGCTTACACTCATTGAGTAGATTCAAGTACACAATAATGCATGTTATCTGAATCTCTCTTTCTCTGCTTTCCCTATGCATGCATCAATTTCTAGTGGCCATAGAAATTAATTACTATAAACATGGTGGCACAGTATGACTAAAAGTTATTCACTCAGTGTCTAGAGGCCAGAAGTCTGAAATAAAGGCACTGCCAGGCTGTACTCCCTCTTAAGACTCCAGGGAAGAGCCTCTTCAAGCTTCTGGTGGCTCCTGGTATTCACTGGCTTCAGTCTCATAACTGAGATGTCTGCTTCCATGTTCACATGGTCTCCACTGTGTGTTGGTGTTATCTCATTTTGCCTCTCTCTTATGTGGAAATTTGTGATGGTATTTCAGGTTCACCTGGAGGAACCAAGGTAAGCGCCTCATCTCAAGATCCTTAATTATGTTTGAAAAGGCACCTTTCCAAATAAAGTAACATTTACAAGTTGATATCTTTGGGTGGCCAAGATTCAGCCTAGCACAGTGAATGTGGTGCAACTTTCAGACAAAGCTTTGTTGAGAAATATTGTTATATAATTTGTTTTTACTCCCCTGCTTCAAACCCTTCTATGGTTTCCTGTTGTTCTTTGATAAATCTTTAGCATGGCCCATAATCAGATTTGAAACAAACAAAAAACCAAATATCTATCCAACTTAGATTTGGTCCCACCTTGAATTTTTTAAAAAACGAACAAACAAACAAAAAAGCCCAATCATCTTCATACTTAGTTAAAAGCAGGCTGTGTAAGAAAAATTAGGTTCAGATTTATCAGCAACTTATGACCACCTGGTTTCCATTAGTTACAATGAAAGCCTGTTAAAGATGGATAAAAAATAAGAAATTACCTTGAAAACTAGACAATGGATATTTATTCCTCTTAGAGAAAAGGGAGAGAAACAAGAGAAACAAACAAACAAAAAAGGCATAAATGTGTGAACTCATGGACAAATTCTTAGAATCATATAGCCTTCCAAGACTTATTCAGGAAGAGATAGAAGACCTGAATAGAGCTATCACAGCAAGGAAATTGAAGCACTAATCAAAAGTCTCCCCAAAACAAAACCCTACAACCAAAAAGCTTTGCTAGTAAGTTTTAGCAAACCTTCAGAGAAGAATTAATACTCATTCTTCTCAAACTCTTTCAATACATTCTAGAATAGGAAATACTTGCAAATACTATGAAGTCAAGATTACACTGATACCAAAAGCAAACAAGTATATCACAAAAGAAGGAAACTATGGGCCAATATCTTTGACGAATATAGTTGCAAAAATCTTCCACAGCATGGTAGCAAATAAATTCAACACTACATCAAAAGAACTGAACATCATGACAAGTGGGATATATTTCAAGGATACCAGTATTAACATATGCAAATCAACTAATGTGATATACTGCATCAACAAAAGAAAGGGAAAACTTATATGATCATATCAAAAGATGTAGAAAAGTGTGAATGGAGATAAGATGTGTTCTCTTTCTTATTAGGAAATGTTCTTCATGCTTGATGTTATCCCACTCATGTGAAAACGCATGTGGTTCACTTGGTCTAACACAGGCCTGAATGGTTCAGAGTCAGGAAGTCTATGAGAAAATTCAGTGGCAAAGATACAAGGTTTGGAGCTTCTGGTCATTATAGAGGTGGCAGTTGAGATACCCAGGTGTATAATTCACAAAATGTTTCGTTCTGAATTATCTTATGCCCTATCAATGAGATTAAGACTGGCCCTGATATAGGGGACAATGGGGACAATCCTTCTTCCATTAAAACTAAATCATAATATCTGTACTGCTCAATAGCTTGGGCCATTTTTCTTAGGGAAGGTAGTTCTCCAGCATCACCTGGGAGCTTGTAGAATCTCAGGCCCTATCCAGACCCACTGACTCAGAATGTGCATTGTACCAACATTCCTGGTAATTAGTATTCACAGTTATGCTTGAGAAGAACTGCTCTCCTCTAGAACTACAGAGGGACATCCTTAGCTCGGTCATTTTTGATCAAAAGGAGCACCTGAAAAACAGCACATTTCTGGGTCCAGTCCTCTGGGACTGCCATTCAGAGACCAGGCATCTGAATCTTGAACAAGTACCTTAGATGATAATAACTCTGACACTCAAAGAATAATTTTAAAAACTAGGGTAACTTAGGCGCTAAGCTGGTGGCTGGGGTATGAATCATATAGAGCCCAAGTACCCAGGTTTCCAGGTTCATTACCCGGGGCTGGGGGGAACAACCAACATAAATAAACAAATTAATAAAAAGACTTCCTCTTAAAAAATAAATAAGAGGGCAATGATAATAAATAGGAACTAGTAGCTCTAGAAATGATTAAGCAGCAGACATCATTCAATGTCTTATTTAGAGAGGAATATTTTATGATAGTGTTCCTGGACTTCCCCGATAAAAATTCACTTGGGCTTACTGTTAAACAATCACCTTCCCAAGTCTCTTCCCCAAATATTTTGATGTAGTGGGTCTGGGATATTATATTTTTAATATGTACCCAGTGTGGTTCTTATAATTAGAGAGATTCAGGAGAATTGCTTTACTAGAAGTAATACAACTCAAGGAAAATATTCATGATATAATGAAGAAGGGCACCGTGCAAGGTCCTGGCTAGTTAATAACCTGGTTAGTTAAAGTAGAAGGACAAGGTTTTGTTGAGGAAAGCACCTCATGTACAAACAAATTCCAGGAAGTCTCATACCCTCATCTATAGTTCTGTAAGAGGCTATGAAGCCTGAATGGGAACAGAGTTTGTTAACCAGGAAGGGATATATGTGTTTGAAGAGAAATCAGATTTATCCTAAGAAAAGATACCCAAACCTGAGTCCATATTTGGTGAAACACTGGGGTGACTATTTTCTTGCCTTAAGGTAAAGACAAGACTTAAAAAGAAAATTCATCAACCAAAATTATCTTTGAGCTTACACTGTCTTGTGAAAGAAAAAGACATAAAAAATTAACAACAGAGAAACCATGAAAAAACAAAACAATACAAGTCCTAACTATAAGATCAGGAATAAAGATTCAGACTCTAGTGCAAAAGAAAGTAAGCAGAGACCTGGTGGGAGCGATACTCATGTCCTTCCCACAGAGAAACAAGAAATTTACCTATTTTCCAGAAACAAACACTGAGAAAAACCAAGCAGAGAGACTGCAGACACAGCAGCAATCGCTACAACATAGGGTAGGTGAAAACATCTGCATTCAGAACACCACAGACTCAGGATTCCAGTTGCAGTAGAGGGCGTGGATCTGTGGAAAGAGCCAGTTCTCCTAGAAATTGTGACAGCTGCAGAGAGCCTGCCCAGCAGAACCAGGAAACACAGGCACTGGTATCCTTAGTAGTTTGAATGGGACCTGGAAAGAAAACTGTGCTGGGTGTCACCATAATGGAAGGCAGCTAGGGTAATAGCCCACCCTCAACCCCTCCCACTATATTGCCCCCAGAGCCACAAAACCCACCCACCAGAATCCTGCCCTCAGGCTTAAAGGAAGAGAGTCCTCCAGAGGCAGGCAACACCATCCACTATTACCACCTTGTGAGTGTAGTGAAACTGCATCCTGATTGCTGATTGTGGTGGGAGCTGGGACACTAGGGGAAGGCTCTACATCCTCCACACAAACTCTAGCCACACAGACTGACCTTTCAGGCAGTCACAGAGGGCTCACATAAGAACTTCAACAAATTCAACCAGTGGTGACACCACAAAACTCAAGAAATGCTAGTGTCCAAACCAAGATCCAGGTGACCTGGAGCAAGTCAATATCCTAAACAAGGCCATCACTGCGGTGAAACCTAATCCACAGAAATATCAACAGAATACCAAGCAGAGTAAAGGCATATAGAAATACATGTGAAATGATGGATTCAATGGAAAAAACCCAGGATAAAATATGAACACAATAGACATATGCAAACTTCCTGGGATGAATTTAGGGCAAGAGCAATAAACATACTCATGGAAATCAAGAAAACAACAAGAAGAAAAAGAGAACAATAACAAAGAAAGAACAAATGAAGCAGCTCATTCAGATGTCAATGAAACAAAGAACACAATATCTGAACTAAAGAATTCAACAGAGGGACTCAAGAAAGGGATGGATGAAGTCTCCGACAGAATCAGTGAGCCAGAAGTCAGGCAGAGGAATGTACTCAAGCAAACCAGCAAAGAGATAAAAGAATGCAAAGAAATGAAGACAACATTTGAGACCTATGGGATAACATCAAAAGAAACAACATTTGCATTATAGTGGTCCCAGAAAGAGAAGAGAGAGAAAAGGGGTAGAAACTATATCTGAAGAATTAATAGCTGAGAACTTCCCTAACCTGAAGAATGAGCAAGCCTTCAGACCCAAGAAGCTCAAAGACTCCCTAATAAAACAAAAACAAAAACTCAGCAGACATACACCTATACACATTGTTATTACAATGTCAAAAATACAAGACAAAGGAAAAATCTTAAAAGCATCCTAAAAAAAAGAGTTACATACAAATGAGTCCCTATAAGACTCTGGGTGATTTATTACCTAAAACTCTACAAGCCAGAAGGAAAGAGCATGATATATTAAAAAATATGAAAGAAAAGGATTTTCAATCTAGGATATTATACACAGTGAGATTATCATTCAGAAATAAAGAAATGATATAAAGCTTTTCTGATAAGCAAAAATTAAAGGAATTTATCATCACAAAACCAGTTCTACAAAAAATACTGAAAGATGCTTTATAAAATGTAAATAACCCTCATTTAAAAACAGTAAGGCAGCAAATTTAAAAAGGGAGAAGAGGACAAAAATGTAGATGGTTAGAATGAGTGGAAGACTAACATGCTTGCAAATAAAAATAGGAAATAAACACAGAATTCTCAATGCTAACTAACTTCAGGGTAACTCCAAAATACATCTACAGGAAAAAAGCAAAGAAAAAACCTTTAAAAAGGATACCAATCAAAACACAATCACACCCAACCCACCTAAGAAGAGAAAGAGAAGAATAAAGACCTCTCTGGAACAACACGCAGAAGACAAATTACAAAATGACATAAGAACCTACATGTCAATAATCACCATAAACGTTAATGGACTGAACTTAAACCAAACAACACAGAGGGACTGAATGAATTCAAAAGCATAACGCAACCTCTGCTGCATTCAGGAAACTCATCTTCTTTAAAAACATAAAAAAAGACTAAAAGTCAATGGCTGGAAGACAATCCTAAACTCAAATAGCAACCACAAAAGAACAGGAACTGCCATACTTATATCTGATAAACAGATTTCCAGCTAAAAAGCATGACAAAAGGCAGAGATGAACCTTATACAATGATTAAGGGTCAACTCAGCAAGAAGACAGAATTCTTATAAGCATATATGCACCAAATGAAGGAGCATCAAAATAGATTAAGCAAGTATTATTAGAACTGATGTGAGGCATTGACAGTAGCACAATCATAATAGAAGACTTCCACAATCCACTTAGAACAATGGACAGGTCAACCAAGAAGAAAATTAACAGAGAACCAGCAGCTTTAAATGACCATTTGAAACAACCAGGTCTAATAGACATATTCTGAACACTTCATCTAATGACTACAGAGTTCATGTTCTTCTCAAGTGTGATTGGTATATTCTCAAGGACAGATCATATATTGGGACACAAAATATGTCTCAACAAATTTTTAAAGATTTAGATCATACCACACACATCTTCTCTGAAAATGAATTCAAGAAAACCACATCATTTAAAATAGAAGCAAAAAAAAAATCAAATATCTTGGAATAAAATTAACAAATGAAGTGAAAAGCCTGTACAAGGAAAAGTACCAGCCCTCCTTAAAAGAAATAGAGAAATAGATACAAAGAGATGGAAAGACATCCCCAGGTCATGATTGGTAAGAATTAACATTAAAATGGTCATTTTACCTTAAACAATATACAGATTTAATGCAATCCCATTAAAATCACACAGGCTTATTTCCAGGAAACAGAACAAAAAGTCTTGAAATTTGTATGGAAAAACAAAAGACCTTGAATAGTCAAAGCAATTATGAGAAAAAAGAATGAATCTTGAGGGATTACATTCTCATATATTGAGCTATACTACAAAGTGATAGTGATCAAAACAGTACGGTACTGGAATAATAACAGAGGCACAGATCAAGGGAATAGAACCGAATCATCAGAAACTGACCCACTCACTTACAGTCAGTTAATCTACAACAAAGTCAAAAGCACACATTGGATAAAGGAACATCCTTCAAATAAATGGTGTTGGAATAACTGGACAGCCACATGCAAAAGAAGGAATTTAGATCACTCTCTAACACCATTCACAAAATTAAAATGTATTAGAGACTTGAACATAAGATCAGAAACCATGAAATTCTTAGGAGACAATATAGGAAAGACTTTCGATAACATCAGCCTCAGAGAGGGTTTTGGGGACTCAACTTCAGCATCAGAGGAAACAAAAAGAAAAACAACTGGGACTACATCAAACAAAAAAGCTTCACAGCAAAAGAAAACATCACCAAAATCAAAAAGTATCCTATTAACTGGGAGAAGATACTTGCATTTCATACTTCTGGCAAGGGCTTAATATCTAAAATATACAAAGAACTCATAAAACTCAACAACAGAAAAATAGGCAATCCAATCAAATAATGGGATGAGGAACTGGAGAGACATTTTTCTGAAGAGGATATACAGATGGCCAAGAGGCACATGAAAAGATGTCCCTTCTTGTTGGCCATATATAACCCATTTTCCTGGCTATCCAGGAGATGTAAATTAAAACGACAATGAAATATTACCTTACAACTGAGAAACTGGCTATTATCCAAAAGTCTGGAAACAAATGTTGGGTGAGAATGTGAAAAAAAGGGAGCACTTTTACATTGTGGTGGGAGTGCAAATTGGTGCAACCACCACTGAAAATAGCGTAGAGATTCTTCAAAAAGTTGAAGATGGAAGTCCCATATGATCCAGCCATCCCACTTCTGGGTGTTTACCCAAAAGATACAAAAACACTCATTCACAAAGATTTATGCACTCCCATGTTTACTGCAGTCCTATTCACAATATTTAAGAATCGGAATCTACCAAACTGCCCACCATCAGATGACTGGATAAAGAAGATGTGGTCTATATACACCATGGAATACTACACAGCCCTTAGAAGAGATGAAAACCTGTCATTTGAATCAACATGCATGGATTTAGAGGTGATTATGCTAAAGTGAAATAAGTCAAAAGAAGAAGATACCAGATGACCTCACTCGCAGGTGGAACATGAATAGACAAAACAAAGAAACAGATGAAACAACACCAACTCTTGGACACTTGCAACAGAACTGAGGTTATCAATAGGGAATCAGGTGGGGGTGGCGGAACCCACTGTAAAATGAGGAAGAACACTTGATCACTTGATGGAGGGCGGGGAGTGATGACATACATCTAAGGAATGGGGAACCTATACATATGATTTTATTTTAATGTGTAAAATAAGTTACTACAATAAAACAAATTTAAAAAAAGAAAGTCCGCAGTATTTCATGATAAATTACAAGGTGAAATTCCTCAGTTATAAAGGGATCAGTGACACTCAATAATAATGATATAAATCCACATCTGAGCAAAGTTTCACTGGGAAAGTGTTCAATTTAGAGGTTCTGCCTTCACATAATAGAGACAATCACTAGGGTTGAAAATATTCAGCTGTTCCAGAGAAGAAACAGGTAGCAGAAATGTATGTTTAGTACAGCTCTTCAAAATCAGGAATTGTTAAGCATTCATCATGAAAAATTAGTAATACAGTATTATATGACCTGGGGTGGGGGGGACTTTGGAAATATTTTGTGATTTTATTTTCATCTAAATAATTTCATTTAAATAATTATTATGGAACTAATATAAAGGCGTTTTGAATTTAAACTAATAATATCACTCAAGGGAAGAAATTAAAATTGTAGCAGAAGTTCCTTTGACATAAGAGAGAGTAGCTAGATGATAAAGTCTGAACAGGCTCATAAGAATGCTTTCATTTCCTTCCAAGAAGGTACTTAAAAGCACAACAGCCAATCATGTTTTCCTGCAAGCTTTACATGTTCTTTCTAATATCAGCAGACTTTAGATTTAATGACTTCGTGGACTGTTATGGAAGTACCTAACCTGAAGAAGCAAAAGATGTTAGCCAGAGAGAGCCCCCCAATGGAGCCACACAAGCAATGACTCTTTTCTGAACGCATTCTGAAAAGTGCCACCAGGGAGAGCCACTGGAGAAATTAAATTAAGTGCTGCATATAAATTAGTTTTCTGTGAATCAATTATGCCTATGGGTTTCTAGGGTCCTCTTTGAAGACAGCAGCATGAGCGAACCCAGGAAACGGGTGAAATAAATGCCTTCTTTTAATAACTCAGTCTATGAACCAGACAACGCCACATTAGCAGAGTTCTTAGAGTCTTGTCAATAGCTTTCCTGACGACTCCACCACTCCCAGGAAAACAGCAAGTAAGGTTGTTTCAACAAAGATTAAACAGGAAAAGCAAAACAAAAAAACATTGAAACCTAGAGCCGAAGTGTCACAGGCTTAATAGAAGATACATTTCTAGACACCACACTTCCTAGGATTATTAATGTATTCTAAGTCTCTCCAGGGTCACTCCCGCTTCTTGTTCTCCCATAATCCTTGCTGATAAGGGGACTGTTTTCAGTTGGACTCCCCTAAATGTTAGCTTGCAAGATAAATTGTCTGAGCTGCTTCCATTTTTGACAAAGCCAGAGTTCCTCTTAATATTAAATGCTGCTATATGTTAAAGACTTGGAGGAAATGACAGGGAGTCTAAGTGCTACAGGTGGCTTATTGGAGGGCAAGGAGGTGAGGGGAACACCTGAAATGGCTGAACCCATCTGAAATGGGCATTCCTGGTGACTAGCCCCACTGTTCCTGGACTTGAGCTCGCAAATAGGGTAAGTCTTTCACTTCAGGGTAGAGCAGTCCAAACTGCACAAGCAGACAGGGCACAGGCAGATCTTGTTTTTTTCCCTTGGTGCTTTATTACACTTCACAGATGTGCTCTATACAAACTGAAGATCTGTGGTGGCCGTGCTGCAGACAAGTCTATTGGTGCCATTTTTCCAACAGCAGCTGTTTATTTTGCATTTTAGCAACAAGATATTTCAAAATGAAGGTATGTACATTATTTAGACATAATGCTTCTGCATACTTAATAGAGTCCACATATTTAATATAGAATAAACATAACTATATGTACTGGGAAACCAAAAATTCATGTGACTCCATTTATTGCAGTGATCTGGAATGGGAGCTGCCCTATCTCCAAGGCGTGTCTGTGTTTGCCATCATTTCCGTAACCTGTTGTCCCACTCACTGGATCTCTGCGTGCATAATGCAGGAGCCCACAGGTCACGCAGAATGTTGTTTTCTTTTCTCAACACTATCCCTCTCACTTTGACGGAATAAATCAGTTTCCAGGATGAAGATACTATGTTGGGGGAGAAAGATAAATGGGAATTCAGGGAATTCTGATTTAGCACAAGTGGCCATTAACCTCATTTCTAAGACAAAATTTCCAGTATCTCATTCTGTGACAATCTAATGAAGATCTATGTACTTATCTGATAAGCATAACTTAGCCACTTCTGTCTTGTAGCTAGTTCTTCTCTTAAGGGTAGAGCTATAACCACACAGTAAAGCCTTTAGAAGAAAAGTATGTCCACGCGTAATAGGAAATATAAAGTCAAGAATGGGAAAGTTTTCCTGGATCAAACAAATTTCTAAGCAATTTATTTTTTCTAAATTACTTCACATTCTTACAATGTGAGGGAGATATTCTAAGAGAGTTAATTCTTGTGTGACTTACCCTGAAAATTTAAGATTTCCTTTCTTCACCTTTTGCCAAAAAATTATAATATTTATTACCCTTTTTCTCATGTTTCCTTTTGACTTGGCTTTCCTTCTAGTAAGAAGTATCCTTCAAATCAACTGCTAATAAAATCCTAGGTTGTGTAGTTTAATTTAAAAGTACCCTCTTCGTGAGTCATTTATCTATTTTTCCCTTCTACTCCAAATGACTGACATTAAATTACATCTCTAGGTGCATGTGATAAATCTTTTATACCAAAGTGAAGAAAAGAAGAAAAACGTTAGAAACATTTAAAGTCACTTTTCCTTTTTATTAGGAGAAAGCAGACTATGGGTTGAAAACTTGATTTATTTCCTTTAAAACTATTTGAAGATCACCTTTAAAACAAAGGGTCAAATGTGGCTTGAAATGAATTAGCCTTGCAGTACTTATGGAAGTCTCTAGGTTGTAGTATTTCAAGGCTAATAAATATTTTAAGTCCTGTGAAGGAAGCCATCTACTATGACAGTATGTAGAATTTTGGGGGGATTGTGGTCTTTCAATGAAAACAGTTTGGTTAGAAAGGAGGTATTATAGTTGACTTGTGGGGAAGCTCCCTGAAATCAGACAGTATTCTATTTGCATTTGGCCCTCAGCCATCAACCAAATGAATCATTATTGCAATCCATTAGGCAGTTATCTCTGGCAAGTATTCTCTGAATAACTTCAGTAGATAGCTTTCCTTTTTGTGGCTAGACCGATCATCCTTAAATGTTTACCTGTAAAACAGCAATGTTGAGCGAAGGTAAACTTGTATTTTTAAGTCATATTTAGCCTTTTATGTCCAAAACAAGAAGTAAAGAATCATTCTTTGTTTAAAGACATCTCATTTCCCAGGGAGAGGATTTATTTTTTCTTTCCAAAATATTAGGAGATGAATTTAAATAATTTAAACAAAATGTGTTCTTGTTAGAAGACAGACAAGTAATTTTGTTCTCCTCATCCTTCCTGGCACATCATGTACCTGATAAAAATTAAAGAAACTAAAAACATCATTTAGGCTAAGAGGGAAGATGTTGAATACGAACTCTTAGCAACCACAAAATTCTAGCGAGGACTGCTGGGCTACTTAATGAGAAAACATGTCTATGTACGCAAAATATAAACATATCATGGAAACAATTCTACTTTTTCTTTGAAAATTATAAAAACTGGTTTGCAATGAATTGATTATTTTTATAAAGATGACATATACTCATTATAAAATTCAAGTAGTGAAAAAAGTTAAAAGCAGTAAATCACCCCAAATTGGAGTCAGAAACTATGTCCTACTGTGTCGCTAGGATTTTCTGAGTCTTTCCTTGGCCATCACTTTTTAAAGTATATGAGTTAGGCTAGTGCCTCTTTCTCTGTATGCAGCTGATGATTTTTAAAATTTTTTTCATTTAATTATATAAATTACTTTCTGTTAATTTTGCTAGGAATATACAAGACATTCTGTGATTCTGTTTCATTCATCTTTTTTTAAGTCTTGGTGATTTATGTAATTTTTAAAGAAGAGTTTTGGCTTTCGATTCTCTGATTCACCATCTAATCCTCATCTATAACATTTTCATTTTTATAAATGTCTTTTCACCTTGATGAATGCTTTCTCCCAAATCTTCTTCTTCTAATTTATGAAGGAACATGAAAAGAAAATACACTAACAAACTATCATGGCCCTAAAGTTAATAATGATGCATTTATTTTAAGTGTACTATAAAAGATTATGTAATAGCATACAATGTTTATGAGTGAGACTAGATTATAAAGAGTAGAGTGTACACACATATGTAACAAAAGTTTGTAAAGGTCTTAACAGTGTCCTCATCCCAAGTCAAGAGTTGGCATTTTTAATTTTTTTCCTGCATTTCCAATTTTCTATAATATACAAATGCTATTTTTAAGTGTAAACATGTCATTATATTTTACAAACTTTAACATATCTGGAATGAAGCCAAACAGTAAAGAAGAGTATAAAGTAAAACTGTCTCTTTCCATTTCCTCTAACTCTTAGTTCAGCACCCAAGAGCAACTATTGATAGTAATTTTGGGGGAGTTTGTCATAAAATGTGAATACAAATATGCCACATGCATGTATATTGTTCATGTGTCCTTTTGTGTTAAAATGGAATACAATATGTAATATTCATATGATTCCCCTCTCCCACCTAACAATACATGGACAATTTTACCATACTGGTCCATTTAGGTGACACCATAGTATTCAGTTAAGTGTATATGTCATTATTTAGTCAGACCTCTATTAATAGCTTTAACATTTTCCTCTAGATTTCTGAAATTACAAATAAATCGTAATAAACTGTTTACACACAATACTCCTAGAGATACAGTTACTAGATCAATGATCAAAGACAAATGAGTCTCTATAATTTTTACAAACCGGTTCCTCTGTACTATCCACATTTTCATCAACTTTGTATAAGAGAACTTTGTTCTTATGTACTACTTCTCTTACCTGCTTAGTAAAAATAGAATATCACTGCTGTATTAATTTACATTTTGTTACTACTTAGAGAATTGAGAAAATTTCCCCCATATACTTATAAGTCATTTGGACTTATTCTCGTTAAGTGCCTATTCACATCTGTTGTTCAGATTTCAGTCGTTTGTCCTTTTCTTTATTGATTGGTGAATATTCTTTGTATATTATGAACCTTAGCCCTTTATATAAAGTATACACATTTTACATGGTATTTTTGTCTCTGTCTCCTGACTTTAAATCTTACAGTGTGTTTCCAAACAGAATTAATTATTTTGTCTTTCTAGAGGCCAGCTTTTTATTCCATAAGTTCTGGGAATTTAATATTCTATGAAACCCATTCAATATGCTATTTAAATATAAGGTCACAATGTGTTTTTAAGGAATATTCTCAGTAAGTGCACAGCATTATAAGTTATGGAAATAACCAATGCACCTGAATTACATAATCTGTACAGTGGAGTACAGTCCCAAGAAAACAGTACAAAATGCTGCATTTTACAAAAAAATTTAAAATCATAAAAGTATTTTCATAGTCAAATAGGATCATTTATGTATGTAACTACATATTATGTATCTTTCACGCTTTCAGTTATTATTCTTTTGAAAGCTACAGCAAATCTTAGCTGCTTTATCCCTTATTATATAACTTTAAAAAAATTAAATGACTATATTCAAAATATTAGCTTAGAAATATAGGATTTTTCTCTTTTTTTGTTAAATAAAAATGAATTGTGGAATTCCGAATGTGTATGGAGTTTATTTCTGGGGTCATGAAAATATCTGAAATGTGTGGTGATGACTGCACAGTACTGAATTAACTGAAAACCATTTAATTGTGTACTGTAAATGGGCCAATTGCATGGCATATGAAACATATCTCAATTAAATTGCAATTAAAAATAAATTATTGTGTGTTTTAAGTCAGACTATGTGCAAGACAAATTACTGTGGCTTGTGACCAAATTGCAAGCAGCCTCTTCTATACCAGTTAGGAAACATCTTCATTAGAAAACAGGTTTTTGGCCCACCCTGGTAGAGTAACAGGTCAATTGCCTCTGAAGGAATAAGCCACATGTCCCTGGGTTTGAGTCCTGCACCAGGGGAAAGAGACCAGTGTGAACAACTAAATGAAAATAAAATCAAGATACAGCTTATGGAGATCTTTCTTTCTTCCTGCCTACCTGCCTACTCACCTTCATTCTTGTCTGTACCTTTCCTTTAAAAAAGAAAACATGTTTTCAGTGGGTTCAGCCTTGTAGATCCCTCTTCTCTCTGTTTATTCTCATCTTCCTTCTTTTCTTTTTCAAATTCTCTTGAGTGATGTCAGTGTCAGGGCAGATGGAGGGGGATTTTCTGACCACGTCCATGTTTCTGATCCCTGAGATGATGGCATTTTATTTCCATGTAGATGTTCTATACTAAAACATGCTATGGTATGGATTTTAGCAGACGGCAAATAGCCTTGGATGATTCAAGGAAACTGATCTTGACTGGTATCATCTGGAACTTATCATAAAGAACTTTTCTGCCCTTATGAGACCTCATCTTATCAAAGGGAATATAACACAATATTATATAATCACTATTTCTTAGAGAATTTCTTTTAACTCTCTTCTTAAATACCTGTACTGATTACTCAGTGGTAGACCTTTATCTGCTTTTTATATTTTTATTCTTCAAGATCTTTCATTAAAATGTGACACAAAGAATAAAACTATAGGGATTATTATATTATTTTCAAGCTCTTTGTATGACTATTACTTTCATCATTAAATTCTTAACCCCCAGAGTATGAGTCAAGATCAAGGTAAAGCAACTTTATCTCTTTGCAGGATATGAAATGAGTCAGTGATGAGCAAAAATCTCTAAAACTAATTTAATTCAGTGGAATAATCCTTAACACACAGAACTGGGCAAAGAAATAGCATCAAGTTATTTGACCACATTTGCTAACGTACCTGTGAGATGATCTGTGCCTTGGACTTAGGAAAATGTCAGATGTCAGTTAATGTCTAACAGAAACTGATCAATCAGACGAATTTCATTAAGTATTCTGGGAAATCCCAGATATGGCTCACGACACAGTTTGCATCCTCAAAGAGTTCATCATCCATGCAGGTTTTGATCCACTCGTGCCATGTAAAGGTGCTTTTCTTTAAAGGGACAATCAAGTAGTTTATTACCATGGGATGTTTCTGCTTCTTATTTCCCTGTTTTACACATGTGATTTTGTTTGGCAGTCCCTCCTGCTAAATAAACACCTCAGGATCTTTATTTGTTTACTTGGAGATTTTTTAAACTAATTTTTTTGAAGGAATATTACATTATAACATTAAACAGGTTTAACAGTAAATCAACATCATATAATACCATAAGTTTGCCACCATTTCATTTTACTTGGAGATTTTAGCATAAGGCAAAAAGCCCTGGATGATTCAAGGAAATTTTTCCTAGGTTAGAATGATAAATGGAAAGTCCCTGATACCTTAGAGGAAGAGAAGGCATAAATGAAGTGTGTTAAACATGATAGTGCCTTGACTCTGCGAGGTACCTAACAACATGTAAGCATAAAGTTGATTCATTTTCGGCAGCATGGGAAGTGCAGATTTGTTTTCAGGAGGAAAATTTATGCCTGTATGCAACAGACGAACCTAACAATATTTGTTTAATGAATGTCGAATCAATAGATAAGACTCAACACAAGAACATCTAACTTAATCTTGTATCTCTCAAAGGACCTGAGCTTGTAGCAGGGCACGGGGAATACCCCGGGGTAGGTATTTCCTGAGCACCCACTATGTGCCAAAAACTATAGATACAAAAAGAAACACACACTCCCATCTCTAACCATAATAAAAAAGGCGGACAGTCAAGAACTTTGACAAAGTCATTAGTAGTTACCATTACTTTAACAGCTCCTGTGTGCCAAGCACTATGCTAATTCCTTTACATGTACTGTCAAGGTACAACCTAGGAGCAAGTGACATCCAATTATATAGATGACAGAATTAAGGCTTAGCATGGCATGGGACTTTCATAGGGCCACACAAGTCATACAGCATCGGAACCAAGTTTAAACTTCGTGCAGCCTGATGCCAAAGCTCCAGATTGTAGCAGTCACTCTCCCTTTGAAGAGGGGGGTCTCACAGAAGAAGGGAGAAGATTACTCCAAACTGGGAGCAAAGGAGAAGAAAACTAGCAAGCATGGAGCACCTACCTCATTCTTATATTGGACATGTAAGGAGTAAGGAGTAAGTAGTAAGAATTTCCTCAGGAGGCACGCCCTGGTGGAGGAGACGTTTGGTCGATTGAGTTGAGTGCAGCCCACATACATCCCAAAGACCTGAGTTTGTGTCCCCAGGCTTAGAAAAAAGCAACCAAGATGTACAACTAAATAAAAATAAATGAAAGAGCTTCCTCCCCTTCTCTCTCGCTGCCTGCTTGCCTTCATTGTTGCCTGAACATTTCCTTTAAAAAAAATAAAACGAAACAAAAATCAAACAGTCCTGGTGTGCCCTGGTAGAGCAGTGGTTTGGTCCACCACCTCCAGCCAAGCACAGTCCACACACACATCCTAAGGACCCAGATTTGTTTTCCAGGGCTGGGGGGACTATCAAGATGAACAATTACATAAAATTTAAAAAAAAAATTTTTTTTTTAAAGAATTTCCTTAAGAAATGGAGCAGCCTGAGAAAAGGTGCAGAGTCACAAGAGTAAGCAAAAGTGGCAAGCAGCTCAAAATGGCCCAAGAGACTGCACCAGAAGTGTTCAGACGAGTCATCAGAGCTTGAAAATAAGACCATGTAAAGCCCTGTGCATCATGCTAGTCATCTGCCTAGATTCCTCCTTTGTTGTTCCCTTGCATCCTGAGACTACATGCGCACAAGGAGCAGAGAGAATGTGGAAGAGAAGATGCACGAGAGCTCAGATTTCAGCAATGGTTCTCTCCCAATGCTTCCAGGTAAAGACCTTCATTTTCAAATATTTAAATGCTGCAAAGATGATGAGCAGAAAGAGTGACTCCAAGATGGAACATGATTAAAATGTTAATCATTTTCAAGCATATTTGAATGCACATTTTTCTTACAGGAAAGAAAAAAAAATCAGATAAAATCACTTGGATGAATTTTTAAGTATGTTTTGGTCACATTCAGAACTATTTTTAATATACCTTCACAATTATTAACAATGGAAGACCAAGTTCTTTGGGATAACATTTAGTTTTGGATTAGCTACATTTATGTTACCCAACAGGTGAAACTGTACCTATTTCAAAGTAGAGGAATACTGTATAAAAGCAATATATTTATTTGCAATTATTCTCACTTTAAGTAAATTATCGTCTTTAAATGATATCAGATCTTCCCTGGCTGGTATTGGTAACTTAACATATTGAATACAGATACTGATTTACAATAACGCCCACCTTAAACCTATATAAGTTATGATGCAATTCAAGGCAAGTCAATAAGAGTAAAAGTGAATAACAGAAATAATTATTTCTTTGCATTTATAGCATATGGTAAGCTCTCTCTGTGAATTATTTTATGTTGAGATCACAGAGAACATGATTAAAACATCAATTTTTGAGAAAAATCACCATTTTACAGTGATTATTATAATTCATTACCCATACAATGTGGTAAACGCTCAGGAATTGACTAAACTGATAAGCTTGAGGATAAACCCAGTTTTAGAATAAGATCATTTTTTCAGCGAAAGCAGAATCAATCGCTTTTTTTATTAAAGGAAAGATGCAGGCAGGAATGAAGGAAAACAGACAAGCAGACAGGAAGAGGCAGAAGCATCACTTTATTTACTCTTACTTAGCTGTTCACATTGGTTGTTCTCTTGGGATGTGTATGAGACTGCTTCCAGGGTGTACTAGACTTATATACCAACAGGGCATGCCCCAAATAAATCAATTTTAACAAAAATGATGGACTGTTGTATCTATTAGCACCAACTCAAATTTAAAGAAAAAAATCCACAAAACACACTTAATTCCAAAGCACAGGATTGTAGATTGTCATTAGTGGCTACTGGACCTTTTCATGAATATATTTGTAGGTCACCTAAGCTTATCCTTAACAAAAATGGACCATTTTCTCTTTTATAACTTAACTGCCTTCCATGACTTCCAAACATTCTTCGAAGTGCATTGCTCTGACATGATTATTCAGAAGAGCTTCAGGGATGAGAGGTTAAAATTACATATGCCCCAAAGAGGAAACATATTTTACAAACTTATTTTGAAGCAGGGTAGAAAATTGATGAAGTTTCCTTCCAAAACACACATTTCTGAGAGGCTTTGATTAGACCGTAGGCACTAACAGGAAAGAAAAGTATATGTAGTGAAGAATCTTAAATTTGCTGTTAGAATTTAATAAGTAGGAAAAAACAGGTAAAGTCGAACTGCATTTGTTGAAAGTATATGGAAAACAGCAGTGTCATTCTTCAAAGGAACCCAGGAAAGCTCCACAAAGAAATTATTCTCACAGGTCTATTATGCGCTCAGCATTAGCAGGCCAAGACGAAGAGGAACAGACAAACTCATACATAGATGAACACAAAGTGATCACTGTGCTGAATTACAGCATAACTAATACAGCTTTAAAGTGTGCACTATTATAAATCAGTATCTGTGTTTAATACATTAAGTTACCTATGCCAGCCGAGGACGACATAATACCATTTTAGGATGACAGAGGTGTGTGCAGGGGCTCTGTGAAATCAAAAAGGGGACACATTCCATCTGGTGTGGATGGTCAGGAAAGGCTCCAGGAAGAGGAAAAACAGGTGAATTTTGAGGAATGTATAAAGTCAAAGAAGGAACATTCTCCCTGGCTTCAGAACATCATGGTCAAGGGCAGAAGTCTAAAGCAGCACACAGTGTGTGGAGTGGAGAATTAAAACCATTCTTCATTACTGGGTGAGTAGTGAAAGGAAGGGAGAGGAGGTCAGAGAGGCAGGCAAAGGCCAGAGGATGGAGGGTCTTTGGGAGCATTTACAGGAAAACCGAGTCTTTCCTTAGGCAACAGTACAAAGGTGGAAAGGAGGCTACTATTGAAATATTTTACAGAATGAGAGTGACCCAGCCAGGCTGCATGTTAGAGATAGCACTAAAGGAAATGTGGAAAACAGATTTAAGGAGTGCAAGGTGGAAGCAAGGAAATTTCTTCAAGTAAATTGTGGATTGCTCCTCAGGTCATTATAAAAGAGGAATGCCTTGATGGCAGAAAGATGGTAGAAAGAATGGAGGATAGGGATCAAGTGTGAGTGAAACTGTCTAGATTAGATGGGGGTGAGAAAAAGTGAGTATGACTTTTCAGGAGCTCAATAAATACTGAAGGGATGAGTCAGACAATATTCAGAATAAATACCTTGGTAAAACTGCTCAGCTATGGCAAGCAGAATCATAATGACGTATGTTGTAGGACTTTTTATTTTTCCTGTCAAAGGCTACTAAACTAAAGTGAGGGGAATAAAATGTCACTATGTTTTTAAAGCAGCACATCAACTAACTTTTATCATTCCTGAGTCGGGGAGAGTTACCGGTGGTGATGGTAGGTGATGAGCTCAGTCATCTTCCACGCAAGTGAAATATAAAAATTCCAAATCATACTCTTAAAAAACAAAACAAAACTGAGAGCAACAATGAACTTGACTTGGGAGGTACTCTAAAAACATGCACACCTGATAAAGGACAGTGTAACTAATTAAACTGCATTTGATGCTAAAGTGCTTAGAGGACTGGTTTACTATATATTAAACATTTGCTTTTTTATTATTTTATTTGTAATAAATAAATTTAATTCAGAATTGAGAGACAATCTTCATTAGAAACAGGCAGGATTATTTAATATTGCATATGTCTCAAATATATATATATATACATATATATGTGTGTGTACATATATATAAATATACATTAAATTACCTACCTCTAAAATATATTATTTAAAACAATACAAGGCAATAAGGTGGAGCAAATGTGGTTAGTCTGAATCATTTCTTTTAGTTTGTTTCCCTTAGAGTCCTATCCATTACTCATTCCTAAGCTCAGCTTTGAACACACATTTAAAGTCTGTAGAAGCCTAAATAAGTTTGAATTACACGTATAAGATTATTTCCAGACATTACAAAATACCTATAAATGTCTTATCATAGAAAAGTAGTCCGCAGTAAAATTTCTCTTCAATTGTCTGCTAAAGAATGATCTCTAGCCAGGTTTCTAGAAAAAGCTTTGCCACAGAAATGAAAATTTCTCATTATCCAAGTCCTTGATAAGAAACTTAACTAAGTCTTGCAAGCACATGTGCAAATGGGAATGTCTGAAAAATTTGCTCTTACTAAGGAATGCAAGGAAACATTCACGACAAACATTTCCTACAATAATGAGGATTTTATTTGGGAAATGCGAGAATCAAACTGGGCTTCGCATTTTAGCATACCTGCAACAACAGTGAAGGCGAGAATTCAGTGTAGCCTGGTTGGTTTCAAAGGAATTGTGAATTATAAATTTAAAATGTGTCCCAGCATAAATGAGTGAAAAGCCAAAGGCAGCTCTTGATTGGTATGATTACTGGTGCCATTCTGCTTGTGTGCTGGCCTAGTTACAACTTTAATTCTTGTGCTTTAAAACAGGAGGCTTAGTTTCCTTAAGTTACAGCTAGAAAATGAGACTGATTACAGGGCAACGACACTTGTATATAATGAATGAGACTGGGGTATATCTTGGGTTTCAGTTCATGCCTTCTGTTTTCCCAAACAAGAATGATGATTTCAACTCTATTATCGGAATCATATTTTAAAAAAGGAGATGTTAGTGCTTTCTTCCAAACATTTCCATATCCTTAATTTTCCCAAGACTCAGGTAATAATAAAAAAAAAGGGAGCAGCTTGAGTGTGCTAGTTTTTCCTGTAAGTATGTGTGAATGAGAATAAGGAGTGAGAGTGTGTGTGTGTGTGTGTGTGTGTGTGTGTGTGTGTGTGTGTGTGTGTGTAAGAGAAAAGACGATTAAAGTGTACAGAACATAGACACAATACTATACAAGGGAGAATGTCAACAGAGACATTGATTACACACACTGGAGAACTAAGCAAGCAGGAAAAAAATCTTTATAAAAATGTGGTTTGACTATGTAGAAGGAATACTAATTACAGTAATTTCTCTGGACTGCTTACCACAGGCCTAATTACCAGGCAGCACAGTGATGAATATGTAAATCATAAAATATGTGTCAGATTAACTGGTGCACATTTTAACTACAACACTGAACTCTGTAAATGTATACTCAGTTTTCATAATTTATCACTTCTCTAGTATGGTCATTGGCCCATAACTTAAAGTCTTGGAAGCTTATAAAAATGACAAGGTGAGGAAGGAATCAAATGAATATTTAAAGTAATAATAATTTTGAAAAAATGGCATATATAAAGAAGGACAAAAAGGAGGCTGTGAGTAAAAGATAAATTCATCGTTCCATTATCATGGACTGTTTCTAAATGAAATTTACCTTCCCCATGTTGATTGTGATTGTGGGAAAAACAGATACATTGGAATAAACATCTGCAAAATTTATAATCAAATTTGTAAAGATCCAAGCACATATAATGAGGCAAGGGCAGTCAATATATGATTTTGAGAAAACTGAACAACACATGTAAAAGAATCAAACTAGATGGCTAACACCATAGACAAATATTAATTCAAAATGGATTGAAGACTTAGATATAGACCTGAAACCATAAAATACATAGAAGAAAACATTGGCAAAACATTCCTTGACATTAGCCTGTGAGATGCTTTGGGGAACTTAATCCAAAGTTAAAGAAAACAATATCCAACATAAACAAATGGGATTATATCAAACTAAAATGATTTTGCAAAAAGAAAGAAACATAATCAAAATATAAAACATCTTACTGAATTGGGAGATGATATTTGTATATCATAAATCTGATAAAGGGTTAATATCAAAATACATAAAGAACTCATAAAACTCAACACTATAACAGCAAACACTCCAATTAAAAAATGAGCAGAGGCAAATCCTGGTGGACTACGGTTTGGGTGCAGTCCACATATATCCCAAGGTAGCCTGACAGAAACTACTAAATAAAAATAAAGTGCTTCTTCTTCCTCTCTTTTCCTGTCTGCCTTTCGTTTTAAAATGTTTTTTTAAAATAAGAAATGAGAAGAAGATCTCAATAGACATTTCTCCAAAGAAGACATACAGATGGACTACAGGTACATGAAAAGATTTTCTACATCTCTTGCTATTAAGAAAATACAAATCAATGATATCAGCTCACACCTGTGAGAATGGCTGTTATCCAAAAGACTGGAAACAGCAAGTGTAAATGAGGATGTAGAGAAAGGGACCCCTTATACACTGCTGGTGGGAGTATAAACTGGTGTAACTATTACGGAAAGCAGTATGGGGATTCATCAAAATATTGAGAAAAGAAATTCCATATGATCCTAGCATCCCGCTTCTGGTATTTACCCTAAAAACACAATAACACTAATCAAAAGAGAACTATATACACCCCCGGGTTCACTGCAGCTTTTTTTTTTTTTATTACAATAGCCAAATTCTAGAAACAACCTAAGTGATCATATACAGATAAGCAGATAAAAATGATGTGGCAAATATACACAATGGTTTCTCAGCTGTTAAAAAAGGTAAAATCCTGCCATTTGCAAAAACATGGATGGACCTAGAGGGAACTGTTTAGTGATAAATTCAGAAGGGCAAACACCATATGACTCCAATCCTATATTGTACATAGAGAAACCAACAAAATGAATGAAACAAATCAAATAAAAAGGGACTTTTAGTTCATAGAATCAAATTAGTGGTTACCTGAAAGGAAGGGGAAGAAGGGTGAGAAAATAAATGGGGTCAATTACAAGGTTAAAGGATAGAATTTGACTACAGATGTTTATTTAGGATGATGCACATCTTAAACATACATAATGTTATGATGTAATGTTCCTTCAATACCATTTTTCTAAATGACAGGTATTTTTAAAATGTAAATTAAAAGGCCATCAAAAATACCCTCAGCTTTCTCTAAAATCATACCTATTTTATAATAAATAATATTAAAGACAGCTACTAAGAATTTTTTTTTCAATTAGTATAAACAGCTTGGAAAAATGTCACAAGAACTCTTAGAAAGAAATACTAATATAAATAATAAAGAATCATTGAATACTAGCAATTTAAATATCTAGTTCATCTGGGTAATATGACATTTAGCTGAAGAAATGGGGTTAGGTAAAAGAGAGTAAAACCAGTTTCTTTTACTTTAAGAAGTTTAAGTTCAATCCAAAATCTTCTAGCATTTTATTCACCAAGTTTTCTGTATGAGCACTGTATAGGCTTACCCTAATTTACAGGAGGCCTTCATAACCTAAAAGGCACTACTGATATCTGGTGCTAGATAATCCTTTATTGTGGGCCTACCCTAAAAACTGTAGAATGTTGAGTAGCATTCCTGGCCTCTACCACCAAATGTGAGTAATAGCGACAAGCAAAATTCCCTCCACCTATTGCCAAATGTTCTGGGGTGGGGGGTGGGGACTGTGGCAAGAACTGCTTTATCAAATGTATAAAGATGTGCAGACATAAAAATAACTTAAATGCACTAGGAAAGTTAACTATTTTAAATAAGAATAGAACTTTTTCTTTGATGAGTATTCTTAAGCCAAAGAAAAAATTAAACTCTGCAAAAGGAAACACTCAACAAAGTGTGCATGTGTGTGAATGTGTGTGTGTTTAAGGTAGGTGTTGAGTGAGAAAGAAACAAGAAATAAGGAAATGTTCTCACTCGCTTATAAAATTAAGAACGGAGGACATAAAATTAATTCAGTAAGCATAGCAGATTATAAAAATATACTTCAGTTTCATATTATGATTTAAATAGGAAGATGAAAACTGAAAGATAAAACAGGGGAGACATAACTAGGAAAAGACAGAATGGATAAGATGGAGGAGGTGGGTGGCAGTGGATTGGAAATCGCATGGAAATTCACATGAAAGAGAGACAGAGAGATTGGGCACTGAGGAGTTTCTCCTGGCCCTGCCTCTCTATTTCCTTCAGGTCTCTCTCTGAGACCCTGGGCCCAGTCCTCAACCCAGCTGGCTAACTCCCTCTCCTGAGGTCCAACCATTGCTCACTGTACCCATGATGGAAGATGTTGGGACAAGAGATTGGAAGACAAATAAGGAAGAATGACTGCAAGGAAAGAAGCAATGACTGCCACTGAAGGCTCAGGAACTGGGGAATGGCATGGTCCATGCCTTGCTTTACCATACATAACTTTTTTTTTTTGATGGAGTATTTGTTTGGATAATAAAAGAACCTAAGTGTTCAGAGAAAGGTAATGAGAACCTATGTCAGGGCATTGACAAGAGAAATGGAACATAACAGAATCATTTATGTTTTATATAGCACTTTGAAAGTTATTTATTCCTTAGAAAAACAAAAAATTTAAATTTGCTTCCTGCACAAGAAACATTTAATTACTACTTAAATTAAACTACAGTTTAATTCAATCTTTTTTTCAGTTCACTTATGATCCTACTTATGTAAAAACTAAACTCCAGTGAAGATAAATGACTTGCCTATGGTTGAGTGATTGGTAAGTTACAAAGCCAAGGATGAAACCCTGGTCTTCTTAAATCTCAAACACAAGTCTTCTTCACTCCACTAGTTGCAACAGATTTTGTGGTCTGTGTGATGACTTTCTTTACAGCTGCAGATGCTGATTTTTTTACCAAGAGCTGGTTATGACCTCAGAATCCCTCTGAACACAAGGCTCCAGAGAGCTATCCTGAATCAAATTTCCTGTATCCTGCTGTGTACCATGATAACTCTCCAACAGACGAAAAAGAAATTGTAGAAATGCTTTGCTGGTAGTACCATTAATACCCAGCTGTGTAGGTAAATGGTGGGGTGGAGGGGGAATAAGAAAGGGGAAACATCAAGAATCAATAAGGACTAAGACGAAGTGGCTAGGGGAAAGTGATGGTGCCATTCATAGAAATAATGGAGCTAGGAGAAGCAGCATAACTCTTTAAGTAATAATGTGGACACGATTTTACATGTTAAGCTCACAATGTGGGAAGGGGCTATCACAATCACAGCTGACGGAAGCTCTTAAGAAGGAAACAGGAAGGGCCTCCTAACAGACCTAGTGATCTCCATTCAGAAACAATGAAAACTGTGCATAAAGGCTTATGTTCACAAGATACTGACCAAAATATTTGTAGGGAAGATTAAATAAAGAGATTCCAAAGTCCCGATTTAAAAGGCAAACTGCTGTGAATCACTTTGTAAGACAAGCAATAAGTTCTTCTATGATGGAAATAGCTGCAAATAATAAAAATTTGAATTCCCATGTGCCAAGTTCCATTTAAGTTGGAAGGAGGAGGAGAAAAGAAAATGGCTTTCAAAAACTTTTCTGTGAGAGTTATAAACAATTTCTATACAAACAGGATCTATAAAACTTCACAAACTAGATTATTCAACCTTAAATGCTTAATCACAATGAGATGTCTTTAAAGAGAGGTTTCATGAATTGCTTGTATCAGGTGCCCTTCAGCATAAGATTAAAAACGCAGGCCTTATACATCAATGCTGTGATGTCCCCAAAGCTTTATTGTGTCAGGCACAGATAGAAAATTAAACAGAACACAATGAAAAAGGTCTTATCAGAACTGGGGGGCAGACAAATTGCTTACAGAAACCTTGATAGATAACTTGCTGAACAATTTTCTGGCCTTAAATCAGACATTTTTCCTATGATTTAACATTTAATATGCTTCATCTTAATCTTTTTTACTTAACATTTGGGCTGTTTCTTCCCATTTCAATGCCATCCACCTTATGAATGTCTTGGTCACATTATAAAGTGAAGTCATAATGATCTTATTTGGCAACATATGGCTTATGTCAACCAAAGAGTCTTTAATATTTTCTAAGTAACAGGATATTGTAGTTAATGCTCTCAGAACTAATTTCAATCTAAAATACATTGAAGGTCTCACACATACGCACACGCTCACACATACACACACAAATATTTCAGAATGGAGACTGTCTAGCCTTTCCAAAGCTTTGATATATGACCTAAGAAAATACTAACAATCCAATGTGCTAAGTACTAAAAACCACAGATACTATGATTTTATTCAAAAACCATAAAACCACTAATACTCCAACAAAACAGCCCTCAAGTTCATTGACAGACTTACCAACATACATTTTTTCCTGCATTTTAGTGAATTACATAAGTGAAATAATATTTCGACCTTAAGAATTCTTTAATTGGCTAGTTTCATTTCCAATGAAATCAAACAGGGTCTTATATATAATTATTTTCAGGTACAAATCCATGGAAAATAGACCAATTAAACTTTTTAAAAGTTTAAAGCTGTGTGTATATGTGCTGAGGGTGCAAACAGCATCACAAAGCTATGGATATTCTAAACCAAACACCATTAAAACAACATTTAAAAATAGTATAAATTTCCAGCATTAAAAAATTTTTGTAAGCACTTTCAATGGGGAGCTTGTGAAAATAAATAAAGGAAACATTATTTAAATTGGAATCAGGGCACTCCCTGGTGGAGTAGTGGTTGGGTCAGCCGCCTTGGGCTGGCAAAGTCCACAACATTCCAAGATTCTAGGTTCGTCCGGGGCTGAACAACCAAAATAAACAATTGAATAAAAATAAATTAAAATGCTTCTTACTGACTCTGATTGTCTTCATTTCTGCTTACACCTTTCCTTTAAAAAAAAAAATGTCAGGAAAGCCTGAAGGGGTGGCTCTCAGACACTATCACAGACTATCATTCACTTGTCATTTACAGACCCCAAACAAGAAACATATTCTGTATATACCAGCAGGAGGTAGGAAGCTTTTCTCTTAGCCTTGAAAAGCTTAACCAATGCAAAAGCACTGAGTTTAGTCAACGAGAAGCCATCACCATCTTGCACTCTGGTTTTCCTCCAAAGAACTTTTGTTCAAAGCAGTCCTTCCCTTTCCTTTCTAAAAGCAAGCATCTCTCCTTTCCACACAGATTTTCTGGAGTTTGCCATAGTTTGCATGTCTGGAAATGCTGCTCTTTTGCTAGTCCCAAGTCAACTCACTTTATTAGTAAAACAATTGGCCATTTATCTTATTTTTTCAAAAGGAAAGGTGCAGGCAAGAAGGGAGAGAGAGGAGACTACCGCATTTAGTTGTTCATCGAGGAGGTTCCCCCAGGGCCCCGAGACATGAACACAAGACCTTGGGATGTATGTAGACTGCGCCCAACCCCTGCTCCAGCAGGGTGTGCCAGGCCATTTAATTTTCAAGCTTGACAAGTTCTACTAAAGGTCTTGTTCGACAGGGATCTTTACTGAACATGCACTTGGCAGCACTGATAAGAAAAAAGGGGGCTAGGGTTGTGGCAGATGCTGGTTGGGGGCTGGCTTATGACTGTAATTTCTCTTCTACTTCTACCTCCTTCCCCTGTAAGTTTCAGAAGAGGAGAAAGAAAAAGCAGGAAGGCTAATCTAGGTCATCGGGGCCTGTAAAGACCAGGTAAACTAGGGGAAGCTCGCTTTCTGACTTAGCGCATTGGCCTGGACACCTCTGCTCAGGAGCTGACCGCCTCCACCACCGGGCAGTGGAGTCAGACAACACCCTCAGCAAAACTGGAAAGGAGCAATGTTTGGGGCTGGGGGCTTGCCCTTCTCTTTTCCTTTCTAAAGTCTGGTCACCTTTTCTAAAGTACCTTGCCCCATCGCTACAAGTTCCTCTGTCATGTCCTTCACAGCACTTATTACAATCTGAAACTATCTTGTTGAAACTTTTCGTTGCCCGTTTCCTTCTCCAATAGAATGTTCCATAGGACAGGGCCCATCTATATCATTCGCCTCTCAACTCTGGCACCACAGCGCACGCTGGAACCCCCAGTATTCAATCAGAGATTGTTGTTGATCCATGAGCAACCCCTGGCCTCCTGCCGACCTCTTCACCCCAACTTCCATGTACAATGACCTCATGTTCCCTCTGGTTATTCAATGTCTCCCCATCAGTCCTACCCTCCAACTCAGCCTGGAGTTGTCACAATATTTTCCACATCAATATCTATGCTGTGTGGGCAAGAGCTGTGTTATGGCTACCTCCAGAGATAAGCCTTGATTGGCTAAGATCAATCAGTTTTCTCGGGCACAGTGTAGAGGTAGACAGGTGATATAATTTGGTGCAATGAGAGAGCAGCTCAGGAATTTTGTTCAGATGGTTAGGAAAAATGGAAATTCCCCTGCCTCCCCCTTCCTCTGCTGGAGCTGGAAACATGAGTACCTCGTGGCTCTCAGGGGGTACCTCAGGCCTGTGAGGTCAAAGCTGGCACACACAGCACGAAAGTCATGGGCTTTTCAAAGAAATCACACACAACTTCTGGTTCAAATCAACCCTGAGTGCCACCTCTGGATTTTCCACTTAGGTAAACTCATTTGTTCCCTTCTTTTAAGTCTGTCAGAAGTGGAATTTCCTGACAGATCTCCATCCCAGTCGGAAGTCCCATTTCCCATTATAAATCCCAGCAAGGTATCATCTGATTAACTGAATGAGGAACACTATACATGAGCTCTAACTCTCTGAGAGTATTTTACTTACAATGGAAATAAACTGATACTCATTATTCTTTTCTTCCTCAAATCATCATTTTTCTAGCTTCCAGAGCCATTCAAGCCCATCCTGGCCACCTAATAACCCAGAGAGGGCAAAAGAGTCACCATTACAACCACACAGCATTTGTTTCTCTTTCCACATCTTTGTTAAGCGGGATTCATAAAAAAAAAGTTATTAGAATAACTTTAAGAAGTGGATGTTTTCTAATTTTCAGTAGGTCAAATACTCCACTTGGAAAAGTTAAGGAACAAAAGAACTAAGCAAAAAAAGTCTTGTGTGATCAGTGGAATTAATAAAAACTGAATGAAAACAATGCATAACAAATATATTTGAAGAGCTGAGAGATTTCTGAAGAGAAATGATTACTTCCAATTTGCAGGTCTGGAAAGACTTCGCAGATGCTGCATTTGTGCAGATTCTGAAGGATGAAAAGGAACAATAGGCAGAGATGAAGGGAGACAAAGAAAGCGTGAATTGTGTCTGGTATAGCTGGAGTGAACGCAGGGTGTGTACTCACTGGAGGAGGAAGATATTGATAAAGTCTAGAAATATGAGCCCAGAACAGCCTGTATAAACCAATGAAGTCCTGTCTCAATTCAATTGTCTTCTGGAACTAATTTCAGATTGCTTAGCAAGATTGTGACATGACCAGTGCTGGGCTGCAGAAAGACGATTTTTCAGTGGCCTAAAGAATGGTCAAGGGGAAAGATTACAGTGTAAACTAGGGTGGGTAGCTAAAGAGTATTTTGTGAGCTAGCATATGGTTCTTACCATCATCCTGAATATCATTTCTATGAGGTATTTTTTTAAAAATAGCCTGAAAACAATATTTTAGAAATTACCTATTTAGAGGTAGGAACTATCAACATTAATAATTGGCATTATTACATAAATTACCTTTGCATTTAAAAATAATGTTTCTAAGAACATTGCATTTTTATTCTGTTTTTGTAGGGCTGCTTTGAGATTTGAGTCTAGACAGATTCACACCCTTAAAAATGAGCTTTTGAGCTTAGGATCTTAAAATAGGACTGTACTGACATTATAATACAGCTCTCAAGAAAGAATAGTGGTTGGGGTAAGCTTTGCTTTGCTTTTCCTATGAGGTCTGAATTAGTAGGAGATGGATAATATAGAAAAGATAAATAGGGAAGAAGAGAAAATGTTTTACAAGAATTAGTATAAAAGAGTTAAGATATTTTTGTATAAGGCATAGAAATTAAGAAATAAATCTCAGCCAATATTATCTATCATTTCTCAATAGAAGAGGAAAAATTTCTTATCATCCAAAGGTGACAGGCCATTTTGTTATTCAAATCAAGTAGAAGAAAATGCTGCATTTAGGATAAAGAAAAGAACATGGATTATGCTAATTCTAAACTCAGTTAGACAATAAAGACTCTTCAATTTGTCCTTTCGTACGGTAGTATAATTGGTGAGGGGCGTGGTCAGTGATCAGTTCTTAATGTTGATTTAGCAGAAACAGAAAAAAAAACCCAGATGGTTCCTTTCCCTTACAAGTTTGTGCAAAGATACAGGATTCAGATGACAAAGGTTTTCTTGAACAAGAAACCCAAAAGCTTTTGGAGTAAAAAACACTTAAATTTCAAAGCATAAGCATGAAGAAAACTTGTTCCTATATGTTGACATATCTCAGTAAGCAGAAGCCTGGGGTCCTGAGTTTCCATGAGCCCTCTAAATAAGAATGTTCATATTGGGTCAGTACAATACAGAACACATTTTCAGTATCATCTAGCGGTGGCTAAGAAATGAGGCCAAGTATAGATATTTCCTCTTTTTCTTTCTCCAAAGAGGGTATTAGAAAATGCATATGATACTAAAGACACTGTAAAACACACACACACACGCACGCAGGGACGCACGCACCTTGGAGCCAGGTAGGCTCTTTGGGAATCCTGATTTTCTACTACGTAAACTTGAGTAACTTGTTTAACCCACCTAAGGTTTCCTCAGCTGTAAAACAAGTAGCATTTGGGGTGGTCTTTATATGAGACAATATATGTAATAAGCCAGTGCCTGGTCTACTGCAAACTCAATAGACTGAGAATTCATCACTGCTATTTATTTCAAAAAAGAAAAGGGATACCAAAAGTTTAATAGGAAAGCATCTGGCAGGGATTTTAAAATCAAGGGTGAGGAAAGAAGCAAGTATTGATAGAATCAGAGGGCAGGGCAGCTTTTAAGTGAGATCTAGTCTATTGCTAATGACACAAACCACCCTAGATTTCACTACTCCTTAAAAAATCCAAAACCTCTGCTAGGAATGAGACCTTGTCACTCCCACCAGAAATAAATGTGCTTTTACAGCTCCACTGGGAATAGCTTTGGTAACCTGCAGGGTTGTCTTCTCCTCTCACTGCTGCCTCACTCCACAGGTCATTTTGCTTCCTCTGCTTTGGTAGAGACGCAGCACCTGCATGGTTTTCTGAGGCCGCATCCGGCTGGCGCAGACTCTAGGATGGCCTGCTGCCATATTTGTGACTGAAGTTGGTTTGAGAGACCGCTGGGGCTCATACCTCTGCCACCAAGGAAATTTATTTCTTAATTTAAGCTGATCTGTGTTTTCAGAAATAGACTTGTTACTGGAATATGGTTTAGTGTCTTATACTGAGACCAACCAGAGAGGAAATGCTGTAGAGTTGTGTAAATCAATCATCTACAAGATCATATACACTAACTTACAGGAGGACCCAGGGGACTGACTGGGTAACACAGAGCCTTGGCCAGCAGAGGACTGAGAAGTCTATTGCTAGCGAGCAGAGAGGCGTGACAGTTAAATAGCACAACCCAGAAGTTCTGCCATCCCCAAAGCCCTGAAGACCTATCTACTTTGACAATGAGCAAACAGGGATCATCACACCCGCCCCTAGGGTAGTGTGAGAATTGAATGAAATACACGTCATGTGCTGCCTATTCCACAATAAAGCGCAGTAAGTCTCAGTCCACACTCTTAGACTTCTTGGTATCCTCCTTACCCAGGCCTCAGAATCCACAGATCTGAGCATGATGGACCTCTAAAGAAATTCTTGGCTGGCTCTGCAGAGTTGTGAAGATATGTGACGTGTGACTTATACCAAATAAGTGCCCTGTGCTACGCAGTGAGATGGAAAACTGTTCTAAATCACAGTCATAAGAGTTTTTATTAATGTCCTCCCAAAGGACCTGTTTCAAGATAGTTTCAGCTGAAAATATAACCCAAGTGAACCTCTGAAGTACCATCGAAGCAAGGTCCCAGGACAGTTATCCTCTACTTAGAAGGAAAAAAGGTAGAAAGAAAAAAGATCATATATTCTTTCACCAGATCCTACAGAAATGGAATTATCCCCCTCAGCATACAATCTTCACATGTTAAATCATTTCCTTTTGACTTCACATCTTTAATGGGCATTTTCTTAAAATTGTTCACAAATAAGCTAACACACTTCTTTATCACTTGGAACTTCTACTGGATCTCTGTTTTGAAGAATTTTAAAATATTTTATTCATCGTTTACTTCCTAACCATCTTCCATCCATTATTTTTAATGGAGCAACACAGAAAAAGGTTACATGCATAACCTGTTGACTATCATAGCTTTAATGTACCCACCAAATCCCGTTTTCCTTATCTTAAAGCTCAGATTCTCCTTAAAGTACAGATTCTCCTCACAATATGAAGCAGAAACTAGATATTATAATTCTTGCTATAAATTGCTGTGAAGTGGTTTTGCCTAGCAAAAACTGCAATATTGAGCATGTGAGAATTTCACAAATGTTGAATAAAGTAAGGCTCAGCTTCCAGAAAAATGAAATTACAGAAAGATAGCACAACATAAGAATACATTGGCTAGAATTTGCTAACATAGAACTTAACAGGAAATTGGCAGGTACCCAGTAACTATGTATTGTTCATGGCACTGACCAAAGAAAATGATTAATTTTTTTCTGAAATTCTAGCCTGAATTACTTTTAATCCAGGTTGATGATGTCAGTATAGGAAAGATGAAGGTATTTTTTTAAGAATAAAAAGTTTCATTAGCAAAGTTACTGTTAGTGAAAATATCAACCTAATATTTTCAGAGGCTGCCAAATTCTGAGCTGATTATATTTGGCTTTCTCTCTTAAACACAAAAAACCACAAGAGGATCAAGATCAGTGTCTAGAAAATAGTAAAGTCCTGTACTTCAGTAAACAGGCAGGAGATTACTACCTGAATGAGAAATACTGAAATACTGAAAAGATAACAAGATAGTTGAAAAGAGTCAATGGTTTTGGGAATTGTTTTATGAGTCACCAAATAGCAAATAAGCATGCAACAGAAACATTAATTGTTAACATTACGCTTTTGAATCATACTAATTGCTCCCCAAATTTCCCATGAGAAAATTAAGTGATCTATTCAGTGAATGAAAAAAACGAAACAAAATTAAGTTAATCCTAAATACAATACTATTATATTAAACATTAATACAATTAATTTGTTAATGCTCAGAACATATCAATATTTTGACAGATTAAAGAAATGGAAATATTTTTTGCAAAGTCACAGAAATTCAATTGTTCCAGGTCAACAATAGAAGTCATGCTAAGGAAATAACTCCTAGAGTAAATGCTATAAAATGGTTGAATTTCCTTTAAACCAGAGCATCTTTAATATTGTCAATGACAATACAGTCAATACTTCTACTTTTGACTCTTGGGGTTAGCCTACCTAATTTCTGAACGTGTGATTAAAAGAAAAAGGCAAAGGTAGTAATTTACACATTCATAGAGATGGTTAGTGATTCATGTACAGAAATGGAGGCTCACACTAAACCTTCAGAACTTCCAGGGATCAAAACTCTAATAATTCATAGATAAGAGAAAAAGAAGCATCCATAAGAAACACACACTATAAAAATAACCTTTTCATTTGAACACTCAAACTGCTGGGCTATTCCCCTGCACAGAAAAAGATAATGCACCTGACAGACTCTCATGAAATCCCATCACTCTTCCACCCAAAGTCCTTTACACAATTGACATACTGAGTGACCCACACCCACTTGGAACTTCCAGGAACTACCTTCTGGGCAGTTCTCTTCCACCCTGCCATTCTCCCTTCTTCCCTTTAAATAAACCAAACTTATTTTCCTTTCCCTTAGTTTTGGGTTCCTTCCCCTTTTATATAAAACTCCTGCCCAGATCCATCTGTAGCATAAAGCAGATGCTCAATCAAGTTTTGCTTTCATCCTCTTTCATCTTTCCTTAGTTAAGCTTCCCTCTTTCTCTCTCTCTGTCCTTCTAGATGTCCTTTCCCTATTCTTATAGGATCAAAGATAAAAATAAAGTTAAATATGTACGTGTGTGTGTGTGTGTGTGTGTGTGTGTGTGTGTGTGTGAGAGAGAGAGAGAGAGAGAGAGAGAGAGAGAGAGAGAGAGAGAGAGAGAGAGAGAGAGAAAGAGAGAGAATGATGGTGAATATCTCTCCCTACCTTTAAAAAATGATCACTGGATTGCAAATAATTTAAACAGCTGCTCTGAACTGTGAAAGGGTTTCTGTGTGCTTTTCTTTCATTATTAATGTTGTGTCCCTCCATTCAACTTTCCTGAGGTCAGTGGCCCTTCAAAGAGTTGCTGAAGTCCCAGGCATCCTCAGTCCTCCCAAGGTGGACACTTTCAAACAATCCTGTCCCACCTTTCATCAGAACACCCGCAGAAATTTAGGAGATGTAAAAAAGGAAAACAAACACAGCCTGGCATGATCAGTTTCTCCTTGTATTTCAAATTAAATACAAACCGATAATAAAAAGAAAATGAAAGTTCATAACATGGAGACTTAATTTGAATCCCAATTACATGACCCTCCATCTACAACTTTCAAGCACCATGGTAACATGGCATTTTTTACAGTAATTAGTTATCCTGAGACTATTTTCAGCAGAAATTAGCATTTCCTGGAGGAGCCATCTAGGGGGGAGGTGGTCTCTAACTGGCTTGAGAATTCACAGAAGGCCTGACACACATTTCAGAATTTGAGATTCCCAGAGGGTGAGACAGTCGTGATCAGGACAGAGAGAATGCCAATCTCCCTTCCTTCAGACCAGATAGATGAGAAAAGAATAGAGACCTTGTCCCAACCCTGCCATGGAGTTTTATTTTATTCTCTGAACATTCTTACCACCAAACAATAACACTTCATCTTAATAGGCACACTAATAAGTGATCATTTCAAGTGACAAGTAAAAAGAAATCCAGTCTACATGTTTCTATTATTCATGTATAATGTAGATTTTTTTGTCTAAAATTTCATTGAATAATAGATTGAGAATAATTATACTCTTCCTCCAAATCAAGATCAATTTGCTCTGTAAATTGCATTCAGGTTTATAATAAAATGCACAGATATTTGTTCAAAGTGGCTACAGCAGCAGTCAATACCTGGCAGACACATTTTCAAGGAGACAACACAGAGTCAATCCTGAAATGTGAAGGAGTGGGGAACTGTCTGGTGGGGATTTTTAAACCTTATGGGACATTAGCTTCTAGATGGCACACAAAGACTTCATTGGGTTCGGTATTATATTTATATCTACTTGCAGTAGTGATGTCCCACAGACTGGATTCTTGCAATATTTTAGGCAAAGCCAAACTAGCTTTGGCTTCGAAGGGCTTGAATTCTACTCTACCACTTATTATCTGTGTTACCTAAGTGTTCAATTTGTTCAGCAGACATCTGTTGAACAACCACGATTCGCTAGGTCCTGCAGACAGAGTGGAGAAGACAGGCAGCAACCCTGAGCAAACTCCTTTGCCATCCTGTGTCCATTATGGGCATAGTGAAATGAACACTAATGACGGTCTTACCTGCCTCACAGGCAGTTATAAGGCTCAGATTAATGTACTTAGAAAAGCACTCTGAAAATGGGAAAGGCTGACAAAATGAAAGTTCTCTGATTTAATGAGTGGACTACTATGTTGCCAAAATGACAAAAGAAAAAAAATTCCCTGCCAAGAGTTTCCAAGCAAATAAAAAAGATTTGTTGTTAATTTAAAATTTTTTATTTTATGATCTGGAACTAACAGATTCATTTCTTTGAGAATAATAGAAACCACTTTTTATCTCAGAATGACTTCTCTAGGCCTGTAGCATCTAATTTCATCCATAGCACAAGATCTGTTTGTATCAAATGGTTTTAAAGTTTTTCAAGCAGGGGATTTTTTTTTTTAATGGTACAGAAAGGAATGCAGCAGAGGCAGACAGGCAGGGAGAGAGAACAGGAAGAAACATTTTATATTTATTTTATTTAGTTGTTCATCTTGGTTGTTGCCCTTGGCCCCAGGTTGGGAACTTGGGTCCTTGGGAGGTATGTGGACTGGATCAGTCAAAGGCAGTGGACTTATCCATTAGATCACCAGAGTAAGCCAAGGGGTCCTTTCTTCAACTCTTACCTAGAGCCTGAACGTACAGATTGATGCCAGTAGGCTGCTCTGGTTAAAGGGGGAAGACGCCTTTTCTGAGGCTCTTTTTAGAACACTGAGGATACTTGAATCAGATCCTAGCACATACCTGGATTCCTCTTTCTCCTTTTCTTCTATAAGATACCAGAGGATAATGGCGAAGAGGTGGGCTCGTATTAGGAAATCTGGACTTGCATCTTGGGTCCACCCATACTTATCCTTAACCTCACATTCCGGCTCTGGAAAATGGCATGACAGTGTCACTCTCCTAAGGGGGTTGTGGGAATTGCATAAGTCATCCACGTAAAGTACTGAGTTCAGAGGCTGGCTGATGAGATAAACTCATTAATCACTAGCAATTGTTTTCTCCTTCAAACCCATCCACATGGCACAGCCAGATAATTTTTATAAATTACTGCATTCCGTGTGTCATCACCCTGTTTCAAAATTCACAATGCTTCTTCTCTGCTATTAAACAGTCAATGGTAGATTCTTTATCTTAGTATGTATGCTTGTGTGGATATATAACAGACTATATCCACATCTATGTATCTCCTGACAAACTCTCCAATATCGTCTGCTTCATCTTTCCCTCCACAGACCTACCCTACCCATATCCACACCCTGATATATTTGGAGCATAACTATAGACAGAGTTCTACAGAGGAGACTTCACTGCCAGTGAAGTCCCGACAGTATCTAATTTGGATTTCCTAAGTCTGAGAGACAGAACACGTAACAGGACAAAATAACAAGAGTATTGGTTAGTGTGTTTCAAGTGTTAAAAGAATGGGAAGACTAAGTGTAAACAGGATTGAAGAGTTGGTAAGAGTAATTCTGAGGTAGGATTGTGTCTGGAATTGGAAGGAATATGAGCAACACGGAAGAAAACGAATGGGAGTTGTGGAGGAACCTAATGAGCAATAAGAGAGACCTAATGAGAAAAAAGGTCGACACCATGGAAGGCAAGAAGGCTGACCTTCTACACACAATGGATTGCTGAAAATTTCCTAAAAATGGAGATGACTTAGAAGAGCAGGCTTTGAGGCCACTGATTCATAAGTTATGTGTAAAAGAAAGCAGGGTAGTAAGTCATAAGGAGGATGGACACCTGCTCTGGGGGCATTTCTGTCCAAAGTCTCCTACGAATACAAAGCTGAGTGTATCTTCTTCCCACCAGCTCCTCCTTCAAGCCTGTCACAGTGAACAGTACCACCATTCAATGAGATGCGTAAGTAAGGAACTGCCAGTCATCCTTGATTTCTTCCTATTCCTTACCCCTACACTGAACGAGTTACCAAGAACACTCACTTCTGCTTTTCAATGTTTCTTACTTTGGTTAACTTCTCTATCCCCACAGCCAACTTACAATGACTATTTTAAATACTCCCTAACTGGACATCCTGTGTTTGGCCCCTCTATCCATTTGAACTCTGGTCTCAGAGACATCTTTTTTAAAAACGTAATTTGGATTATACTCTGATTCCTATAGTTCCCAATATGTCCCAAATTCTTATTGTGATTTTAGAATATTCACCACAACTTGGCCCCATCCTCACTTCACACAACTTTTTCTTGCCTTCCATTCACTCCAGACAGTCTAAATTTCTTTTAGCTCCTCAACTCTGGTATTACAATACTTTCTCTCTGTTGTCATCCCACGCCCACCCACCCACAAGAACATACTACATACTCACTGACTCATCCAACTCCACCCCAATAGCTTGGCTAAGACCTATTGTAAGGGTTCAACTTAAATTCTACATCCACAGAGAAACTTTTCCAATCTCAAACATTTTGATCATAATGCAAGGCCTCACAGCCCCTTGTACTTCCTTTTCCATGATACACATTAGTCCTATAATTATTCATCTAGTAATGTCTTGACCTCGCACTAGACTTTAAGTTCCATGAAGTAAGGATCATGTCTATTTTATGTAATATGGAAGCAACACCAGTATCTGGTCAAAGTGAGTGCTCGGTAAGTATTTATTGAAGGAATGAGGACCACCTGAGAGGCTCTTGCAGTGACTCAGAGAATGAAAGAAGGATTTGGAGACATTTTAGAAGATAGATGGATAAAGCTGATGACTACAGGAAGGAGCTTAGTAAGACAGAGGAAATATGGATGACAAAGCAGGGTTGTCACCCAGGAGCTGGGAGGAAATGGTATCGATGATAGAGTCAAATGTCTGGACTAGAAACTGATGTTTGAAAATTAATATTTTGAGTTAGAGGTAAAAATGAATAAAATTAACAGTGCCCACCATCCTGAAAGTTCCATATGACCTTTTAATGAGGATAAACTGTGTCTAACAAAAAATGGATCAAGGCTAGAAACTGCTCTGATAGCTAGGGTCTTCTTTTTGTAAATTATGATTTGAGTTCTCATACACTCTGTTGGTCAAGTGCTAGGTTGGTGCAGACTGGGGTATGGACCATGTAGAATCCCAGGGACCCAAGTTCCTGATTAAGGGCAGAGTAAGGGACGGGAAAACAATCATATTAAATAAATAATGCCTCTCCCTCCTCTTCTTGCCTTTCCCTCTTTAAAATGAAAATTATGACTTGAGCTCACTTTCATAAACTTTGAGCTCACTTTTCAAAAACATAAATTATGAATCAAATGTCACTTTCACACCATTTCCAATATCATTATGAAAAAGTAACTGAAAAACCAATCACAATTTTAAAAAGTAAATACAGGCGCACCTCATTTTCTTGTGCTTCAGTACTGCATGCCTTAGACACTGTATTTTCTACAAGATCTGTGGCAACTGCATCCAGCAAGTCAACCGGCACCATGTCTCCAGCAGCATGTGCTCACCTGTGCCTCGGTGTCACATTTAGTGGAGGTTTGTACATTGTGTTTGAGATGCATGTAATAGACTTCAGTAAAGTGTCAAAACTTTTTCAAGCACTGGAAAACCAAAAACGTTGTACGACTTACTTTATAACAATACTCTCTTTATTGAGGTGGCCTAAAGCTGAGCCTGTAATACTTCCAAGGGAGGCTGTAATTTCACAGTCTTGCCACAGTTGGTGACCAATAACTGTTTCTTGGGGGAATGGCATCTTGTTTCAGGTATGTTTTACCTATCACCAACCAATCCCCTTCCACCCATGATCTCCTTGGAAAGAGGAACAATCTCCTCCAAACTCTTTGTATGAACCAGGCTCACAGTTGAACATACAGCAGGATCAGTAAGTATTCACCGATTGGTTGTTAGATACAAAATGGAACATTGACTAAAAGTCAAAGCTGGACTCTGAATCTACTTCTTTGGCTTTACGATGTAATGAAATCCTCCATCTCTACTATTGGAGGAAGAGAAAAACATAAACTGCAATGAACATAAACCTGCTTCTTTTCCTTGTTAGTACAGTTTGGAATCTGAACACTGGAAGAAACTGGAGGGAGAGGAAAGGAAACTAACATTATTAGGCATCAATCATGGTCAAGGACTATGCCAAATGCAGGGCATGTGTCATCTTTTTTAAATTCTCACAAAAACACTATGATGAAACAGGCTTTGAGGTATTAGCTACTTTCCCAAAGTCACACAGGGTCAAGGGGCCCAGTTGGCACTAAAACATACATGACCTCAAGTCCACTGTCATCCCAGAATACTGAAAACTTCAGTGCACCCTCTGCATTATACCTGAACAAGCAGAGGTCCAGAGGACTGCCCGCTAGGACCACAGCACAGAACAGGACATGGAAGCCATGACTACAGTAAAGGAGAGTCCACTATCCTTCCTTTGTTGCTGAAAAATCACTCAGCTTTTGACACTGGCACTGCTTAGAACTGGAGTAACTGCTGTGATCAGGAATTTAAGAAAAGTAAACAGGTCAAACAGCCAGGAAGTTAATCGATGAAAGAACCAAGAAAGAAGATTGATTACAAAATCTCCCAAAATTCTATGCTAAGAGAAGAAACAAATGTGAATAGATGAAGATAGTCAATAAGGACTTTGGGAACCAGGGTCTCCAGACCCCAGTGAGAGATACTAAGGGATCTGCCTGGGGTCCAGTTTGGGTTCAGAAGACACCTGACCTGGCTGTCAAACCCAGGATGGCCCCACCTGCACTATTTCATCACCTTTCCCCTGAGAGGCTGAGAAGCCATCTGAGTCACTGGGAAGGCAGCCAGGACCTGGTGGGTTGCCCTGAGAAACATAGTGAAGGAGGAGACAATCGATCCTGTGGGTGTTGGGAGGTTTATGAGGGAGCAGTGGGGGGCATAGGCTACAAGACAAATGATAAAGCTGTGGCACTGAACATAAAGGACACAGGCTGGCTCAGCCCCCTGATTCACCAGTGAGTCATAGTCTGTGAGCAGGAAGTACTGCCTTCAATTGTGTTTTGGAAAAGGACAGTGAGTTTACTTTCAGAAGGTCTCTGTGTTCTCTTTTATCATCAGAAGTAAAAGGAACAATCACTACCAACAGTAATTAGATAGAGGCCAAACTTTCATATTAATTAAAATCCATGTAATATATATCTTGGGCAATTTTTAAATCACTGAGAGCTATAATTGGTCCCCACAAGAGATGCCCTTAAGACAAAGAAAATGTGTTGGGGGCACAGGGCAGGCAGTTCTGTGGTCACATTCCAGTTCTTCCTCGAACTAACCATGTTATCTTGGGGAAACTGTATACATTTCTATTTTTTTGAGAATATTAGAGAAACCATAGATGAATGAATACACACTGCCTAGCAAAGTATTCAGTCAATAAGGACATCACCTATTTTATTATTAATAGTGCAATATTTCCATATATATATATATATATATGTTGCAACTGCTGGATAAGGCTTCAGTGTGTTAGATTTAAGTCACCTACACCTGTGACAAAAGAGTGTCAGTTCTGTGAAGAGTGCTCTTGAAGGGCAGAAGGGACCCTGGGGTGTCTACTGCTGCTACACCTTCATAAAGGTTTCAGCGTATCTCGGATTCGACTCCTAGATTGAGTGGCAGGGCTCTACTGCTGGGATGTGCTATCAGTGTGCTCTCTGCCCACTCCATTTCTCCTATAGTAATATGCCAAGATGCAGAATGCTAGCGATACCAAAATTTAAATAGCATCAATAATAATAATGATGATGATGATGATGAAACATCTATTGAATGATGTTGCGACTTGGCACTAACTACTATAGGGTCTATTCATTTAGTACTCACATGAGTCTATGAAATACAGACTATTGTTAACTGCATCTTACAGGGGTGAAACTGAGACACTGAAGTATTAACTCAAAAGTACAAGTTGGAGCTGGGGTTGAACTAAGTATCCCAGAGCCCATGCACTGAGGCACTGCCCAATTCCACAACCAGCCTCTGACCAGGGAGACAGCCTGTAGTATGAAGATTCACATTCAAGCCTACCTGTTTTTAAGAGTAACACTAGGTGACAAAGTATCATGCCTTTGTTCCATCTGATCCTGAGTATGGCCAGGAAAATTCGATGTCACAACATGTTCGAGCCTCATCCTAAAGTCACTTGTTTTGCAGACAAGTAGATGCAAGCAAGGATCGTTGGTATAAACATTCCTGGTCATCACCCAGCCAGTGCTGGGGGCTACCTTGCCACAGAAAGCACACACAATCACCATGTGATTGTTCATTACTTTTCGAATATCAACTCCCAACTCTCACCTCCTGTCTCCTTTAAGGAACTTTACAAACACAATTTCTAGAGGACAGCCTATAAGATGGCCAGGACACAGGAGCCCTAGTGTGAGGAGTGTTCATGGAGAAGAAGGAAGCTATTGACCCAGGGATGTCTATTCAATAGGGAAGCCCAGCCTCACCTGCATGCTGCTAAGCTCAGCACATCTCCTTTATAGTTACTGCTAAATTCAAAGAAATATAGATGGGACAGTCATAGAAAACACTTAGAAAATAAATACAGTTGACCCTTGAACAATGAGAGGGTAAGAGGTGCTGCTGACCTCTCCTGTAGTCGAAAATATGAGCATAGCTTTTTTTTTTTTTTGTAAAGGAAAAGTGCAGGCAGGGATGAAGGTGAGCAGAGGCAGGCAGGCTGGCCGAGAGAAGAGAAAGAAACATTATTTTATTTAGTTGTTCATCTTTGTTGTTCCCGCTGACCTCTGGATGCAAACTTGGGTCCTTGGGTGCATGTGACTGTGTCCAGCTGCTCCTGGACCAGGGTGCACCCCGAATATAATTCTGACTCCTCAAAACTCAGCTATTAATAGCCTGCTATGGACGAAAAACCTTACTTCCAACATAAACAGCTGATTAAGACAATTTTCTAGGTTATATGTATTATACCATATTCTTACAATAAAGGAAGCTAAATCAAAGAAAACAGTAAGAAAATTATAAAGAAGAGAAAAGACATATTTAGCATGATGATGTATTTTTTGAAAAAATAAAAACAAAGTCCAAATCTAAGTAGGCCAGTGTGGTCAAACACATAATGTTCAAGAGTCAACTGTATAAGTGAACTATCAACTTTCTTCTCTTTTACAGTTATTTTTCTATTTCTCTTCCACCATATCTTGTAGTTCCCTTCAATCAATAAGTACTTGCTTGATGAATCTCCACTACTTCTCTGCTCAGTTGCTTACTAACAGTGCCTAGGCTGTGCACTGCTTGTGGCCTCCTAGAGCAGACTAGCTGGGACGCACGCAGCCTAGTGTGATCAGATCACACATTCGAAGCATAATGCGCTGCAGTAAGCCACGAGACAGCGTGAGTCCCATCTCGTCCAGAGAGGGTCCAGGAGATTTCTAGAGGTGGTAACACTGCCCTGGCTCTTAAAGGACACTCAGGAGTTCACTAGACAGGGTAAGAAACCTCTTGGGCAAGCACAGGAGTCACCTCCAGAAGAAGGCCTGCACCTGCACCAAGCACTCTTGACATGGATCCATGGATGACTTTTAGGGGCATATCACTTCTTGAAGCTGAAGGCTTATGTGTGCAAAGTGTGTGTGCATTTACATGCCTGTGAATGAAATTGTTTATTTTTTTGAGGCTGGTCCCATACTTCTATTAAGCTCTCATGAAAGAGCATATTCCCCCCAGAAGACTAAAAATTAATGATACAAACCAGGATTCAGAAAACTCTGCCTGCAAGCCAAATCTGGCCGACTTCCTGCTCTTTCAATTAAAGTTTTATTAGAACACGGCCATACATTTACATATTTATGGCTGCTTGCACACTACAACAGTAGAGCTTGTAACAAAGGCAGCATGACTAAGTAATCCTCAAATATTCACTATCTGGCTTGTTACAGAAAAAAACTGTTATCTCCTAAAGACAATCCAAAGGCAAGCAAATAACTTTTAAATCAAAATTTCCCTGCTCTAATTTGCAACTTCATGGATTCATTAATATACTATAGATTTCCCCTTTGCAAGACTATCAGACAGTGGAGTGGCCAAGAGGGAGATGAGCTAGACTTCTTCCAGGATGACCCTGCCACTGGCATCCTGGTTCCTTTGCAAAATGCTAGAGAACAGGTAGTTAAGCAAGGGAATTATCATCACTCTAAATAATTCAGAGTCCTGCTGCTAGCTACAAACCAAAGATGAGAAATAATGTAATTAGCAGCACATTTAAACGACTACATAAAATATGCTAATTCTCTCACCATGTTAAGGAAAAGCTGCAGAAATGATGCCACCTATTAAGTAGCCTATAGATGCATGCAAATAATGAGAAACATTCTAAGGGTATTTGAAAAGTGATGATATCCATCATAAGACTGATAGCATAATTCTGGGGGCTACAAAATGGTTTAAGAAAAAGTATTATTCCATTTTAACATGTAAGTTTATTTCCATTTTAATGCATTTCCTGACTAACATTTTATGCATTTAATGCATTTCTTGATATTAATTTTTATTATCTCTATGTTGAAAATCAGTCGGGTATATTTTATTGTTGTTTTGAAGAGTTTTTATCATTCTGCTATGTCAAATATCGACATTTTTCTGGTAGGTAGATTTATGTAAATGGGCTTTAATAACACATGTGCAGAAAATGCAAGTAAACACCAGAAAAAGTGACATGTACACATCCAGCTATGCAGCATTATTATGTTAGTGTCTTCCATGCTTGAAACCTCAAGAGCTATATGCTTCACATAAACTTTCAATTTGTATCTGAAGCTAGATTCCTGAGCTAGGAGAGAAAACTGCACATAACTACATCCCTTTGACCATAAAAGGAAGAAATGTTTTCCAACCTAATCTTAAATTCAGGGAAGGTCACAAATCTTAGTCTACTTAACAGCGTACCACCACACACTAGAACTTCTGACCTTCCTCTCTGAGAAGTACTTCATCCTTGGACTGTGCTCTGTTCTGAGCTTAAGCACTACTGCCTACCACTCATGGCCTCTTTCTGTCAGTTGTTTGTGGTAAAACGTTTCAACATAAATGAGCATCCCCTAAATCACTAGCATATTGTTCAAATAAATTTTTGTTAATCACTTCAAAATGAATATCTAATAGGTGCTCTGCTTTAATAAAGCAATGGGAGTTTCTAAACACCCTAAGAATATCAAATTGTAAATTGTGACCATTATGGGTACAGCTCTGCAAAGCTATTTTCACTTATACCATCTCATTAATTCTCATGGCAATGGCTTTGTGATTGGTATTACTTTTGACTCCAACTTACCAGCAGACACTGACTCAGGGTTACACAGGTGATAAGGGAAGTAGCTGGTGTGAACCATGAATTAGGAACAAAGTTGGTGTGAACCATGACCCTCATCTCCGAGGTAGGTGCTCTTCTAAGGGTGCACTTATGCTAAGACTGATGTATGCTGAGGTGATGCTGACTGACTGAGGCCATCTCACATAATTGAACAATCCATGGACTGGACATCAGCAGCCTGGATTTAGGTCTCATCTCTAACACTAGCCAAATGGTTGACCCTGAAGAGTTTACTGAATTCCCCTGGACTTTGGCTACGGCACTAATAAAATGGAAGAATTGAATTAGCAATTCCCTAAGGTTCTTCAAATTCCAACAATTTAGAAATTTTGCTGAGAAAAAGTCATCCAGTGCCTAAGTCATCTCTCTGAAAGAAATGTACATAGTGCGAAATATAAAGTACATTCAATAAACCGACAGAAGGGCTTTTGCCGCATACACATTTTAAGATGAATCATGTCACAGGGCCCTCTCATATAGCACTGTTAACAGAGAGCTGACTGTCTACACAGTTATTAATATTCTTGTGACCCTGATGCAGAAACCAAACTTTTGAGATGTGTCAAATAAGAGAGGTCACCCTACCTCTCCAACCATGTGATTCGAAGGTTGGGGCTTTGAGCCGCGTGATGGCAGGATGACCTTTAGAGACAGGGAGCCACAGAGTTCAGTGATGTGGCCCAAGACTGAGTCAACTCAGGTTCATTTTAACCCAGAAAAGTGATGCATCCTGATTCCACAGGCACTAGGAATGTAAGGTCCACCTTTGGGACCTTACCCGATGTGTCTCTTTATTTGGCTAGCCTTGATTTGTATCCTTTATAACAAAACTGTAATCCTAAGAGTAGCAATTTCCTGAGCTCTTTGTTCTAACAAATTATTGACTCAACTAAGGGGGATGTGGGAAGATCTGAAGCCAGTTGGATAGAAGTGTAGGTTGGCCTGAGACCCCTAAATTGGTCACTGTGTTTGAAACAAGACTGGAGGACCATGCCTTTAACCTGTGAACTAACTTCAGATAGTGCTGGAATTTCACAAGAGTCCTGCAGTCCACCTGCTAGTAGACTTCTGCATGGTAATACATAAATAACCTCCCACCCTGGCCCTTTGCATGTGTTCCCTCAGCCTGGAGCATCTTTCTTCAGGGTCTTCATGGCTGGCTCCATTACCTCCTTCAAGTCTATGTTCACATGTCACATTCTTACTGAACTCTTCTCCAACTGCATCATTTACAATTGCACCTCATTCACATCCCACCTCACATACTCTCTATCTTATCTTCCCCAGTTCATTCTTCTTCAGAGCACTTATCTTCTGATACACAACACTATTTGCTTATGATTTTATTTACTAAATATTTTGCTGTGCTAGAATATAAACTCCATATGGGCAAGATTTTTTTCTCTCTTCAGTTGACTGCTATATGCCTGGCACAGAGTAGATATTCACCCATTAGTAAAATTGAATGGACTCTATACTTATATACATATACACACATCCAAGATCAACCTCCTGTGAAACAAGGGAATTTATTCAAATTGTCTGTAATACTCCTTCTTAGTATTCTAAGCTATTCTAATGTTCATATTTAGAAAACCCATTGCACAGGATAACATTTTATATCTCACCTGAGGAAGAAGAGGGTTTTTAAAACTAACATAAAACTTCTGGTATGCCCTGGTGGAGCAGAGGTTAGGTCAGTCTCCTCCAAAGGAGCAAGTCACATACCCTGGAATTCCCTGGGTTCAAGTCCTGGGTCCAGAGGCAAGCAACTAATGTGAACAACTAAAATGAAAATAAAATCAAGCTGCTGCTTCTTCATTTCTCTTCCTACCTGCCTACTTGCCTTCATTCCTCCTGCACCTTTCCTTTAAAAAAAATTAAATTAAACTTCTGATGTCTAATGACATTCTGAGAATAATTCTGCTGAAAGGCTATCAAGTGAGAAAGAAACAAACAATAAAGGTATCAAAAAATAAATTTAGCCAAGCTGACACTAGGTTGAAGAGCAAAGCTATAAAAGAAGAAATTTTGTTTTCTCCAAAGCTAATAAACTCAACAGGTTTATATAACCTCCCTGCTCAAGAGTTAGGTAGGGATCTCTGTGGTCCTATCAGTGTGATGTCCCAGCTTTCATGCTGGTAGGATGCCCCACAAGTGAATACAAGGCAGTCACGAAATAAGCTCATCCCAGTGTTCCATAAGACTCAAGAAAATGCAATGATTGCTTTTGTCTTTAATCCAGAGGATGCTAGTTATTCCCTGTCCTGAGGACAAAGCTTTACTTCGTCCCCAGTCCTCCCCTGTGCCTCCACGCCTGAATTCTTTCAGATGCCTTGCTGGCACTTCTTAACAAGGCTGCTGCTATTCTTTGGCTCTGTTCTGATTGATTGATTCACACTTATATGAATTTAGAGAAACTCTTCTTCAGATCAATTTTACATGTCCAAGTACAACAGTATTCAGGAGTTCACAGTGACTCAGCCTACTTAAACCCACAATCATTTCTTCTGATTAAGCTTATCCATATTTCCAGAAACGTTGAGAGGAAAAAAATCTAGCTTTAAGCAGCAAAGAGTCACATAATATCAGTATCTTATTATCGTTCCATGCTTCAGCATGTTTACAGTAATGAAAAACTCTGTAAAAACAACCCATAGCTACACATTTATCAAATTATTACTCAATTCTGAAACCAGAGTTTAGAATTACCTTCACAGCTACTATTTTTACAGTAATTTTATTTCATCTGCTTTCCAATATGTAGAGATTTAATTTTCCATAAATTTGTGTGTTTAAATCTCAAGAAAGCTGGAAAAACTGTAGGCTTTTAACATCCTAGGTGTGGGCTACTGAGTTGGAAGATTTTTAATTGGAACAAAAGTCTAGGTACATATGTCCTGTGGACCCAATTGAAGAGGGAAAGCTTACAGTGTGTCCACCTGCACTCAGGGAGATGTGTGGGTCAGTGCAGGGACACAAGAAACGTTTGTCCTCCTCTGTGGGACTGTTACCCAGCTGCAGGAAGGCAATGACACAACCAGAGCTGGATATTGGGCCATCGCTGCTCTGCCATCACCACCCCCGAGGAAACATATGAAGATTATTGTAGCTTTTCATTTCTTTTTGTTTGAGAGCTTTCAGACAGCTACGCTACTGGTCTTTGGATAGATAAGTCTCTCACAGCATAACTTAGCTGGAAAGAGCAAGGGCTGGAAAGGAGGCAGACCTTATTTCAACTCTTTCCTCTGCTATTATTTATCCTCAGGCAGAGGTTGAATGCTTAAGACTTTTAAATGGCCAGAATCAATAACTAAAATTAATAAGATGCCATTTGGCATGAATACAATTAAAGTATTGGATGGAGGTTCAAATATGCAATTAGAAGAATAGAAACTGGCTTGACATCACATCAGAAAACCCCAGAGAGTTCAGCTGGCCATAAGCTAACCATGAGCCTATGCTACTTGGCAGCTGCTTAAAGAAACCATAATCACTCTTAGTCTGCATTTGAACAAGCTTGATGCCTCTATTAAGTAAATTTATATTCTATGCACTATTTGAAACCCCCATGGAGTGTTGCATTCAGGTCTGGGTTTATTTTATGGAGGACATTACTAAACACAAGTATTCAGAGAAAAGCAACTAGGATAGTAGGGTGGTCTTAAAAGAAAGAGTTGAAGGAGTTTTGCTTTAAAACCTGGAAAAATAGTTTTGGGAAAAAAATCAGGCCTCAAGTGTCTGAAGGGCTGACTATAGAGAAAATTCCTCCTGTATCCAGGGATTCCGCTAACATTTCTTGAAACTTTTATATATTCAACAATAGGTGCTATGGGATCTGAGATTAATGATATGTAGAACCATCCACAAGGCACTTACAATTAAATATAATAATATGTAAAGAGGAAATCTGGAAAACCAGATCTCTAGTTTTTATCCTAACGCTGGTACGCACCAGGAAGGTGACTTTGAGCAGTTTTAGACTTCTCTTAACTTGGCATTATTTGTAAAGCAACATTGCAGAGTTTTTCTGAGAATTAAATGAGATAAATATCTATGCAAAGAATAAGAAACCAGTCATTGATTGACACTGAATAGATAGGGAAGTTTCTATAAAGAAGGCATCTTCTGAGCTGAACCCCAAAAAGAGTGAATTTGGTGGGTGATGCAGGTGGAAAAGATGAGTGATCCAGGTTGATGGGTCCCTATGAGCAAAGGCAGAGATAGTGAAAATAAATGGTTTGGAGGAGACCCACAAAGAATAACGTGGTTGGAGTGCAAAGGAAGAATAAAGTGACGATAACGCTGGAAAGATGGCAACAGAGCTGAATTATGACTGTGCTAGAATGGCCAAGAAGTCTCTGGGCAAGGAATTCCTATATTTTCGCATGAAATTAGGAGAGTTAATCTGTGTTCAAACATGGTCTGGAATGATTAAAAATTGGAATCAAGAAAGCAAATTGAAGCGAGAGACTGAGGAACTGACCTAAGATAATGACATTGGGAAGCCAGAGAACAAAGTGTTGGATGTAAAGAGTGACGGTGGGGGGGCAAGTAAAAGATACTGCATGTTTTGCGACATTGGTGTAAATGACAATGCTGATGCCTGAAACAACACAGGAAAAACAGGAGGAAGAATAAAACTGACCCAGAAGATGATGACTTCAGTTGTAAGACGTGCTTTATTTCTGGTGGCTGTGTGATGGTTGTACAGAAGAAAGTTCATAATGACATTTGGAAATAGTATTCTGGAGCTTATAAGGAGTCAGAGCTAGAGATGCAGGTTTGAGAGAAGGCACAGTTAGAGAATAAGAGTATGTTGTCAAATACAAATAAACCTGGATTTGAACTCTGCCTTCAACACTAACTAGCTGTGTGGCCTTGGACAAATCATCGTCAAAGCCTTAATTTCCTTAATTGTAAAATTGGGGAAATTATACATACTTCAAAGGCTTTGCTCATTGCATACCATCTGGTTACCATTTGTCACCGTCACTGTCTACCATAACCATCACTGCTGAAACCATTAAGGTAGATAAACTTGGCTAGGAATATAGAGCAATTAAAGTTAAAAAAAAAAGAGGACTGAAGAATGAATCCTAGGAAACAATCATTAAGAAATGTATAGCAGAAGAACAAACCTGAAGGAAGTTCAGAAATGGTCAAAGAGAGAGGAAAAAGACCAAGACAGCAAATATCATGAAGGATAAGGGGAGACAATTTCAAAGAGGAAATTATCAAAGATGTCAACTGATACAAAGAAGTTAAAAAGGGAAAAAAGAAAAAGAGAAGAGGACATTGGATATAGTGATTTGAAGATTATCTTTGCTTAGCGGAATTATCACATACTTGATAGGAGTAGAAAGCAATGTAAGAGGATTCATAATGGAATTTTCAATCAGATTCCAAAGGGATATGTATCAAATACTAAAGTGAAGTGTGAGGTAGATCACCTTCCATCAATATCAAAGGAGATATAAACAGACAATTATAAGTCTTAGTCTTCTGGCCTACCGCAAAGATTTAAAAGTTATTAGAAAGGGGATTTATAAGAACAACTTTGCTGGAGAGAGCTATGCTCTGAATTCTCTTGTTACAAAAGAGAGGAGATGCCCTCTTCACTCCAGTTTGGGCTTCACTGGGAGATCTGAAAAGCTTGGTCAATGTCAGCCATGAGTAGAGTGAAATAAAAGATTGGTATATGAGTGTCTGGCTTTCATCCAAGAACCTTTGGCATCAGAGTAAACAAAGATGGTTACATTGGGTGGCCTCTTGCTTGGAAAAAGAACATCTGAGTGTTTTGCTGGATCTGAGGGAGTGAGTTGACATGGAGCTCATTTAAATTCTTCCCAATAGCATCATATGAGGGTAACAGGGAGAGCTATGGAAAACAAGGACTGAGCAGAAGCATCCAAAGCTGGAGGAAACCCAACTGACTACATCAAAGAAGAGTGGAATGTTCCCAGGAAGAGTCCCTGAAGAATCCATGGAAAAACCCCTACAATAAGTTGGCTTTAAATAATCACTGCGGGTCTAGAGGCCTGACGCCATCTTACTAAAGTTCAGTCAAGCAAGGAGGATTTCCTTTCTCATCACCCTGCTTCACTCCCTCCTCCCGTATTCCGATCCTTTCAGGAGGATCCAGGAGGAGGTGAGTGAAAAGGAGAGCTGGAATACACCCTATTCTTGTCCTTCAGAGAATGATTCTCTTTGTGGGCCCTGGATAGGTATAAAATAATATAACTCTAATTTTGAATGACTATATTACATGTGACTACACACTTACACTTCTGAACTGAGATAGAAATTGGTAGCTAGAAGAGTCCATAACACTTCTATCTTAGGAGGGAGCAGAAAAGTCTGATTGCCTAAGCGTTGTCCAGAGGCAAAAGAAGAACTTCTACATAAACTTGAAAGAATAATGGAAGACAAGTCAATTTTTAATGATAAAAATCAATTATTGTGTGTGTTAAATGTGCCATTTATCCAAAGGTATAAAAAATGAGTCAGGATAAGGAAGTGGAGGCCTCAAAAACAGTGATTTTTTTCAACCTGTTTTACAAAGAGGAAGGGCTTCATGGTTTGCTGAGATAACAGAGATTACTGAAGGCTCTTTTACGATAGGGAAAATTTAGGCATGGCCGTGGAGTAAGAGAAAGATATGGTAACGATGGGATAAAACCAAAAATTCCTAAGAACAACAGAAAAGGAATACTGATTAGGCAAGGTCACAACAAGATAGAAGACAAAATCAAGAATACTGATTCCACAAGGAAGAGAGACTTTTCTTCCTTTGAAAGATGAGGGAAGGAGAGAAGACAACCAAGGATGTGGGGAGATTTTGGTCTAGAAGAAAAGGAAAATAAAATAGCTTACAGGGAATGACTTAAATCATCCCAGAGATCTAGAAGGAAACCTCATCTTCTAAGAGTAAAGGCAGTTGGTAGTATTACTTCCAAGGGTAGAATTAGGACCCCTGTGTACAAGTTAGAGAGAGATTAATGTGGCTCAATATAAGAAAGAGCTTGTTAAAAAATCAGCAGTAATGGACAATGTAATAAGCCTTCTTATAAAGTTGTAAGCGGCCATCAACAGAGGGTTCTAGTTGGAGATGGATGAACAATCATTGCAATGCTGTGGGGAGGATTTTTGCATTGGGGAAGGGAGGGTGAACTGATGACTTCCAAGACACCGTAGAGGATTCATTTTCAATGTTATACTTTGTAGGGTTGCTCCATGTCCATAATATAGGTGTCACTGTTACTGAATACAATAAAAAGAAGTCCATGAGGACCACAAGAGGATATGTAAAGATTGCATGTGTTATACATTGTTTTGATTTCCTAAGTAGAAAATCATCTCTTTGTAACGAAAGAACTAACTTCCTGGAGTCAGAGTCTTCAACTTATAATACTCTGTATGTCCCTATATCTTGGTAGTGAATTAACTTGGAAAATATCACTATGTTCTATTATTTTGTATTTATGCATGAACTAAATGTAGCTGTCGTGGAAAAGGTCTCCAAGATCCCTGCAATTTTTCCACTCTTAAGAGCTTGCACTTGCTGATATGAATAAAGAACATTAGCCAATGAGTTCTCTGTCTGGAAGTCAAAACAAACACCCAAACTCCTCTGTTTCAAATATCATGCTGCAGTCTATAAATCACTGCAATTTGAAATGATCAGAGTAGATTTTCCATGGGACAATAAAATGTCACAGAAACTTGGCAACTATTCAACAAGACATCTATAATGTTTCTTTGAAATAAGAACTGTAGGTTGCTAGAATAAACATCATTTGAAACAAAACATTCCAGCATCGAACACTACGCATCTCAAAGACATCAGGCCACAGGTTCAATTTAAAAGTGGTCATATAATCCAATGAAAATTTAAACCTATAAAGATCTGTCAGTCTGTTGTGACCGAATGGTGATTCTACCATAATATTTTTCCAAAGAGATAAAATATATGAAAACCACAAGTAACATTTAGTATTCCAAATATTCCATTTCAGTACCTAAGCTCACCTGACATCTTTAGATATAACAATAATAAAGTCACATGAAGGTTCATATATTATATGTGTCATTGCCTCACAGTTATTTGTGATGACCACACTGGCAAATGGTATGTTAAGCTTAGCTCATTGAATGAAAGGATATATGAATGAATGAATACATTTTACTAGCGGTAGCTCAAAAACCACTTTGTGAGGATGTCTGGTCTTTATCTAGGTTCTGAGCATCTTCCCTTGCTACCAATAACCTTGTGATTCCCAGCATCCCCAGGCCCATGACAGAGCCAGCAGGGCCACCAGAAATCCTTTTAACCTGAATCAATGTTGACATAAAGCCTGGGACTCCTAAATATTGCTAGTTTTAGAAGTCTGATTGGTTCTAAATGTATTTTGGTTTAAACTTCTAGAGATTCCCTCAGAGAAGGGTGGATATCTTTAAACTTTCTTTAATTCCCTCTTATCTCCAGCACAGGAATAAAAGCTGAGAGTGGAAGAAAATAAGAGAAAATGGCTTTTGGTTCTAAAAAGCACCAAAAGCAAATTTTGGTGACATCTGCCTCCAATTAAGCCCTGCAAATGAATCGACCTGGCTGGGCCCAGCTGCAATCCACTAGGAGGTATATTTCAGCTGAGGTGTCATTTACTAACATCATTCACTAAGTAATAAGGAACACAGTTTTGAATGTGCTTTGACATTTATTATCTCATTTGAGATCCATTACAGCCCAGGAAAAAAGGTGTTTTACAGAATAGGAAGCAGACTTGCAGATATAGAGACCACACAGTGAGTAGGACTTGGAGCTTGGACTATACCTGTATCTTTCACATTATTCCAATATGATTTCTACTATTCTAGATTCTCACCCTATATTTTCTTATCACCCTTAGCTGGGGAAAGTGATCAGGATCTTGTCATGAATGATGCCTGATGAAGCTTCTTTCTCATCCCATTCAGGACTTGAGTCCTGGAAAATAGTTAGGATGGAATGTTACTCAACATATTTACCAAGAGGATCCTGGGTACCCAATAACTTGGAGGTTCATAAGAGAAACTGTGAAAATGTTCTAGAATAACATACTGAGGAAGGACAGTATACTCAGGATCTGTTTAATGCAGGGAGAGGTTGGACTGGCATTTCCCAGAGATAGGATACTTTCCATCTCTCTCTCCTCTCCCCCCACCCCCTCTGTCTGTCTGTCTGTCTCTCTCTCTCTCTCTCTCTCTCTCTCTCTCTCTCTCTGTCTCTCTCCCTCCCTCTCCCTCTCTCTCTCCCCCCCACCTCTCATATATGCAAATAAATGCTAAAATCTTATCAATCATGTGAAATCCCAGTTATTTAATTTTTTCTACATTTCTATACTATACTTCTATTTAAATTTTATGAATTGTGAATAACATTTTTAATTTTAATTTTTTGTTTCAGTCAATATCTGTCATTTAAATCAGAGGGGCTGAAAGGTTTTCCAATATAGGTTATGCCTACATTACACACAGCAAATGAACCATATCGCACTTCTCACAATGAGCCTGCAGTCAACTAACAGTCATTTTTACATGCGCTACTGTTAAGACTCTATTGCCCCTAACCACACTTGTGGAGTTGGCTTTTTAATAAATCAAATCCCTAGGGTACTACTTTTTGTTTATACCAATTCAATTTTATTTTCTTAGATACAGTTCATTTTGTTAAAATCCTTTTGAGTCCTTATTTTATTGTACCACAGCAGCATCCCACCCAGGTGATTTAATTGACACAGCAGCAGCACTCCCAAACAGCAGTCTAACTCTCATCATGTCATAGAACCCAAGATACAACTCTTGTGCTGTGGCTCTCAGCAAACAAACTGTCTCCATCTTCAGGGTCCTCATGGGTCAGTTCTCATGCTGATCTCTTCCAGCACATTTGACACCAATCTATAAATTGGTACCTTTTGGACAGGGCAGTTCAATTCACATGCAGCCACCTGTATATCATGCCAGCCATGCTTTTTCATCCTTGTCCAAGGAATGTCAAATGCATCGCTGAAATTTTCAGACCATATCACAGCATGCCTCTGATCCACCAAGTGAGAGACCCCATCTATGAAAGAGGGAAGCCTTGTCACAGCTCTGTTGCTTATGTATTACACTCATTAACATAAAGCTGTGACTGTGCAGATCTAAAGACAGGTCAAAACAAACAAAAATGCAGCACATCCTAGTGGAGTAGGGCATGGGCGTAGTCCACATACATCCTGAGTCCCAGGTTTGAATCCCAGGACCACGAGCAACAACCAAGATAAATGACTAAATAAAATGAATAAAAGCATGCCTAAAAAATAACAAAACAATAATGAGCACACTTGTTACCCAAGTACAAATAAATCTGGACAACTCCAAACATATCTATTGTAGATTGAATTGTGACCCTCCAAAAAAATATGTTGAATCCCAATGCCTATGAACCTTATTTGTGACCTTATTTGAAAATGGGGTGTTTGCAGATGTAATCAGGTTCAAATGAGGTCATACTGGATTAGATCTGACCCTAAGCCCATAGCTGGTGCCCTTAGAACAGAAAAGTTTGGACACAAAGAAGATGGCCATGTGAAGACAGAGGCAGAGATGGAGGGGAGCTTCAACAAGATAGAGACATCCAGTACCACTGATGAATATCAGAAATGAATAAGAGGTATTGAAGAATTGGCTCCTAGAGCCTTCAGAGGGAGCATGACCATGCTGACACCTTGACTTTGGACTTTGGGGATCCCAAATTGTGAGAGAATAAAGTTCTGTTCTTTACAGCCACCCAGTTTAAGGTACTTCGTATGGCAGTGCTAGGAAACAAATATAGCACCTAAGCAAAAACATGTACATTTAAAATGATACCTATTAACATCGGAATAGAGTCTTCCAGAATTGGTAAAAAGAGAGAAGTGATACTAGATTCCTAAGCAGGTGGCAGGCCTGGTGGGGTAGAAGGAAGGCAGAGAGGTGAGTGGGTGAAGGAACTGATCAAAGAAGTTTGGGGACACTGGCTTTGAGGCTGGGGGTCAGACAGAAGACAAAATCTTATGACAGGTTCACATCAAGCAGTTAACTGTCCTTCCAAGGTGTGAGTTAGGCATTTCTCAATAAAGATCGTCTCTTTTAAATGGCAACAAATCTCAAATTTGTCAGCTTATCATCAATATATAAGCAAAACCATGTTAAGCTTCCTGCCTCCAATTTGGCATTTTCCTTGACTATGTTTCATCATTCTAAATTAAACAGCAAGCCATGCTGAGGAAGGATCCGTTGGCCTGTCTGCCTCTAAATTTAGTGCTGTATCCACCATTTCAAAGGTGCGAAGACTCCACTGATTGATGACGATATTGCTAAAATGGTTATATTTTGAGCTGGAAAAGGGAAGGCTTTTTTATTTCTCCATGTGAAAAGTTAGGGGAGGAAGGAGGCTCCCTCGCAGTTTCTAATATTGATCTGGCACCATGAAATGTATGTCTATAATGGCAAAACTCCTCACTGGAAAGGCCTCAAGAGCTGTCTGGGAGTTTTCCCAGTAGTAATTAAGGCAATGTATTATTGCTAATCCTGAACACACCCGGAGCTGGGTTAATTTTGAAAGATAAAATAATGATGTTGCCTTGCGGCAAATGGCTATTTCTTGGTGCCATAATATCAAGCACATCCCTGCATGAGTATTAATTCTGAAGCTGCCTGCAACCCCTGCTGACACTCCTTTCAGGAAGCTACTAAAGAACAGCCCAAATGAAGCCTCGATGTGCAAATACCATTTAGCAAGTACAGATAGGCTGAGTTAAATCATGCTCAGAGCACTTAAAAAAAGATTCAAATTTTAATATATTAGCACTAGAACACGCTGTACAAGCAAGAGGGAAATTGCGGTTGTCAACGTGTGAATTTAGTCTCAGGGTAAGTTCATCCCAGGAAATAGAATCTCATTTTAGATTCTCTTTGCACCCCCTCCCCCAGTGCACATGTTTCTTTCAGGATGGGGGAGGACACGGTTACTCAGCAAGTGAATTTCACACCAAGAAATGGTTAGGGTGTATGCATCAGGGGAAAGAATGAGAAGTGCTCACTAAAATAGTTTGAAGTGGTCCTTCAAAGGGCCCAACCCATAAATGAGGACAATGTGCTCTGGTGCGTCTGTGTGTGCATTTGCTGGTGTGTGTGTATGTGTGCAGGTGCTGGTGTGTGTATGCATGTGTGTGTGTTTGTGTATAGATAACAAACAGGGTTATGTGGGGAGAGAGCCCAAGTCTATACCTGAGGGCTAGAAAGGCAAGGAGGGTTTGGGAACCCCAGGCCAACTCTGTATTCCAATTCAAGTTTGACAGGCTGTTTTCTGTATCAAAACAACAAATGAAACTTTCATTTCAGAACGCATCTGTTCTCTTGACCATTCTATCAGGAACAGCTATTTTCTTTAAATTGAAAGTCAAAGCAGTTTATTTTTCTCAAAACTGTGCTGTCAGCTCTTCTGTCTGACTCCTAACATTCATTTGTTCTGCATGATGGCAGAGCTATGTTTTCCTGAAGAAGAGGCCCTCCCTGAGGATACGATCTATACAAAGGTTTACAGAAGGCTTTGCCCCCAAAGGGCACATTTCTCAGTGATTAAATGAAATATACTTAGAGAGGAAGAGATACCAAATCACTTTTCCAGTTAGGTATCTATTTGAGCCAAAAGTACCAATCTCTTCGAATGATACTTGTCTATATATCTATCACAGCTATCTTGTCGTACTGTGTGTCTATCATTGGACGTCAGAAGTTTTCAAGTTAAAAGGGCAATCTTTCTTATTCCTATCCCTCCAGACATACCCTAAATCAGTTTTGAATGAAATAATGAAGTATGTTTAATAACATATACCTGATAAGTATACACACATATAGTAGAGATACCTTATGTGACTACATCAGTTACGCTAGAGTGGGACCACTACATCACATCATTCTTCCTATTATGTTAGTTTTTCATGCTTCCCATCCATTTTGTCCAAAGTTCACTGACTTTTGCACCTATCTAAGAAAAACATTTTACTTTAAAAAGCACCTCCAACTAGCTATAATTTGAATTGTCAATAAATACATAATATTACCCTAATTAAAGCAGAAGCAATATTGTCAAGGAAAGAACTCTTTGTTCAGTGCAATTCTCTTTTCTGTGATGCTGTTAATATTCTGAGGTGATTTATAGTATCAAAAAAATTCATTCTTGAAGTCACAACCTTTCAAATATTCATTTCCTAAGACTCATGGTCTTTCCCTCTTTATCATATCCCTTCTTTATTAATTAAACCCATCACCCTTCATTTCTAATGGAAGGAAGTTACCTACTGTCCTCTTCTTTTTCATTCCTCACAGATGCTAATGACATACAAATACTGCAGTATTTCAAGGAAAGGGGATATCAACCACTTTCTCAGAAACTAAAGGAGCCCATGTGAAAGCTGAGCCTTGAAACACTCAATAATTTTATGATTATAAATCTCACAATGTGATTTGGAGAAAAATATATAGAATTAAAAATGTGAAAATTTACATCATGGCTTTCTATAGAATATCAACTTAGTTATGAAATGGTTGTAAATTAAACACTGGCAATTTACCCTTCTAAATGATTTAACCTTTCCAATTATCATTTCATCTGTTTTCCATATAAAAAATATCAAAGAAATTCGAGATATGGGAGAGACAGGCTGGTTGAGGATCTGAAACTGATTTGGTAGCTTTGGAGTTGACATAATCTTGGCCTGGTGCAGCTCATTTTGGAAAGCTGCCTCAAATTTCCCTGGGTTTTGAACTTTTTTTTTTTTTCCTTACCACTTTCATCTAGCAAGAAATCATCCTGGTAACGGAACTTCTCCGGTCCACATGCAATAAAAATGTCATCGTCACCAAAAAAGTCCTGAAGGCACATCACCTACAAGAGAAAAGCATGGCACTCAGCAAGGGGTCAGCAGAACAGCAATTACAACAGTGCATCCCTGCATGCAGACATCTGCATAAAGCCATTTCCCATCTAATGGAATCAACAGGGCAGCTTCTCCAGAGGAATTTCAAAAGAAGGTTCCAAGCATCTGTTACTAGTAAGAAGCATGTTACGTTTCAGTTGTGCAGGAAGACGGGATAAGGAAAATAGAATCGGTAACTGTCACATTTATTACTTGATATATCAACAGGCTATGAGGTAAGAGCCTTGATTTTCATTACAGAGTTAATAAAGCAACATGTGGAAAAGGGGCACCCCTTTATTCTTCTGAATGTAATATTCTTTGATAACAGTAAGAGTCAGCAAAGAATTACAGTAACAAATACATACTTTAGTAATCATGCCACAGTTTGCAGATGATGGTCACTCTTTTGGGTAACTCAACATATATTTGTATCACAGTATAAATATAATGAACACCTTTAAACCCATTCTATCTCTAACTGAAACAAAAATGGAACCTTTCATAAAAGGGAGAATAGAAAGAGTTCATTACTTTTTTTGTTTGTTTGTTTTGGATATGGAATCTGCATATCCACCACTCAAATTATGTTAAACTTGAAAACTCCTGTGCTGATCGATCTCCATAGTCTTGCAAAAAAAAGGAAAGTTTTAAAACAATCTTTTTGTATTCAACTTATTCTCCAAAAAGAACTTTTTTTTCCAAAGAAAATGTGCAGGCAGGAACAAAGGCAGGTAGGAAGGGAGAGGCTGAGCAAACACTTTATTTTTATTTAGTTGTTCACATTGATTGTTCTCTCCGGCCCCAGATCTTAAACCTGGGGCTTTGGGATTTATGTGCTACTGCTCTCATGTACACTAGTCTGCTAGGCCACCTGGGTGCACCCCTTTACTAAGAACTTTCAGAGTCAAATGTAATTGTTCAAATAAAGTCAAAATGAACAGTTTCAAGCTTGCTCTTTTCTCTTTGGATACATGGTAGAATATCTTGTTGAAAATATGTATAAGGCCGGAGTAGACATTAGAACTTCTCATTTCTATTCATTTTCATATCTTTTGATCACTTGAGCAATTGAAAGTACCATTTAGAACTATATGAAATAGACCTTCTAATATCATTTTCCTTTGGATATTTGAAGACCAGAGATGAATCTTCCTGGAGTACTAGATTCCTTCAGCCTCTATTTACTGTTAGTTTCCCCTTATTTGTTTGTACTTTCATCTGAAGGGCATCTCTGGGGTTCTGCTAGTTTGAAATCCAGCTGGCACTGCTCTGACATATCACACCTGCCTTAAGATTTACAGCCATTAGTTGGGGGAACACAGCATTACCTAGAGTCCCCCAAAACAATCATGCTTCCCACGGTCTTCACACAGTCTTTCTAAATAATCTCTCATTTCCAAAGAATCGACTGGTTTAAGTGCTGAGAATGAGATTTGTATAACAGCTTGAGAAAAAGCATTATGTTTAAGTCAGATATACCCATGACTGTTGATGCTTATTCTGTAAAAGCTCAAAAAAACAGGTGATCTAAGAGACAATGTAATCATTGTAGACGAACTAAAGGTCTTCAAGAGTGGTATGATCTACTTGGGTTAAAAAACAGGCCCTCTGAACTCAGAACCTGCTCTCCTTTTCATTTCTCTCTATCTGATTCCACCTTAACTCTGTCCATCTTTACCTTCATGACACAGAACGTCTATCCCAGCTTTCTGATGAGCTTTTTGGAATGGTGTCAATGCAGCCAACCATGTAGGCCATTTCTATTTTACATTTATAAGTCTTCACTATACCTATCTATGCATATAGCATTTACATATAAAAACCATTAAGATGTAGTCTCCTCTTCAGGAAACATATGAGCAATAACTAAAAAAGCAGTATTTTCTAAAGTGTTTCATGTAATAAAGGATTTGATGGCTAAACAGATATGGGACATGCAGAATTTATCCAATATGAACAGGCTTCTTTATTTCTGGTGTGCTCAAAACCTTTAACATGCTAATGTACACCCAACTCCAAAGAGGAGATAGAAGAATCCAGTATGTCCCAAACTTATTCAGATTGAAACTCTTTTCTCGCACATCATCACATGGACTAGTGTTTGGCAGAGTTCCTTTGGTATAGTGCTGACAGCCCTGGATGAAAAGAACTCAGAAAACAAAAAGGGGAAAAAGAGTTGCCCATCCCCTCCTAGGTAGCTATACTTTTCTAGTTGATAAATGTTTATTTGCTATATTGCTTTACTTATTCAGTCATTTATGATCGACCTACTCTGTGCCAAATATAATGATGACAAATCTCTAACAGACGAAAAATGTTTGCTAAAGGAAATTCTCCACTTTCCACATATTCCCATCATTTACATTTGAGAGCATCAGATTGCTAACCAGGTCACATTCATCTAGATGTGCATGTTTTATCCTCCTCTAAATGGACAAATAACTATTATTAAAACTATAACATATAATAAACAAGTTGCAAGCCAACTCCCTTCCATCAAGTACCCATGACCATCCTCCAAGTCTAAGATTCAAAGAACAGAGCAGACAAAAATCCAGCTTGGACAGTTTAGGTATAATTCTGTTGGCAAGAAGGAAATGAAACATGATGAACTTTTGATGGTCTTTCCAACTGCAGGATTCCAAGAACATAAAAGGAATGCAGTGATTGTTAAGGAAAAGTAACTGTCATCACCCAGAGCAAAAAGACAGGGAGAAGTCATTTCAGTGCCCAGCAATATGTATTCATCTGCCTCTCAATTTTTAGTGACTGAAATCAAAGAATTTGTTGCACTACCAGAAACTATGATTTTTTGTGCTTTCTGTTTTGGCATCATTTAGCCATTTCCCTGTTCATAACCTCTCACAAGAGAAGGTAAGTATGGTCAGTAGTTCAAATTCAAATGTATAAAACTGCTTCTTGCTTGAAACCTTGTAAAAGACTTGATAGCAAAGGAGAGTTAAACACGAGGTTACAATAAAGATGGATTTAGGTTAATCTTTGCACTTCAGTTATCCACGCTCTTCCTCTATCATTGATCTAGAGGCAGCTATAACATATTCCATCTAACAAAAGAGACTAACAGAGGGAGATTTGCAACTCATTTCTCTAGACCTATATACTTTGAGAATTTCCTTTAGTTATTACTATACATTCTGAAATCAAAGGATTAGAGAAGGTAGAGAAATACAAAACCAATGTGCAGAATGATCTAATTTTATTTATCTATACAGTGCTATTGCTTTTTAAATTTGAGGTTCTCTAAATTTAGCTTTAAAAAAGTTCTATATAGGAATAAAAAACACACTCCTTGCTATAATGGAACAGCGGCAGTTGATCTATTGTTTCATGATGTCTGTTTAGTAGGTATCCAATGTTTGAAGCAATTACCAAGATTAGATTATGGTAAAATGCAAAGGCAGAGATTCAAGGTCGAGAAAAGAGAGATGATCAAACCTGTGATGAAGCAGAAGTTCCCTTACTGTTTCCTTATTTTACTATCATTCTCCTGACCCTGCCAAAGTTGGGACTGCTGGTGTCAGCTCTTTGACACTGTCTCACTATGGCCACAGATTTGGCCTCTGCAACATCTTTTAAACACAGACCAGTTACTGTCCCTTCTCCCTTTGACCTCCATCCCTAGTATTTCCAGAGCTTATTATATTACCTCTGAATCTTGGCTCTTTCCACATATTTTTTTCATCCCCATCTCCCGACTCTTCAATCCATTCTGTTTAATTCTGTCAGTCTAGCCTTTCTTAGTAAACTTTCAAAATCTCTCTCTCCATGGCTCAGAAAAACAGCAATGGCTTACCATAATCAAGTTAAAGTTCATCTTCTAAACTTGGCATTCCAGACTCAAAATATGGTTCCAACCTACCTCTCAAGACAACAGAAGTTTTGTCCATGACATGGCGTATGTCATACTTAACATGCATTTGTTGGGTGCTGGGTGAATGGAGGGATGACTGGACAATAATAAGGACTAGGCTCTAATATGAAACATGGTTTCTATTTAACTGCTTTATTCTTTTCAGAAAACAGCTTTTTCTTTCCCACTTCTGTGGTTTTGGTATGTTTTTCTTTTCCACTTGGCATCCTCTCCTACATAACACTTTACCTATTCAAATACATCCTAGGATTCAAGGCTCAGTGGAAAGTCAAGCTTTACCTTCTCTATCCATTCCAAACTTAATCATTCACTCCTTCTCTGAACCCCAGCCATCATCATTAAACATATATTATTTGCCAGTCACTGTGCTAAACCTTGGGATTATGAGTATCTTCACCCTGGACCTTTTCTTTTCTAGTATCCATGTATATAGACTTACACTCCAAAGAATTTCTGAAACACTATTGAGAATTAGCAATTCATCAGAAAGTACCCTGCATCATTACCTCCCATGCTTTGTCTCATGGGCTTCGAATCAGGTGACTGAGTTGCAGTCCTCGTTGTGCCACGACTATGGAACAGGAAGCCCTAGTCAGTTGTCTTGTGTCCCATTTCTAAAGACCCTAAAATTTATCAGGGCAAAGGCAGTGTCTCCTGGTGGGTTTCGTTTTTCAGCACCACAGAGACATTGTTCTGGGACAGTTTTCCAAAGAGCACAGTCCTGTAATGAAAGTCCTGGTTCTGAACTAACTCGGTTCTGCCACTTAGATGTTAATCTCTTTGCAACTCAGTTTCTCCCATCAGTTGTTTTAAGGATTAGACAAAGATCATGAACTGGAAGAAAATAAGTACTCAATGTATTTCAGCCATTTTTATTTGTCAAAATGTATTTTTACTTCCACATAAATGTAAACCTAAAATAAACAACAAAAAACCTATATCATTATATGTAGCTCCTGGGCGCTGTTCCAATAGACACATCCTAAGCATATTTGAAGAGAAATGTGGCCTATGTGTGTCCTTTCTTGCTTTGAAGGCCCTGGCCCTCGCTGTGGGTCTAGAACCCAGGTCCACAGCTTTCAAAGCAGCCTGAGACACAGAATGGGGCCCTTTTTCGCTTTGGGGATAGGGATTCTACAAGTATAATTATTTTGGTAAAAAGTATGCTTTGGATTAGCATCAGTATTGGTGTAAAGCTGTAGAAGTTGTAAAAAGAAGCAGCGGTTTGGCCACACCTCTGATTTCCATAGGTTTTCACTGAAATGAAGATTTGAAGGCCATTTGTAAGTATGTTAACGCTCTACAACAGGGCGAATTCTTGAATTGTTGTCTTCATAAAGGCTCTATGGGGTTTATCACCAACTTTCAGTTTTCTGGAAGTCAGAGATCTGTACTCCTCTGAAAATAACTGTTCTCTGCCAAAATGTCCCCACACTAGAAAAGAAATTGTATCTGTATTACATGTAGTTCAAAAAGGAAGTAGTCAGCTTATGGTATACAAGCTTAAAATTCCAGCAATTACTATTCAGCTCTCACCTAGTGCTTTGGTTATTTATATGAAAATCTAACACCAAGTAAAACATTCCCTTTATTGCATCAGAGTTCATCTCTGATGGTGTTTACCATGATGCCATATTCCTCTGTGTCACAACGAAGCTGGGTGACTGTAGTCACCAGATGTGCTGGAAAAAGCCCTTGAATCAGGGTCCACGATGCCTGTGTCCTGAGCCCATATTTGCCATAATCATTGTATAAATTGGGGCCAGTTACTTAAGCTCTTTGGGTTATCAGTTTCTGTATTGGTTCTAATATCTTTTACCAGAGTGATTATATGATGAAAGTATAAAGTAAAGATGAAGATTCTCTTTTTGGTGATATAACAAGAACAATTCTATATTCAGTTGACCTTGAACAGCATGGATTTGAACTGCCAGCGCCCTCTTATCTGCAGTTTTTCCTGTCTATAGGTACCGCATTCTAGGATTCAACCAACCACGGATGTCAGTTGGGTGAAGCCTGAAATGTGGAAACAACTGATAGAGAGGTCTGACAATTATACCTGGGCTTTCCACTACCCAAGGTCAATACCCCTAACTCTCATGCCATTCAAGGGTCAATTGTCCAATACATTTTACTCTTTAGTATACATGATTACCATTAATCCTCTTTTCTATGAGGGGACAACCTTTGTATTTGACAATATTTAGATTTTATTAGTATCCCTATTTTACAGATTAAAAAATTAACCATATTAAAGATCAGTATGAATTTGAGACCAGGTCAGTCGCAAATTCAAATGCAAGCTTTTAGATACCAAGTTGGAGGAAAACACATCTATTCAAATGCATAGAAACATGTACCCTTACATTCGTGTATTAAAAATTCTAGTTGACAAAACCATTGAAATGATAGTTATCATATATATTGCATATGAACAGTTTGTAATTAAAAGTATGTAAAAGAAAATTTAAAGTAGTTTGAAATATTTCCTTGACTCAAGGAAAACATTCAGTTTCCTGACTCTCTTTATGTGAAATCTGAATTTGAGTATTTTCTATTAACCTATCATTACGCAGGAGACTAAGCTACTTAAAGGGACAGGGAAAACAAAACACTGCAAACATATATGGACTTCCTCTCCTTACAGCTTCCGGCTGGAGTTGCTTTGCAAAGGCAGAGATTCAAACAAAGGCAATAAAAGCATCTGCTATTTACACATTTCCAAAGCAGGACTGAGGAATCCATTCCCCCTCCCTAGAAAGAGGTCTCCATGGTGACGCTGACATCAGGGAGCAGAGGGAGAAGAAAGTCTCAGCAATGACTGAAAGATATTCTCTTTACAAGAGCGCCCTCTACAAACAAAACAGGGGATCTCTCGCCAGCCAGGGCTTTATTTGTTTGAAGCCACAAAAAACAGTCTTCATCAGGTGTCTCTAGGATTAGAAATGCTAAAATATTTTACCACAATTTATCTAATATTTAAATGAGATTACAAACAACCACAAAAATGAAAGCCAATAAATTCAATTACTTGAATCATTGGATATAAAATACTTAATGATTTGAAATGTTTTGTTTTGTTTTTTTAAAGTACATGTTTACAGTTTCTCATTCTTGAGGTCAGTTGAAAGAGTAGGCTTATAAGTTCTGGTGTTCACATTTTAATGATGTGCTCTTTACGGAATGCTTACACCTGTTTCTGTTTTCTTAATCTAGCCGCCTGTGTATCTATGACACCAGGATCATCAGCCTCTTTCTTTCTGTACAATTCATAATGTGACCATTATAATAGCTTACAGTTGAAATCTGGCACATATGTGCCCCCTAATCCTGCCAAACCTCAGTTTGGAGAAGGTTTCTCTTCCCATTTCATTTCATACTTGGCTTCTTTTCTCCATTCCTCACAGTGAGCATTATAGGACACAACATAAGTCAACCATTGTTATTTTCTCTGTTCTACAGCCATGTAACGCCATGCATGTCTGGATATAAAATGTCCTTACAATCAATTGTATAGCCAAATATTAGGAACGGGCTAGGTTATTGTTATAAAAAATACATTCCCCACTATTCTTATATCACCTTTTTACTTCTTTGATGATAAATCTACATAAATGATAATTACCAAATTGCTCTTCTAGCTAGAAATTTCTGATAAAAATCTTTTAAAATGAACTCTGGTTCTTGTACAGAGAAAGATACAGTTGTGATAATTACCCAGTAATAATAACAGAGAGGAAAATAAAACCGTCACACTCTTTTGAGAAGTTTTAAAATATGCAGCTTTAAGTTATTGTTTTTTCAATTAATTTTTTTTTCTCCTGGACCTATGTCTCAAATGAAGGTCCTTGGGCTTTATATGGCCTGCACTTCAGCCAGAGCTGCATCTAAGACACATTTTTGCAAATGAAGATATGACTGCTGAAATTCAGAACTGGCTAGTAGCTAACATAGGAATAACAGACTGATAGTTGAAGAAATAGGAAAAGAAAGTGTTTTCTTTTGAAATGCAAGCAATTTAATTTACTGGGTCAATCAGAAAAATAAACAAACAAACAACGGTGGAATGGAAAGTGCCCTCATTCCTTGGCTATGGTCTCAGCTGGTCCATATGAACAACAGCTAAGGCAGCCTGTTGTGGAATAAACCATGTGGCAGAGAGTACACCCTTTATCTGTGGGTCTTCATGGTCTTTTATGGATTCCAACAGACCTAAGGGAGGGCAACCTATTCTTAATGGTTGATCTTTCATTATCTTTTTTAAATACTAACATTTCTTTTCTTCTTTCTTTTTTTAAATGTATAAAGTTTCAAATATTGACTAGGCACCTTGGCTCTTCCACTCAATAAGTACATGACCCTGGGCAGCTATTTAATATCTTCAAGCCTCAGTTTCCTAATATGTAAAATGGAGCTACCAATGCCTACCTGGTAGGGCTCCACAGGATTCAATGAGGTAACGTGTGTAAGTCGCCCAGAGCTGCGCATGGCCAACGGAGTGAGCTCAAAGGGATGAGCAGATGCTGCTACTACTATTGGGATTAGTAAGATCCATTATCACTTGGATGGATCTGGAACTTTGGAGTTTAAGAATAGAAACCAAAAACTCTTGTAAAATCTGAGAAAGAGGGTATAGGGTACAGAGAGAAAACAGAGTTTACTTTAAAGGTCTCTAATTTTGATCTCTTGCCAAATGACTGCAACCTCAACATTTACTGTGTTTGATTTCTCCTACTAGGACATTCATTAATGCTGCCTTGCCACATCTCCAAATAGCTCACTCTTCTTGCTATTCTTCATTTCTGGAAGTAAATCATAGTCCAACAAAGTGGACACTGCTGCATGGTAGTCTCTTTAGAAACAGGAAAAGGTGTTTTTCATGTGAGCTCAGAAGCAAAAATTTCAAGACAGGTGCCCTTGTCTGAATGTTTATGCCCCGCCCCCCCAACCTGTGCCACCGCAAATTCTTACGCTGAATCCTAACCCTCACTGTGATGGTTTTGGGAGGTGAGGTTTTCGGGTGGTATTTAGGTCACAAGGACAGGGCCCTCATAAACAGATGTGTTCTTGTAAAAGAGACCTGAAAAAGTCCCCTGCCCCTTCTGCCATCTGAGGTTACAGCCAAAAGAAGGTCATTTAGGAAGCAGCCCATAACAAGACACTGGATCAGCTGGTGCCTGGATCTTGAACTGTGAGAGTGAATGTCTGTGGTTTATATTCTTCCCAGCATGGTATTTTGTTATAGCAGCCCAAACAGGAGACGACAGTGGGTGTGTAAGACTAAGGGTGAGCAAACCCAAGAACAGGCTGATGTTACTAGCATGATTTAAATCATTGTTTCAGGGCTCAAGAAAAGTTCAAATTAAAAAAAACCTAGATCTACCAGATTGTCCAGCAGTTCCACTTCTCCTCTTCTGGGCATTTATGTGAAGAAATGAAGCTACTAATTTGTTGTTATGTAAATAGACATATATGTGTATGTACATATGGTTACTGATAAATGCATATATGTTAATATACTATGTATATACATATACATAGATATATACATGTATATACATATAAAATTAGTGCATATACATATATGTGTATATATACATATGATACACATGTGCACACACATACACACTGAATACTACTCGGTCTTAAAAAGAAAATTCTGTCATTTGCAACAATATGGAGAGACCTTGAATGTATCATGTTAAGTGAAAAAAATCAGATGTATAAAGCCAAATGTGATATAATTTCACTTACATTTGCAATGTAATAAACAGAACAAGACTCATGAATACAGGGAACAGATTAATGATTACCAGAGAAGTGGGGACTGAGGGTGAAAGGAGTCAAGAGGTACAAATGTCCAGTCACAAAATAAATTATGGGGACGTAACATACAGCATGGGGCACACAAGCAATAAAACTGAATAAAAATTAGAAAACATTGCTAAGAATCGATGGACAATAGATTTATTGTGGTGATTCGTTCACATTGTGGACAAGTGTCAAGTCATGATGTCGCACACCTGAAGCTAATATAATGCTGTATGTTACTTATACTTCAATAAAAAAGTTGAACTTAAATGTCACTGCTGAGAGGCTCTTCCAAAAGATCCAAGTAAGTAGGTCACTGGGGTTGTGTCCCAGTTTCTAATTAGGCAGAACATCTTACTACACTCACTGGAAAAAAGCAAAATAAAACTATTGGAAGATGTATGAAGTCAAAGGATGCAGACTTTCAGAGCAAGTGGGAAAAAACAATGCAAGAGGACATGTGGCACCAAGTTATCCACTCCACATTAAAACTGTGATGCTTTCCAAACAAGTGTGAGAAGTGCTCTCATTCCCATCACCAGTGCCAACACTGACCACAGAGGGAGGCACAGACACAAGACAGCTCGGTCAGGCAGATAGTACAGACAAACCACACTGGCAGGTCCTACAAATGTCAGTGCTGACTGCAAACTAGACGAGAAACGTCATATCTAAAGCAAACAGCACTTGGTATAGTGTCTCTCTAGTTCGCTTTATGACTATTTTTCAAAATAAGAATGATTAAATTTAATATATCCCAATTTAAAAAAAAATCTGTAACACCACGTCACGTCATACAAAATATTCACCCTGACCTGGATCCAGTCCATGCAAATTGTGATCTGAAAACATCCATATAAAGCTCCTTGAAAAGAATCACACCTTCAAAAAATATTTACAGAATGTATTCATTTATAAATGTTTACTCTACATGTTATGTTAGGGGCCACCATTTGAGAATGGCAAGATGAAGAACGAAGAAGTGATGCTCTGAGAGGTTCCTACAAAATGTCCATACCCCTGGAAAACACTGTGAGGGAGATAGGTGTGGGGCAAAATCAACTTAGAACAAAGAAAAGGAGTCCCTTGAGAGCTGGTGTGGGATGCTTGGCACGCAGGTGAAGTTAGTAAACATTACATAATGTCACACAGCATCACATTACATCACAAGGATGGTGCTTCAAACCCAGAGAATCAAACCAATGTCCAAAACCTCTGTGAGGCAAACCCCTCAGATAAAATTTCTCTGGGTAAAGAGTTAAAGATCTATTTAAAGCAATCGATGGTTCTCTTACCATTTCAACCTGGGGAGTAAGTCACCATGTCCCTCTAATATTTAGAAGGAGCACAAGACTAGTGTGCAAAGGCTCACCACTGCCCAGCCCTGCAGCGAAACGATGTTACTTTGACTCCTCACAGGAATCCCATGGCAAACCTGATTTTAAAATTTTTTTGTAGGAAAACCACAATCCGAAGAATTGCCATCTATGTAAGGGGTTAAAAACAGAAATAAATCACTTAGTCTTTTATGTTCTTGGGCAATGGCTTATCAAAGTTGTAGGCAAAAGCATATATTCCCAAAGCCATGAAATCAAGCTTCTGCCAGGAATATTTGTAAACGGTGCTTGACATTCAAATATGGAGGTGGTTGCTTAAAATACTTCTATTTTCAATCTACATGTCTGAATATATAGCTTGACATTAAAGGGGATGTTTCTATGATTTAAATTAGTCTTCTCAAGTAAATGACATTTTCTCAAACACTGCCAATCCCATACAGCTGGAATATTCAAAATGATTGTAAATATATCACTGCCACCCACCATCAACACCACCATCATCACCATCACCACTGCCCCGCCACCATCAACACTACAGCCACCATTTCTGTCACTACCTCCACTAACAGGAGCCGTCCTTGAACTCGGGAGTCTTCATTTAAATGAACTGAGACTAGAGCTTTTGTCTCTTAGGTGTTTTGTGCCGCATACGGATCAGTTCTCTGCTCATGGGATGCTCCTAAATGACACAAACGATCCCAACAGCATTCTGTCCAAACACAACCTAAATTACATCCTGAAATTATTCTATGAAAAGATTTGAATTATTTTAACAATTATTGTATTTACTCAAAGACAAATACAACAGATAAAAACATTTATATGATGTCAAAATATTATCGGAGAAAGCTACTTATGTATCCAAAAATATATTTGAGAGCCAGTCAGTTTTTAAAAGGCTAATGAAAACATTCTCAGAAATGTTTGAACAATACTATTTTTAAATAATTGTGTTAAGATTTAAGCACAGCTGATAAAAGACTAAGAAGGATATGACAATAGTAAAATTAAAAAGTTTATAGTCCTAAACAAAGCACTGGTTTCTAAATACTACATTTTTATAGGCAATGGCCTATAACTATGAACATAAACTTGGAGACAGTCCTTTCTTAACTGCCTTTTTAAAAAATTCGTGATTAAAATACTCTAAGCCACTATTTCCTCTTTGTCTTCATCCTACCATGCATGCATACTGGAGCTTCTCTGAATCTTTTTCTGTCTTTCTACAGACCTTAGTGAATAACATGAAGCTGAAGCCACTCCCCATAATGCATGAGCATCATGGCTTGCAGAGACCTGGAGGATCAAATAACAGTGAACTGGGCCAGTCTTACCAAAACACAGTGCAAATGGTGTGATACATTGCAAACACAGGCAGAAAGTAGGATACTGGTGGGGCTGTACTAAAGTGGAACCATGTCCCTCACTGCATGAGGCAGTGGTCACTCTACACTCATCATGCAGGAAAGGAGACCCAATACTGTTAGACTGACTGCTTTTCTAAAAGAATTGAAATCAGATTTTTATTTGAAAGTCATGTTTCTTTAAAAGTTGGCAAAAATTATGTCTTCGTTAAGAAATACATTGTACACGCTAAATAAACATACCCGTGTCTTGGATTCAACCTGTGGGCAGGCCAACTCTCGGGGAGTTTGTTAATGTGAGAAGGGCCAGTCCTCATGGCTGTTCAAAAGTCCCAAGAGAGGCCACAGTCTTCTCAAAAGACTGCAATTTTAATTTCCAAAGGTAGGGAAGAACGCAGTCAAGACCCACCACTTCTGGAAATTAGAGCCCATGAAAAAAGCAATATGGCTGGACTTGTATACGTGAAAGCACATGTAAGAAAGTCCACATGCACCTGGGAAAGGAGCAGATTCGTCAACTGAGATCATATTTGTGTCCTTCCTTTCTTCCCCCATTCCAGATCATCATGACTCTCCCAGTCTGCCTCCCTGGGCAAGAAGAGGAGAGTGCAGAGAATCTATTACAGGAAATTTCAGAAAAATGTTATCAGCATAGTAGAGATGGAACAAAAGTAAACCCATCCAACATAGATTAGAAGCCCATTCCACTTCACTCTCCCACTCCCTAAATCATCCTCTGGCTGTAAGGAACAGTGATGGTTTCAAAGCTACCAGTTTCATCTTAAAAGTGAGAGGTCTTTCCTAAAAAATAAAAACCAGTCATATGTAGTCATGTTGCTTTTGGTCACATCTGCTCTGCCCAAATGTAAAAACCACTAGGGACATTTAAAGCTATTAGAAATGTTAGCTCTAGTTAACATTTGGAAGGAAGCAGTATAAATAAAATTCAATCATCTGGGGAAATAGACATCAAAGTGAGGGGATAAAAATCAAAGCTTTTCAAAAAACACTTCTAATGGTTGATTATTATTTATTAAATTTCTCACAAGTCATAATGTAAGTTGACATGATGTCTCTCCTTTCACAAACATATTTATGGTATAAGTGGCCTTTTCTCACAATGTCACCATTAGCTCTGCCCCTAATGGCATATAAAGGGCTCAGTCCATTTATCTAGGGACAATCTACACAGCACAGGGAGAAACTGTTGGATGTTAACATTCCTATGTTTACACATTTTTATGCTTCAATTCGCATCTAACAATGCATCAAATCAGAATAGCATAAAGCAGTTGTTTTCAACTATGAAGGCAGATTTGAATAGCTTTGAGTAGCAGCTCTGGAGTCAGAGAGAGTCAGGTTTGAATTAATTAGCAATCATTAATTCCCTTCATTACTAGCTGGGTGATTTATGTCAATTACTCAATTTGGAAATCTCCTTTTCATCACAGATAAAATGAAGGTAATATTAAAGGCCCCTCCCAGGATAGTGGAAAGAATTCAATGAGATAATGCATTGAGCATGACATTGCTCTGTAATGCCAAGCACAGAGCAAGAGTTCAGGAAAAGGCAAACAACAGCTCTTAAGTTAATGTTGCTAAAGTATAATCTTCCAAGGTTACTTTCAGAAAAACCAGTGACCATGGACTAGAAGGCAAAACAAATCAGCAGTTTCCAGTTTGCCCTTCTCTGGTAGTGTTTTTATACTAGAATTGTTCCTTCTAACAGTTGTCAGATTGTATACAACCTGAAGGCAGAACTACAATCAACACTAAACAAAGTATATGAAAATAATTTTCCCCCTGTGTACATTACCCATTTTATATGTGAAGAGAACAGTGCAATAACTATATTAATATATCTTCCTGCATTCCCTGAAAATCATGTTCTTTTCAAGAATCTGACGAGTTGACTGAATATTCCTGTGCTGAAACACGTGTGCATGTCAATCATATTCCTCAATACTAAAGGAAATGAAATACAAGCATGAACTCCCTCAATGAGCAGCCATTGAAAGCTTTAAAATCATAAAAGTAGAATAACCAATCAATGTAAATCTCAAAATCGAGGTTCTCACTTTATTTGTCATTTAGATACCTTCGAGTTTGAAGTCTGCCCTAATATTAGGTCTCACCAGATATAAGTAAAGTTAACATCAGCAAATACTATGGCTATGCTTATAAAACACACTTACACAAAGCCATCACAATAATTTAATTTAGAAAGTAGTTTAGGCTATAAACTTCTTTTCGTTCTACTTGTAGCGTGACACTGTCCTTCAGCTTCCAAACACATGAACTGTCAAAATTTGTGAGCTTAAGAAATATTTTTGTGTGAACATTTACCATGAACAAAATAGTTATCTTATTTTTTCACCGTGTTGCTATGGTTCGAACTTGACTCTTAAAAATGGCATGTTGAAATTCTAACCCCCAGTACCTCAGAATGTGACCTTATTTGGAAATAGGGTTACGGCAGATGTGACAGTCAAGTTAGGATGAGGTCAGGCTGGTCTGAGGGGACCCCTCATCCAAATGACTGTCTACCTTTTAAGAAGAAGGGCATATGGAAGGAGACATGCACATAAGAAGAACTCCACATAAAGATAAGGCAGAGACTGGGTTGATGGTTCTACAAGCCAAGGAATGTCAATGATGCTCAGCTAACCATCAGAAGCTAGGGGAGGATGTGGAACAGATTCTTCCTCACAGTCTTCAGAAAGAACCAACCCTGCTGACACCTTCATCTTAGACTTCTATCCTCCAGAATTGTGAGGCCATACAATTTGGTTGTTTAAGCCACCCCATTTCACGGTACTTTATTATGGCAGTCCTGGTGAATGAACACAGGTCTGCATCATTAACGCACACAAAAATAGAGAGTAACACAAAATTTCTCATGAAATACATTCGTTTCACTTTGACTAATAAAATAAAGAAGGTTAAAAATATAACAGATTTTTGTTAAATAAACCTGGAGATAGTTATAGTAACATCAGCTGTTAATGGCTTCATGTTTCCACTGACTATGATTAAAATCTAGAGCGTTTTAGAGACAAAGTAACACCTAGGACAATCGGTTAGAACATTACAGATGTGCTGATGAAAGAGGTATGGATGTATCTGAAAGAAAGGCAAACAGGTGGCTTTTATTCATTTCCCATTTGTGCTAGTTATCACTTAGGCCACGATAGTCAAGTATTGATGGATTATTCAGACTCTTATTTTCCTCCTTGTCTTTTCTCCTTTTGTTGTTGCTAGCCAGTTGTTTGACATTATATATGCAGATGGAGTACTAAGAAGAGGAAAGGAGAGAAACAGTTAACACAGAGCCCCCATACTAAGTGAGTAATGGAGGGACTGGACTGTGAAGAATCAGAAGAACTGGATTTTCCTAACCTTGACTCTAAGTCCCTTTCCACTGATCCTAATGTCTCTAAGTGCCAGTGTTGTCTTTTCTAAAATGAAAATACCAAATGAGTGGTACAGTGGGCTCTTCCAGCCTTTCATGATTGTTCATTTTATAATTTTCAGAGGAACACGTGCAATGGAAGGCAAATGCTTATTGCAAGCTTTCTATGCTGGAGGTCCTACAGATAAAACACTTCTTTATTACCGTGACAAGGAGCTATTGTGATGATAGTGGGGAACGAAATGGATATAAATTTTTAAATCTTTTTAAAAAAGGAAAGACACAGGCAGGAATGAAGGCAAGCAGGGGGAAGAGTGAGGAGGAAGAGGCACTTTATTTCTATATAGTTGTTCATCTTGATTACTCCCTGTTGGCCCTGGACACGAATCCTGGTCCTTGGGATACATGCAGACTGTGCTCTCAGCTGACTTACCTGCAATCATGACTATAATTGACTCGACAATTCATTAGATTACCCTTACTGAATGTTTGGCAAGGGAGGAGACCAAGAAGTTTTTGTCTTTGCCATGTTTTCTGAATGTGAAGACAGGATTGTAAAGAATTTAATTCTTCAACCATGAAACAGGCAAATTATCACTGCAATATTGTAACAAAGTGATTAAAAAAAAGTTTTCAAATGAAAAAAAAAACAACTTCTAGAACCAGGAGACAGTAGTTAAATTATACCCCTGTATTATAAAGTTTTATTTGGGGAAAACAGACCTTTTTAGATTAAAAATAGTTTTAAAAATGAAATGACATTTTCTTGTATTAAATTATAAGGTAATTGAGAATAATCAAGAATTATGACTCCTTTTCTGTGTTGAATTTCTGGAAAAGAATTAAATTTAGAAGATAAGGGGGTATATAAAATTACAGAATTAAAGATATTAAAAAAGATGTCATGTAGTGCAAGGTTTTGAGAATGTATAATACAGGCTTTTGAAAGAAAACTTTTTCTTTTTTTTCTGACAATGACAAGTATAAGAACTCCAGGAGCAAACATTTTTTAAAGAGGAAATGAAGATGCAAATTGCATGAAAGCACGATTTAAGAATTCATAGATAGTGCCAGGGTTTTCTAATCCTCCATATTCCTCTCTTACTTGGCAGGCTCATTTGTAACTTAAATCTTGCCTTCTTGAAGCCCTTAAATGTAAACTAACCAAGTTACACTGAAGCATGTGGGCAGAAATATTTATTTTCATCTCATAAACTCCAATCTTTACAATGACTTGATAGAACATACTTCTTCATTTGCTTGCAGTACTTGTACAGATAAACACAGCTTGGAAGGTTCCGAAAATCTTCTTGGAAGCTATGAATTCCATGGGGTTGGTAAACTGAGCCTCATAGGTCCGATCTGGCCCTCCTGTCTTTTTTGCATAGTCCCTGAGTTCACAAAGGTTTTTATGCCTTAAAATTATTGAAAAAATCAAGAGAAGAATAACAGGTGAAAGGGACATGAAAGATTAAATTTCAGTGTCCATGAATAAAGTTATTGGAGCACAAACTCGCTCCTTTGTTCCTCTCACCTATGGTGATTTTCAGGCTTCAACAACAGAGCTGAGCAACTGCCACAGAGATCTCATGGTTCAAAAAGCCTGACATTTTCTCTCTGAACCTTTTCAGAAAGAGGATGCCAACTCCTGTGTTAAGTCATAACCTCAGTTGCTCTGACATGAAATCAGCAATTCCTTAACATCATGCACTAGAAGACACTATTCTTAGGTCTTCCATACAGTCTGTTATTGTTTCTAAACCCAGAAGCCTCCTCAACCCGAGGTAGGCACTTCAGTAATGTGGCATTCATGACACTAGTGATTTTTCAAAAAACGTAACTGTCTTTCAGTGAGCACTAGAGGAATATTCCTGTATCTGTCAATTGTCAACTCTGTTGGGACTGATGACCTGGGCAGGGAGTGTGCTAATGACGTTTCTGTGTCTACGTGAACAGTTGATCCAAAGGAACAGTTGATCCATCAATTTAACCATTTAATCCATCAATTCATGGCTCTGATTCCAACTGAACTGAATTAACATCAGAATCAGGAGCTTTTATACCATATAATACACAGCCCTAAACTGATAATGTCTGCATGCTCTCTTCCAGCCAAATTTCTCTCACTTGCTGGTAAGTGATTTTTTCACATAAGGGTAAAACTGGACTGTTGGCGGTCAACTTAATGCATTACATGTACATGTCTATTTATGACAATGCATGCCTGAAGTATATATAAAGGTATGATGCAATGTGCCTTTAAGAAAATTAACTGGTGGCGCATTCTGGTGGAGTAGTGGTTGGGTCAATCGCCTCTGAAGGACAGTAAAATCACATAACCTTGAATTTGAATCTCAGGTCTAGGGGGAAGCAACCAGTGTGAGCAACTAAAATGAAAATAAAATAAAATGTTTCTTTCTCATCTTTCTTCCTGCCTATCTGCTTGCTCACCTTCATTCCTGCCTGCACCTTTCCTGTTAAAAAAAAAAAAAAAAAAAAAAAAAATTTCTCTGTTTCCCTGAAAAAAAAAGGAAAGAAAATTAACTACCCTGGTGGCTTAGTAGTTAAGTTTGTAGTCTCTGGTCAGTACAGTCCACATACATCCCAAGGATCTGGGACCCAGGGGAGCAGCCATGATGAAAAACTAAATAAGATAAATGCTTCTTCCTCTCTCTTCCAGTCTGCCAGCCTGCCTTTGCCTTCATTCCTGCCTATACCTTTCCTTAATTAAAAGAAAAAAGAAAAGAAAGGAAAAATAAGAAATTTTAAAGGACTAATGTAAAAGGAAAACAACATACTTTATTTTTTAGAGATCTCAGTTTACTAGTTGCTTGTGCAAAGCACAGAAATAGACAAATTCCTGCTCAGTGAAACACTGAAATGTCCTCCAGTGAAGCTCATTAAACATCAACTAAGAACTAATTAATAAAGCATAAAATAAAGCTCGCTCTCTGCTTCCAGAAGGATTGAGTGGAAGCCACTGAAAATCAACCCACATTTAATGCCCCGTTTCCAATGCCCTGTGCATGAGGAAAGGATGTTTCTTTTCTTTTTAAAAATATTCTGTGTGCTGCCTGACCTTAAATATACCATTCAAGGCCAAACTGAAAGACTGAACAGCAAAAACAATAAGAAACTGTAAGGCATCTGAACGTCTTATCCTCACTAGAGGGTGATTAACACAGGTCTCAAAGACTATCACAGAGGTCAGGGGAAAGCTGGCCTTTTTCAATGCACGCATGAGATATAGCTTAAAATAAAACAATGTAAAGACAAATATATGAAACAACTTTCTGAAAAGACAATTCCTTTAGAAGTGAAATTGATTCCTACTCAATAGGGTGCCTAATACTTTTTTTAAAGAAAGAAAACAACAGGTGTTGGAGAGTATGCAAAGAAACTGAATACTTGTGCATTGCTGGTGGAATGGAAAATGATACAGCCACTGTGGAAATAAGAAAGTGGTTCCTCATAAAATTAAAAATGGTTGAACCTTAAATTCTATTTGCTAAGTGAATATAAGCCAATCACACAAAGAACAAAAATTGTATCATTCTCCTCACATGAAGTACCTAGAACAGACAGATTCCTAAAATTAGAAAGTTAAATAATGGTTCCTCCAGGAACTGGAGGAAGAGGAAATGAAGAGCTACTGTTTCAGTAAGAAAAGATAAAAAGTTCAGAAGTTGGATGGTGGTGGGCTGCCCAATAATGTGAAGGTACTTAATGTCACTAAACTATACATTTTAAATGGTTAAAATAGCAAAATTTATGTTACTTATTTCTTTTTAATAGAAAAACAAACAGAAATTGGCCTCCAAGAAAGTGCTGGCATACCCACATGTGAGAGCGCTGGTGTCCAGCTGCAAGGTACACATAAGGGAAGCTTCACTGATACAGTTATACATTGAGAAAAGTAGGGGGAAAAGGACAATTATCTTGTAAAGATGATATATGTAAAAGAGTGAACTACTTGTCCTGGGTTTCCTGGGAGAACAGAATGTGATCAGTTTTAGCTCTAACAATCCCATATCCCAGGAAAGTTTGGAGTCCCAGGCAGATCTGGAAGGTTGGTGATCAGTATGTCAATTTTAAAATAAACACAATACAATGCTTCTATAAACGGTTGGGCTGACCTTCCTGAAAGTCTGAAAAAAGGTAGAAAAGCAAGCAACATTGGTTGACTATCCAGTGGATGAAGGACTTTGTTTTATTTCATAATTCTCACAACTTTCCAAGCCAGGTGTATGCTTCTGCTTATCAGAGAATGAGATAATTGAGGTGCTAAGTCACACAGCTGATTAACAGCAGAGCTGTAACAAGAAAGTGGAAGGTGATAGAGAGGAGAGGGAGGAAAGGTGTGGGAAGAGATAAAGAGTAAGAAGGAGAGAGTGGGACAAAGGAGGGGAAAAAAAATCCAGGTGAGTGAGGGGGAGATGAAGGGGAAGGGGAAGTAAGACAACACGGTCGGAAGACGACAAATGTGTGTAAGAGACTGGGAGGGAGAGCAAATGTGTGGTTTTTGTGACTGGTTCCTAGCACTAAACCCCTGATGCCAACCTCCTACAGTTGCATTCTGAGGGCTTTCTTTGTGCCTTAATTAGCAAGATGTTACTTGAGCTGGTGTGTGCGATTCCTGCTCTGTGTACTCTGCCGTAGTGGAGAGTTTGGTAAAGACCGCATGCCATGGCGATCTTCAGTCGAGGTGTGGCCTTGCTCTTTTTCATGGAGGCAGCAGGGTCACCTCAAAGTCCCTAGAATCCAGCTGGTGAATATATCACGAGTGCCACTGTGTTCTGGGAACAGGAAGGCAGCCCTGAATGTCAGGACAGAGGCCCGCAGTCTTCCACATTCTCTGGATTGGGAGCTTTAAAAGCTTTGACATTTGTGCTTGATACGATGTATTTTGGAGGCTTCTTCCAAGCCCTGGACACCCTTTCCTCACCATTCAGTGCCTGTTTGCCATACACCCTTCCTGATGCCCTGACCTGCTCTCTGCATATCCCTGCTTCCTCAGGAACCTCTCAGGAGAGGAGGGAAGAAAACTGACCAGGAGCATCACATTCAGGTGGGTGCTCCTGTTCCCCCATCCCTCAATCTCCTTGGGTGTCACCCTTTTTGTAAGAGGAAGCTGATTAAGCTAAGCACAGATTGCACCATGAAAACTTTCCAGGTGACAAAAGTGCCATGAGGACAATCTGTTAGGAAGTAAAAAAGCTCTTCTTGGTAGGAGGGGGGAGGAGGGAGAGGCTGACTGGGTGTCAGGAAGCTCCCGGTAGCTAGGACGTTGTAAGGCTTCTTCCTGTCACAGATTCTCTAAGATGCATGTCTGAGTTTCCTGTGGACCCCTGGACAATGCTGATTCCTGTGCACTCTGCTATCACATCACCTTGCTGGGTGGGACCTGGGAATGATTCGTCCCCCTGCAGTCCGGAGGGTTCTCAGGAACAAGGAAACCAACACAGCAACGACTGCTCTGAAATCACACCAGTGGCCCAAGACAGGAAACCACAGGCCCTGGGTTGGGCACAGGGTCTTTTTCTTGGGGTTACATATAATACATAAAGTGGGTCACTGAAGGCCAACCAGATGCTGCAAGAATGCTGAATACAAGCTTTGGACCCACATTCAGATCCCACATTGGGGTAGATTTTTCTTGTTTTCACCTCACCCTGTTTTCCGCCTCTCCCCTGGTCCCCCCTCCCTCTCTCTCTATCCCCCTCTCCCTCCCTCTCTCACCCTCTCTCTTTCCCTCCTTCTCTCTCTCCCTCCCTCTCACCCTCTCTCTCCCTCCTTCTCTCTCTCCCTCCTTCACTCTCTCCCTCTCTCTCCCTCCCTTTCCCTCCCTCCTACCCTCTGTCTCTCCCTCCCTCTCTCTTTCTCCCTGTCTCTTTTCCTCTCTCTTTCTCTCTGTCTCTCTCTCCCCCTCCCCGCTCCATCATTCTCCTACACTTTCTGCGCTGCAGTTCTGTCTCACTTCCTGCCACACTGTATTTCAGTGTTGCTATCAGACACCCATCTGAGAGAAAATTTAATGTGCACAATATTTAATCTGTAATCTATATTATTGTATTTCAAAATCATTAAGTCATGAGTAATAGTCTATGACTTTCTCAAATACGATCTCTAACAAATAGAACCAAAGCTCTATGCACCCACATGCTGCCTTGGAAGTTTGCCAAACCACATACATTTGAGTCTAGCCCTGGAGCTAAGTGACAACATGGTCTACATTTCTCTAGATTCTCAGAGGGAGAACAATTACCGTGCAATGAGAAGGGAGTTCAGGAAATAAGGGAAACAGACATGTATGGCTTCCCTAAGTCTAAATGACATAACTGGAACAAATACCAAACCATTTGAAATTTGGGTAAGAATGTAACTAAGGTTTTAAGGGCAATAAAATTCTAAAGAATGTAAATCTTTGACCTCAAAAGCAATTTCAGAGTGACAGTCAATGCTAAGGAGCAGACCCCAATAAAACAACATGACATCATTGTTAAGGTTTTGTGTTTTTAAAAATTCTAGTTGGGAGGGGGATGAAACGCTTTCATTTAAATCTCCAGATCGAAAGTACCCTGACTCTTATACCATCAGGTAGTAATTTGATGAACATGCCCCACAGTTCTTTAGAGGTGCCTCCTCTCTTCTGGAAAAGGTCATGCTCAAGAGAAAGAAGTACTGACAAAGCTGGGCAGAGCAGGAACAGTGCAAGTGCAGTCAGTCAGTGGCCTGGGGCCCCGAGACTCTGCAGGGAGTGTGTTCACCCACTACTTGCACCAAAGGATCTCCCTTTGCTTCCCTTCCTGAACACCATCTCAGGCCACATGTGACTCACTGCAACGACCAGTCTAGAATATCTGGTAGAAACTCAAGTAAGCAGAACAGCTTGCCACATTAAAAATAAATGATAGCCTTGTGACCTACATGACTGCTGATCTAATTTTTCTGAAACTCAGTTATATGGAGACAGATGACATTCTTCTCTAATAAGGTGGGGTGCAAATTGGAGAGCCACCACGCTAAGTTTCCGACTCAAATTATTTCTTCAGGAAATTAGAGATTTCCAGTCTTAGCTTCCAAGAGAAAAGAAAAATAAAAGAGCAAAGAAAGAAGGAAAACATCCACCTACCATGCAGAGGACATATCTACAAATAGTTGTCTCCATCTATCTTGCAGCAATACAGTTTTTCTAAGGACTGTATAAACTTTTCAACCCCCCTGTTCTTCTGCCTACAAACCTAACCAACCAATGAGTCAATAAAAAAATAAAACATTCCTCTCCAGATCAAAACACAGCAAAACCTCATTAAGATTCCTCTGGGACTGGAGTAAAAGGCTACAAGTCAGAAAAAGGTAAAATCAGGGAAATAACCACACAATCTAACTGGTGAGCAGTGTGTTAGGGAATTTACATCTTTCTAGCTATAATGAGCATAATTTTGGACCAACTGTCATGACTCACTATCTGAGTGTCTAAAGGCATGAGTCCATTGTGTGTAATGGACTGAGTGGTAGTCTTCCAGAGATATGTCTAGTCCCAATATCCAGTACCATGAATGTGACACTGTTTGGAAAAAATCAAAAGTCTTGAGGTGATATGATCCTGGATTAACTGGGTTGACCCAAATCTAGGTACAAGCATCTTTATAAGAAGCAGAAGAGAAGATAGAGCAATAACAGAAGATAGACAAGAAAGGAAGTCTACCTCACCACAGGGGCAGAGATCGTAGGATGTGGCCACAAACCAAGGTATGCTGGAGTTGTCAGAGCTGGAAAAAGCAAGGAAGAATTCTCTTCTGGAGTCTTTGAAGAAAGCACAGCTGTATTGACACCATGGTTTTAGATGTCTGGTCCCCAGAACCGCGAGAGAAAAAATGTCTGCAGTTTTCAGCTATGACTGTGGTCATTTATTACCAAAGGCCTAGGAAACTAATAGGGCACATTCACCAGAGATTACACATGTCCTACAAGTACCCCTCATTATGGCAAAAATGCTTGCCCTCCACTCAAAACACATACACTCAATAGAGAAAAGAGAAAAATTGGTGGTAACTTAGTTATTTGAGACAGCTTTCACCCTATAGAAACCCCTTTCTCTTTTCCTTCAGGGGGATAAGACATTCACTTAAAAAAATGTTGTTTAGCTTTCCTAGATTTTGCTAATCTTCCTAGTAACTAAATTGCTTTCTTTACCCCTGACTCAGCCAGAGCTGAGTTGTGGAGAGCAGTAACAGAGCAGAACGCTCCGCATTCTCACATTTAAGACTATTCAATTTGTTTTAATGCTTCAGGTCTCCTATGCTATTTTGGTGGCATGGGAGAAGTAAAATTTTCCTAAATAATTCTGCTTCCCATATTTTTCCAAAAGAATAAAAAGAATTAATTTTATGGGTATCTTGGCTAGAGAATTGTCAGGGAAGAGAAGTAGAAAAGATTGCCTCATTTTCATGCCTTAAATACCACTCATTCTACACACAAGGCAGTGGAAGGACAGCAGGGAGACTGCACAGGGAACTTGAGTCCACAGAGGTGACACTGCAAGAAAAGGGGCCTTGGAGTAATGGAGAAACACGTTCCATCATTACTAGGGTGACATGCTTGATAAAGGAGAAGAAACACAACTGGAATACACTCAGCTCGGTTCAAAAGAAAAGTGGGTCAAACCCAGCTGCTCAGCATCATGCAGTCAAACAACCAACTTGAGCTGCAGAGTTTCTACGCGTCCAGAGTTTGCTGTGCTAGATCCACAGCCATTTCTTGAAAACCTGTTGCAACAAGGCCGGGAGAGAAAGGTTGACAGCAGTGTAGCAGGAAGGCTGAGAGAGAGGGAAAGGAGACCCAGGGACCCGGCATCACAAACGACACGCACTTGCTCCGATCGTAGGCTGCGTGGCACGACGCTGAAACAGAGCCTCCAGGCTGGTGAAGCCCCGTGAGAGACGAGGCGACACCGACTCTGAGAGGCTCAGAATGAAGGACTCTCCTCTCCTCGGGACGCGCTGGGCTCCTGGCTGCTCAGGTACCACGGGGATGAAATCCTATCCTTGCACTTTTTCACTTGGCACAAGGACAGGAATCCAGCTACAAACGACTCCTCTCTCCTGACAGCTAATAATAGTCCCACCTTGGACTTCTTTTCTATGTCTAGACGAAGTACTCCTGCTTCCTTAGGGACTTCATGCCCAGGAGCTGCTCCCTTTCCAACCACAGAAGGAAAATGCTTCTCCAAGTTTGCTGACCACAGACTTGGACGCCCAGCCCTTTCTGCTGCTCCAACATTTCTACATCCTGAGCTCACCAACTGGGGCAGCGCCAGCACACCTCTGGCCTGAAGCTGACCACGGTCGACACCATGCTCCTCTCCTTTGGCAAAGGACCTTATGTGCTTCCCAAACTTCTTTCAGCAAATTCTTCCCCTGCGTAGAGTCCCAGTCATCCAAGTCCATCAACCATTTGACATGTAAAAAAGACAGCCTGAGTGCTCACTCGTGTGTGTGTGTGTGTGTGTGTGTGTGTGTGTGTATAGCAGTAATAGTAGTAGATGGGGGGGAGCAGGAAAGCTATGCAGAGAGCTCAGTAAATAGTTACTAATGAATTTATAAATATGATATTGTGATATGGTCAGATGACAAAGATTCTTGAGAGCCCAACAGAGACACTCTACCTTGCTATGGTGCGAACTGTAAAATCACTGTCTTTTTCCAAAGACACAGAAGCGATCAGAGCGGCATTTTAGAAAGGTGTCAGGAAGGCTGGGGGCTGCGGGGTGAGGGGTGACACCAGGGAAACAGACTAGGGAGGTCTCAGGGATGACTACTACAGGCAAGATGGGAATGAGAAAGAGATTCAAAAGATGGCCAGAGTCAAAAATGGCAGAACATGAGATACTTAACATGAGGGGAAAAGCTGAACGGTGGCTCAAGTGTCCCCTGTACCATGATGACCCCCACCTCTGATATAGTCCTGTCTTCTGTTTCCCTCCTCTGTCCACTGAGTGCCACCATCATGAAACTACCAGCCCCCAAACTGAATGAAGGCATTATTATTCCCACTTCTCGATGCCTGCTCTTCCTCCTATCTTTCAGTTCTCAGAACATTCTGGGCCCTGTAGCAGAGGAGCGCCCATGAAGAAGACAGAGAAAGATGGGAGAGGAAGTAGAAAGTGCCAAGGGAGGAGAGGTAGTAGGAGAGGTGGCCAGGCAAAGTACAATGCAGCAAGCCCTCTGGATCCAGTGGGTTCCCATGAAGATCCATTCAATGGAGTGGAACATGCAGAGGCTGGGGACCTGACGAGTAAATGGGAGGAAAGGAAACTCCACCCATTCAGAGGAGCCCCAGTCTGCAGAGAAGATGTAGGGAAGAGCACCCCCAAATGCTGAGCAATGATTCATGGGATTGTTTTTTCCAGGAAGCCCACGGAGATAAATGAGTAAGGTTCTCCACACATACCCTATGACTCCAAGAAGAGAACGAATGTAACTGATGCCAACACAAGCTTTAGTCTCAAGTGTTATATTATAAGGCACCCCTGAAATTGCACATTCAACCCATGGAGTGTCCTGTGTAAGTGCCATGCTATGTACATCTGACTGAAACCTTTTCCTTACCCAGTCATTATCCCAAGACCGCAGCCTCTCTGTGTTCTAGTCCACAAACCCCAGCTGTGGTGGGGAGACAGATCTGAGCCACATGCTCTGAACTCCTTGTCATCTGACCAGCAAGCAAGCTCTTTCCCTTTTGCAAATGTGAAACTCAGGTGCCAAGGTGTTGGGCTTCTGTGCGCGCTGGCAAACGGGCCCACTGCGGCAACACTCTTGGCCCATCTCATCCCTCAGGACTCAGCTCAGGGGAACGCTCTCCTCAAAGTCACTGGCAACCCTGATCGACCCAAATGTGCTGCATCCTCCTGCAGGGCTCACTGGCCTTTGTCAGGACACACACTGCATGCCATTACGATCACCTTTTTCTTCTCTGTTGTGGGACAGCAAATAGGTGTCTTTGAATCCTCAACACCTAGCCCTGAGCCGGGCAGAACCAGGTCTCAGAAGAAGCAGTCCTGCCGCATCTTATCTAGAACTTCTCCAGGTGCTCCACTAACAAACAGATGAATGAGGAGCAGGAGAAAATGAATGTAAACTCTGTCTTCAAAAGCATGGATGGAGAAGGAACGAGAGCTCAGCACAGAGAGACAGGGCCAAGGAGGCAGCCTGAGAGAGGAGCCTGAGTCAACTCAAAGGCTGAAGTTAAGGGGAAGATGAGGGACTGAAGATACAGCTGCTGGATGGGGGCCAGACAAGAGGGAGTCCAGGGCTGGCGTGGAAGAGTAGCAGTCAGCCTGGGGCAGGAAGAGAGAAACCTGGCTTTCTCAGACAGGAAAGAAAGGAGGAGACGCAGGTGTCATGTTGCGGATGGAGAGTGGGAAACAGTCTGGAAGCTGAATGAGTTTATGCCGAGCTACCTCATTTTTCTGAGTAAAACAGGAAAAGGTAAATGTAAATTAAAACAAAGGAAAAGATAGTTTTTAAGTAGAAAAGGTGACAAATATTTAGAATAATTTCCCAGGATAAAACAGCAACTATTGAGCCCTTGGTAAATGTAGGTGTTATAACCCAAACTGTGCCCGGCCCGCCCAACATGTGTCTGCTGCTCCCCTAACTTCCTAGCATTTGAAATGGACACTGTCTGGAGAAAGAGATTCACAGTCACACATAAGTTAACGTCAGCTCATTACAGGGGCCTAATTTAATATGACTGGCGGTTTTATAGGAATTTTGACAAACACTCCAGAGGGACGACCCTGAGACAATGCAGGAAGACGACGACCATTTACTATTCAAGGAAGAGTTCTCAGAAGATCCAAGCCTGCCTGCATCTTATCTAAGAACTTCTCCAGATTTGTGAGAAGACACATGTCTGCTATTCTAGCTTCCCAGAATATTCTAGCTTCTGCTATTCTGGCAGCCCGAACAATGTAACACGCTGGGCATGGTGACAAGAGATTTAGCTCAGTTCTCTCTTTTAAATCACCAGCCCTCTGAGGCGTGTGTCTTTGCTATCCTTGGCCTCCAGAAAGGTCTCCAAGGTCACCATACCTGTTTACCGCCAGACAGTTTGAATCCAGAGGCCGAAATCCTAGGAACTACAGGACCAAAGACGGGGCTAGGACTCATCTCATTCCAAATGTGATGGCAAACCGCAACTTTGAAAGGCAGCAGTCCCCTCCGTTCACTGCCCCAACTCACCTGAAATCACCTGAAGGATTTCAGACCAGGGCGCAGTGGAAACCTGATGCCATTTGGGTCAACCTATCTCAGCCTTCTTGAACCTACTCAGTGGGTAGGTAGCCAGGCCCACTCTGAATGTTAGTGGTCATTTACTTGATCTGATTTAGAAACCTTTCCAATGGACCATTAGATTCGAACCCAAAGTTACTCTTCCTGCTATATGTGAGGGGACCATCCCTTCTGGGCTGAGTCTCCCCAAGAGAGTGGCACCTGTGGCTTAACTGGGACATCGTCTTGTCTGTGACACAGATGGAAGACAGACTTCCAAGGAGTTGCTCTAGCATCCTCTGACATGAATTACTATTCATGAAGCTATTTCCCCAAGCTAGGAACAAAAGAAAGAGACACAGAGAAGACCTTTTTGCAGAACAGCACAGAGTTAGGGGGAAGGTGGAGGGAAAGGCCAGGCCTCCCCAGCTCTGCTCTGCCCAAGATGGCAGGAAGGGCCTGGCCCAGAAAAGAGGGATTGCAATGGCAGGCATAAGACTGTGGCAGCCACAACCCAAAGGAAAGTCCATGGGCCCTCTCTCACCTCTGCATCTTGAAGAGGCACCCGCTTCGTGTGTGCCCTCTTCTTCCTCACAACCACTTCACTTTCTCTTAGGTTTGAAGTGAGACTTTGAAGAACGCTGCACTAAAGCACTCTTGCAGCCAACTCTAACAAGCAGGCCAGGGCACGGATAATCATCAGCACACGGTCCTAAAACAATTAATGCTATAGAAGGGACCTGGAGAGTTTACTCCTTAATAGAATCTGGATGCTCTTATTTAAGGAAATGCTCCCTCTTGTGGTGTCTGAGCAGACTGGGCACAATCAGTCAATCTTTTTGTTCTCCTTCCCGGGGAACTCGGGAGGGAAGGAAGGCAGTGCTACTCATAGCTCATCCCAAATAAGTTACTGAGAGCAAGCAAAGGACTCATGGGTAAGAGGACTTCTTTTTGAGGATGAGAGTTTGATGGTTGAGAGTTTCAGAGCACCTATGGCTTGAGCATATTGTTCTGAATTGCCCTAACATTAAATATTCACTGATAAAGTATAGAAATGCAGGCACTTACTACCCACCAGGTGTGTTCTGACGATCAATGTGTCTCTTATTTCTCCTGAACAACAGACTCAGGAAACAGCTATGAGGTCAGCACAAAGCCAGAGGCAGGTGTTGTCAGTGACAATAAAAAATAGGTTGAAAGATAACTAATTGGACTTAGAAAATTCGAGTTCGCCAGCACTGGTCTGCTCTTCCGTAACTGAGAAGGTGATATTAATCCCATGGGTATAGCTCCATGTCCAAAGTCTAACCCTCAAGCCTGGATGTCCCATCTGTGTATTAAAGGCTGAGAGCTGTGCCTTTCTTTCTCCATAAATAGTCAGGGTGGGAAGAAGAAAAAAAAAAAAAGAGTTCACAGAAACAATTTTGGGGACATGAAAATCTGCTTTCCATAATGGGCCAACTACACTGACAATAAGAGTTCCGTGAGAGTTCAATCATCAGCCCCATTTACAGACTGGGGCAGATAGCAAGAGGTAGACTGGTACTGACCCTGAATTAAATCCTAATAGCTTATTACTAATGAGTCACTGTAAATTGGTGTCAATTTCAAATGAGTAATGTATTGACATGATATAAATAATATATGAAGAAAACACTTGCCCATCTAATAATTAAGTTTCTGCTCGGTGCAATTCAGAGTTCCCTTTCTCTAGTCCAGAAGTCTACATGTCCTGCACTTTTATAATCAGCATTCCATTCTTTAACCTTATTCCTTAAAATAAGGTTGTAATTAAAGGGGAAAAATCAGAAATGATACATGGGAGAATAATGTGCCTTTTTAACGATGAAAGAGAATTTGAAAACTCAAGGAAAAAAAAAAAGCCAACCTGTAACAACACATTTGTCCACAGGGTGGCAGTAGAATTCCAGAAAAGTTAAACATACTTCAGCTTGAGATTACATCAGACTTCCATACCTTTTTTTTCTTCAAATGCCCCATTTCAAGCAAAAATATTACACAATGAGAATGGCATGGATTAGCATAATAATGAAATTTCTTCTAAAAAGGTTGCAAACACAGGTTAACTTGAAGCATCATACACATCTGTGATGGATGAGATTTACTGAATCTCCATTTACTGAGTACAAGCACAGTGTGACACGCTTTACATATATTCACTCATCTAATCCTTACAACTACCTCCCTCAAATGGGGTCATGACTGTTTTTAAAGAGAGCCCCCAAAGTTTAGTCACTTATTAAGCTGTACCCAATGCCCATCTCGCAGGGTTTTCTGCTTAAGCAAGGAAAAGACGCCACATCTCTGGCCTGAATGACTACAGTCCAGCTGGGAGCCAGGCCTCACCCACAAAAAGGCAGCAGTTCACACTGCACACGAAGTGCCCGGCACTGCCTAGTAACAGGGAAAGGCCAGAGAACAGAGCCTGTGGGCCAGGAGACCCAAGGATGGGCTTGTCACTGAGGTTTCTGGGAATCCAGGGGCTCCTGCTGACTCTCAGGGGTTTCAGAACCAAGACCAGAAAGAGAACTAGCAAATGGTGCGGGGTAGACCACTTGTAAACTGCACTGCCCTTGCGTGGTGATGCCTAACAGCCAGCTGAAAACTGATACTGCTCCAGCTTACGCTTTCCTGTTAGATCCCCGAAGGTCCATTTCTCACAGCTTTCCACTCTCAGTGCCAAAGCACTGACTCATAGCATTTTGGACCAAAGGGAAATGGACTGGTGATTTTCTTTTTCTTTTCATTTAAAAAGATGCTGAGTTGGCTCCTTAGACAAATGGTGATGATTCATGGGGAACAAATCCCGGTGGTGAGAGGCCAATCATGGTCATTTACCTCATTCAAATCTTAACAGCTGGGGAGCAGTGAGTTTCTGCAATGCTATCCTGCAGCAGGGGCTGAAAGTGACCTTTGTCTCCACAGAAGCGACCGCAGGCAGACAGCAGGTCCCTCTTCAAGCAGACGTCAAGGATTCTGTGGACGGCTTTGGCCTGAAGTCAGCTGGATTCACGCACACTGGTTCTTTTGTCAAGCTGGGCAAGCCCTGTCACAACTTGAAGTACGCTTTTGAAAATCAAATCAAATCTCATCTACTTGGGACACACAAGAAAATCCTTCAGGCTTTTAAAATAAAAAATTAAAATACACATAACATAAAATGTACTAGATAAACCTTTTTCAAGGATCTGGTTTAGTAATCTTCAGACTGCTGTGAAATCATCACCATCATCCGTCCCCAAATCCTTTTCATCCTGAATAACTGAAACCCTTTATAGCCATTAAACTCCAACTCCCTATTCCCCCCATCACCAACATTCTCCTTTCTGTCTCTAGAATAGCCTAGATACTCATAAAGTGGGAAAAGTATTTGTTTTTTTGTGATCCACTTATTTCGCTTAGCATAATGCCCTCAAGGTTCATCCATTGCTGATAATTTTCCATTGTATGCGCACACCAGATTTCTTTACCCATCAGTCCTTGAGTTGCTTCTGCCTTTTGGCTACAACGAATATTGCTACTACAAGAGGGGTTTGCACAGAGCTTTTTGAGACCCTGCTTTCAATTGTTTGAGTCTGTCTCTAGAAGTGGGATGGCTGGATCACACAGTAAATCTATTTTTAATTTTCTTGAGTAACTGCCATACTGTTTTCCATAACAGCTGCACCATTTTATATCCCTATCAACGGTGCACAAGAGATCCACTGTTCTACACTGTCCCCACCACTTGTTCTTTCCTTTTTATTTTGCATTTGTTTTGTTTTCTTTCACGGTTTCCATTCTCTCAGGTGTGAGATGAACCCCTTAGTGTATTTTTTAAACTATTTCCAAATTTGAATTCTATGGAAAAGCCCTAATTATGCAACAATACAGTAGTATTTAATAGCTATATTTCAGATTGAAATCACTATCTCCTGACTCCACCACACCATCTGGAAAGATGCTAGCTCAGAATGAAGGAGAGCTAAGGAGAGGTCCCAATCCCCCAGGGTCAGCACTTTTCTCAAGGGAAAGAACAAGGAATCTAACCACCTGGGTGAGGACAGTCAACTTAAGTGAATTTCAATTTAGTGAAGTCAGAAGTCATTATTCCACTGATGTATAAACCCATAGTGAGAGTACAATGTGGACATCAACAAAGCAAAACAAAACAAAAGACTGTAAATAACTTAATACAGTGAATGCTGTCAATCAGACATCAGCTTTTGAATATCATTTTTTAAATATCTAAAACTGGATTGTTACATATGTGGGGGAAAAGAAAATAATTCAGGAGTGTTCTTTTCAAAATTTCATTCATCAGGGTGAACGGCACTCTCGTCTGCTTTATCTATTAAGCTTCCTATAGAGTCCAGAACTTTGAGCAAATAACCTCTTTGGGTCTCCTGTTCTTCACTGTAAACTGGGGACTTACACTAGTGGTGAGACTAGCACGTACAAAAACTGCTGGCACACAGAAGGTTTTTAGAAAATTCTCAAAAACCATTGAATTTTACAACTAGGGACTAGCGGATGAATCCAGAAGTCCCCTTCTGAAGGCTGACTTCTAGGATGGGTGTCTGTTCTTTAGCTGAAGGTAGGCTTTGGTCAATATTCACAAAATAAATGCTAATACAGTGGAATTTTCCAGAAATCCTTCCAGAAATCCTCTGATGCACTTCTGTGAGAGCCGGATGAAGCCTCAGCTGCCTCCTGTCTTCTCTCAGCCCAGAACGAGGCAGCTCTGGCTTTTCCACCCTGTGGTCAACTGGTCAACTGGTCAACTGGTCAACTGGTCAACTGGTCAACCGGCTCCTCCGCCGCAGAGCTGGGGTTTCCAAGAAAGGGCTGCGCATGTCCTACAGCTCCCGAGGCGGGTGAGAGGCCTCTCCTCTCCCTATGTGCGGTTGGGCTGGGGCGGCACACCACCCACTTGGAGCTGCAGAAACCCTGATGCCACCAGTACCATCTGCTCACTGGTTCACACATCTCTCTCTTACCTATCTTACTGTGAGCTAATTCTGCCACTGCGAACCTTTCAAAGAAGGGGGGACATGCGCCACAACAAGAGACATTCTCCATGTGCCTTTTAACCTTTTCCATTTCTATTCACTCTCTTCTTGGGTTTTCTAGAATTCTCCTGATGCAGGGATCACCTTTCCCCCTCTCCCCCAGTTAATGCTCTGTCACCTCTCATACCTCCCAACCATTTCCCCCTTTGGCTCTCTCCCTTGACAGACTCCCCCCAACACACACACACACACACACACACACACACACACACGCACGCACGCACACACACACACACACACACACACACCTCCTGTGTGTCAGCGCCTGGTCCCAGCAGCACCATAATCATGTCTCTGCAGTGCCTTCTATCACCATGGAAACGAGCATTTGCAGCGCCACAGACAGACACAGCCATTACCGTGGCTAGTGCCTGTCAATCCACATGTGAGAGTGTGTGCTTAAAATAGAAGTTCTGTGAATAAAAACAGTAATTAGGGAGATCTGGAAATCTTTCTGAATGTGGATTCAGTTAGCACTGCTGCCAGCTGACTTCCCTTGAACATCCTCTTTCTTCACTCTGGTTCCTAACAGAGGTGTGGAAAGAGTAAGTCAGTTCTCCCAGGAAATAATGCCTCTTGCTAGGGGGATTAGCCATCCTTAGGGATTTCTAGGCTGTGAGGGATCAACAACAGCAGGTGTGGTACAGGCAAGTCCCTTTAGAAAATCTGACACTGATCCCTGTTCTCTGCTCCAAAAAAATTAGGACACTTAAAATACAAAAGTGAGATGCAATTCAAAAGAGCCTAACGCATAACTAAACACCAGAAAAGTAGAGCCTAAAAGACAGCAGGCTGCATGCAGGGTCTGTTTATTTTGCAATTAGTCAAGTGGGTAAGTGACTGAGATCTAATGAACTTTCCAGGCATCGGTAAGTTGTTACCCAGAGTCCTTCCTTTTTGGTTACTGCAAGCAGCAGATACTGACAGCCTTGACCCCTGGGAACGGGAGGTGGGGGGAGCAGCTGTTGGTGATCTCTGGGCCCAGGGAGAGGCCAGCTATAACGACCTGTGACTCCATGCCCCTCTCTCAGACCTTCTATTTACCCCCGCCCAGTGTCTTCCTGCCCTCTAGCAAGGTGGTGATGCCAACTAGCAGAACGTTAAGGGTTTATTCTAAAAATTTGTACTTTCTCCAAATAGTAATTTCTTTCAGCGGAAGAAATAGATATTTTATTAGGAAGAAATTCACATATCAGCATGGGGTATTCCCTATTCCCGTTTATCCTCAGACTTAAGGAGAAGTTAAAAATCCAAATAATCATACTCATCAAACTGGAGAAAGTATGAAGAGTTCCTAAGGTCTAGCCTTACCTCGAAGACAGAGTATGTTATCCCTGTCTCACCAGAAGATACCAGGAAGGTTCTCAGGACACACGGGATTTAGTTTTTAACTTTCCAAGCAAGTGGCTTCTAAACTCTACTGAGGTTCAATTCCATTGTACCTTCTCATGTCATGGGTATAGGTTTGACCTTGCTGCATCTCAGTTTGTGTAAATCTTTTTCATCAGATCTGAAGCACCAGCTCAAATTAAAAGCGCATACCGAGGATGTAGAATCGATCAGCTCTTTGACAAAAATTGCATGTTTCATAGTTTGGCTTCTTGAGATGGTTTCTCCTGTAGATCCCCACCAGCCTTCTGCCCCTACATCTTCTTCTAAGTAAATGATGGGGAGGTGGGTGGGAAGACATCAGCAAGACTCTTATGATCTTAACAGGCAGAGACCCAAGATCCTTCCCTAAGCAACATGCTGCACTGGTAAGAAGACGCCCCCCCACCCCCACTTGGTTTTTCAGTAGGTAAACTAGCGGGTAATAGTGTGTCTGATGTGCACTGAGTGCAGGATACGTATTCATGAAGGGGCACCTACAGAGTAAAGAGAAGCATGGCGGGAAGGCAAGTTCTGCTGCTCAAAGAAGTCTGGATTTTTTTTAAGTCATTTGTGTTTGTACTGAGAATGATGTCTTTTGTGAAAGTTCCACTTCCCTAATGATACTCTGTACAGCAAAACCCGATGTTCCATAGAACTTGCCCTTCCCTGCGCTCCCGTGAGCTGAGCAGAGATGTGGGAGACGTGCTAGCTTGGAGCTGGAGACAGGCGCACAGCGCAATACCCATGGAAACGTCTCATGTGGAGACCCGCCATCCCTCTCGTGGCTATAGACACAAATCTCCAGGTGTCTGCACGCTGCAGTAGCTGGGCCAACACCCCCAGAAGGACACAGGAGGGCTGCTGAGAGACTAGAGCCAACAGAAGGGTCTGGCAAATGGCCGCATTCCTTCCTCTGCAAACTGAATTCCTGCAGAATGCCTCTACAGCAAACTGGGGTTTAGCTCTCATGCCCCTTTTTTCAAAGAGGGGGAGACTTCTGCAGCAAGACTTAGCCAAGAGAATGCTTTGCTTTTTCACTCATCTCAGTGAGGTGCTAGACACGGGGCTTACTCTTTTCACACACATCGTCTCATTTCACATTTAAAATGACCCTGAGGAGGATCACTGCCCCATTTTTTCACAGTTGAAGTGGAAAGCAGCATGAGACGATAGAAGACACCTAACCCTGCAGAGTGATGAGGCCCTAACTGGGGGAGCCAAGATGGATTCCAAGTGCATGAAACTTGCTTCTTCTCCCTCAGATTTTAGTAAACCAATACATGAGAGAGTTGCTTTCCTCACATATTACTCATGTGTAAACATTTCTTACTTCTTCGTCACTAAGACTAAGGTCACCCCTGTCTCCCCCGGTTTGGCCTCCCGCAGGGCAGCCTCCCACTGGCCCTACTTCTGGGAACCCCTTGAGGCTCTCTGTCCTCTCCTCACTTCTTCTTCTGGCACCTGTCTGCACAGCCAGCTGAGCGACAGGCCTCACTGTCCAGGGAGCACAGCCACACTCCGCCAGCCCCCGAGTGAGAGAGCAGCATGCTGACATCGGAGCCTGCAGCGGGGACAGCACCTCGGGCTGTTGGCAATGTCGTGTCACCATGCACAAGGCTGGATGCCCACTCTGTGCCAGTGCTGTGCAGCCAGCTGCTCTCAGCTCTCCTGCCACCAGTGCCAACACTGCCCCTGCTCCCCAGAACGTCACCTGAGCGGTCTGTGCACTCATTCACGAGGCGACCTTCCCTGACACCACCCTCTAGTTTTTAGGAGGGGAAATGTTAGCTCAATTTCTGATGCCTATCTTACAGCAGAATATTTAGCTTGCCATTTCTAAAAATCCAGAAGAATAGCCGACCAGAGCCGCATGCAGATGGCATTCCTGTTACTCATTCAGGTTCAATCTGTGCTTCTTAAAGTCTGTTTTTCAACAGCTGATCCGAAGTTACAGCAACTGGATACTCCTTGCTGTCTTCTGAAATACTAGCAAGTCTTGATAAATAGCAGTTTCCATGGAGATGACAAAGGAACATTACCCACACTGCAGTGAGCTTCTGATTCTATCTTCAACCATTAGCTTCCACCCACAGCTCATTCATTATTCATGTGCAGTAAGAAATGGCTGCAGCCCAGAACATTTCAGGAGACTTGCATCCATGCGGTGCCCAGAACGACGGGCCACAGCAGCGCAGGCCGGGAGGACGCCAGCTCCAGGAGGAGAGAGCCATCGGAAATGACATGCTAGTGCGCTCTTGCCTGCAGGCACATCCTCCATACAGTAAATATGAATTTTCAACAAATGATAAATTAGAAACTTTGCAGATTATCTGGAGACACTGGGGGCAGAGCACTGGGGCCACAGCTCTCTCCCCAGTGCCCACTGTGCGCTGCTCTTACCTAAGCAATGTCCTTCCCACACCGACCCTCACATGTCCACCAGAAAAGTTTACGGGAATTTAGTTTTTGTAAAGGAACATATTTTGGAATTTCAAACAAGACCTTTGGAGACTTCTTCAAGTTTTTCACCTTTCAAGAAAATTAATTTTAATCTCACAAAACAGTACACCGAGATATCATAAACTAAGTGTTCCTAGGTGCCAGCTCACTGGACTAGTTAGGGAGAATGTCTATGTCACAATTCTTTCTTCTTTAAAGAAAGCACAACTTCTAGGATAGCCAGTTTTAACTATATTCTTTTACAAGTCTAATAAAGATATGAAAATTATATCTGAAGGAGCACATTCATGAAAAGACTAATAAATACAGAATACACAGTCACAGTCCTAGGTCCTAGCTCCCATAATGTCTCCCTTTTAAAACAATGTGCTATTTGTCCCCAAGGATATAAAAGTAAGTTTAGTATCAGAGCACATGTGTGCCCTTGAGACTCACGTGGCTAAGGTACAAGCTATGCAAACCCCATGGACCCCGGGTGGAGGATCTCGTGTGTGTGTGTGTGTGTGTGTGTGTGTGTGTGTGTGTGTGTGTGTGTGCACGCGTGCACACATGTTTTTAAAGGTGCAGGCAGGAATGAAGGAGAGTGGGCAGGCAGGCAGGCAGAGAGAGAAGGAAGAAGCATTTTACTTTATTTTTGTTTAGTTGTTCACACTGGCTGCTTCTCATCCACCCCTGCAAACCCGGGACTTGAACCCAGGGTTATGTGGCTTGGTCCTTCAGAGGCAGTTGGCACAACCATTACTCCATCAGGGTGCACTGGGTAATATATTTTTAATACTATACTTAAAATTGTAACAGCTCTCCATTGCCTGTATTTTGAAGCACTAGAGCCCCACACTCACCACTGATTACATTTTGAAACAACCCTTTCCACATCCTGCCCTGGAGAGTGCTAAAGGCTGCAGGGCTTTTAAAAGCAACCCAAGATTTTCCTGAGCTCAGAAGCTTTGTCAATAAATCAAGGCCAGGGACCACTTCTGGAGAGCAAAAAGGTTTCAGCTTCAGTCACATACTAGGACTGAAAGACAAGAGAAAGAATTTGCAAATAGGACAGGAAATGGGCCTCCTTTCCTGCAGAGAGAGAAGATGCCTTTCACTCCTGGCTAAGGTGGGAATACTGTCAACTTCCTGCAAAAAGCCTGCACAGTTCCCAAGCCTCTGGAGGGTCTACTCTTTGGTGCCCTTGAACATGAATCTTGTTTGGCTTCTTGGTGTCTGCTCTCACTCTGCCTGGAGGGCCTCTCTTTGTCCCTGTGTCCATTTGCTGCATAGTCTGCAGATTCAGTCTCTACCCCAGGTTCTTCCTGGCCATTCTGACCACATGATCTTGCCTTTCTCTGAACTTGTACTCCGAGATGGTGGTTATCAGTGTAACAGATATCATTTTCCCCCAGGTTCCTAGGTAAAGGCTTTATTGCCTTGTCGAGATCTGGTACGTTTAGGCTGAAATCTCTGGATTCCTTACAACATCTGGGTAGAGCTGTTGACCATCACTAAATATCCTGATTTAGTCAGGGCAGACGATTTCTCAGTTCATTGTGGACTCCAAGTTAAGACTTCATATGTATTTGGTTTTAAACAGCTAATCAGTACTAGAAAATTCAGGAATGGAGGTAGGTTACTTCTGTATATTTCAACCAAATTATGTAGATCTGATGGCTTCTCTCACACATAATGTCTATAAAGTATACCTGGAGAATAAAAAATCTGGGCAAGGAGACTGTCATTTCCAAATTTCTGCAATGTGCAGGGACTGCTCCTGCTTTGCTGGTGAACTAGATGAAGGAACGAGAGGACAAAGCCTCTCCTTGGTAAATCCAGATCTGGTTCAAGAACACTTTGTGAGCTTGAAACTGCCTGCCTGCTCTAATCTCATATAACAAATGACTCATCAGTCTGGAAAGAATGGTAGGAAAATCTTTAACATGACAATGAGAAGGCTTTTCTGAAAGCCTGACAAGTGCCACGTAAATCACCTAAGCTGTCAACTAAATGACCTTTCTAATCATGAAAATTTTATATGATGACACTAACCTGAACATATTTTTATTTAATTACCACACTGAAAAATCCAGAGGCAACTGATAACAAATCAGTCTGATCTACAACTAAATCACAGATAACAACTTGATTCCCATACCCATACCTCTCTAGCTCACCTTTTCCCCCCTCAAAAGATTAACAGGTACACAGTCAACATGCACTTCTACTGTTTTGAAATGCAAAGCTGCCTGAATCCTCTTAAGAGACAAAAATCCCCTCTGATGTGGGAAAGTGTGCCAGGCTCTGCTTGAGCAAGCCAAAGACTCACGCAGAGGATGAGTTTCTGAAACACCTCCAGGTTCAAGCTTCTAAAAGGAAGAGTGGCCATGCAATCCGCTGACAACACTGGAAGAAGTCACCATTTCTTTCTTGCCTTGCTTTCCTTGACAGAAAATGTTTCTCAAGTCTGAGTTCAAGGAGGAATGAAAGGCTGAAACATGGACAACTTCTATGATTTTCTAATGTTCCACCAGAAATCTGTACCTGACTTCCCACGGTTTTCTCAGCGCCTAACACCCAACATTATTGGCCATTCCACAAAGTAAGCTTTCTCTCTGGCCATCCTTCTCTTGTCAATGACACCACTAGACACCATCTCAGAGCCATGCAGGCCACCTGGGAGAGCCCGGCTGATGCCTAATTAAGATCCTGACCAGTTTGGCATTTGCCTGAAAGAAGTCTCAGCCTCAACCACAAATTATATGACTACTTTGTATTTCCTCTTCTCCCCCCAAATGCTGTTTATTTTTCTTTTTTGACTTGGCCATCCATTCCTTTTCAATTCCATCTTTAGGAACTGCACAGAGATAATACTCCCCCATCTGAGACCGTCAATCTCTAATCAGTTAGACACATAACTGCTGCTCTAAAGTCCTTGATGTCTCTGCATGATTTAATGGGTAAAATGAAATGCAGACATTCAAGATCTTTCAAGTTTGGCCATTAGGCTGTTTTCTCAGGTTTGCTTCCAATTACTTCCTGACATAACATGTGAGTGAAACAAAATGACTTGCTCACCTAACTATCCTCAGCACCTGCTCCTGATATCTTTTACCTAAGACCTATTCTCTGTTTAAGACCCAACTCAAGTCTCATTTCTTTCCTAACGCTTTCTCTGCCATTTCCTGCCTTCAGTCACCTCTCCCACAGGACATTTCTGCACGTATTCTCTGAGGTACTCACGTAGAGTGTACCATAGCCCACCACACATCTGTAGTCTATCATCACATTTCCTTTTTGTCTCTCCAAGGGAAATCTGCACTCACCAAGAACAAGGCCCTTATCTTATAATTCTTTCTCCTTTCAACAGTCATGCAATCCTGTTCATGCAGGAAGGAGACAACAACGTGAAATACAGGAAAAGAAGAGAATCTAGTATGGTTTTATTAGATTTGCTTCCTAACTATGAAACTTGAGGAATGGGACCTAACTTCTTAGCTTCAGATTCTACAGCTATAAATGAAAATGATGATGTTACTAATAATACCTACCTTGCCTTCATTACCATGTTGTAAAGAGCGGTCAGGTGAGTCAGTTATAAATTACGAAGTCCTAAATACATGAGAAATTAGCATTTCTTTGATAATGGCAATAATAATGCTATCTAGCCACCATCTAATCAGAACTGCTCATCACATGATGCTTCAGAGGCAAAGCATTAAGTCCTGTGCTGACTGCATCTTGGGCTGGTATCACAGGACTTGAATTCAATTACCTTCTCTGAACACTCACAATAAAAGGCACTAGGAAATGTGTCTGTCTTGTTACCTATTTCATGTCCCCTTTTCAAGTCTTTCAAGAGCTGACTGCTGAATATGAAAGGCAGAAAGAATGAGGAATATGGGCCAGCTACCTTGTCTAGTTCTTCTAGCATTTCAGACTGCTTTCAAGCCCTTTTCTCTCATCTGTTAAACATCCTTTTAAGATGTTGGGAACTGTACCATGAGCCTTTTGAAAAGAAGAAAGAAGGGAGTATAGCATGCAGTTTTAAAAAAGAAACCTAACCATTTGTAGAATGATTTTAGAATCCACTACACTTTACAATTTCAGCTCCATGCCCACAAGGTATTCAAGCTACATAGCTCTTCTGGAACTTTCCATGTAGCAGAAATCTGTGCATTGATGGACATTTGTGGAAGGAAAGAAGTGAATTAGTCAGATTAAATGCACATAAAAAGCAAGGAAGTATTTCTAAAGCTGCTTTTCTTTCTGTCAGCTTCCCATACCACAAAATCATCAATCACATTATCGCCAACAAGAAAAATCTTGAAAGAATATAATGCCCAACTGACCTCAAACCACATAGTCTTAACTAATAAAACATCCTGTATCAGCTCCCAAGGATACAGACTCTAAATTCATATAAGGTACCAATTTTGCAAGACAGTTTGCCCTTGGTAATTATACTAAAAATAATAAAAGGCAGCCAACTGGCAAAATGATCTGTTCCTTTAGAAAAGGTATTTCATACTCCTTCAAGCTTCGTTATTAATGATTGGCTTAGATGAATGAGAGGCTTCCAGCAGCTTCTGCCCAAGACCAGGTTTGACAAATGTGGCATGATTTTGGCAGAGTTCAGTCTCTGATTCAGTCTTCAGCTGTCTGGCATCGAACATGAACTTCTGAACCTGACCCAAAGCTATTTTGGCCTTTAGATTTTTTTAAGCAATTGCATCATTAAGCAACCAGCATGTGATGGCATGGCTGTCTTAAACACTGCCCAAATACCGCAAATATGTTTAAAGGCAATTGACATAAGCCAGGAAATAAAGACAGAGAGAATGGCAATAAGAATGACCCATCATTAAGAACTATGCAAAAGCAGACAGGTCTTTACCATAGAAAATTCAACTGGAAAACATGTTTATGAAGAAAAACTTGTGAATATTCATAAAATAGCATAGGCTATTTTTAAATGCATTTTTTTTTTTTTTTGAGGTAACACTGCTCTACTATACAATGTAAGCTTAGGTGTGCATATTCACGCTTCATCAAAAATGTGATATCACACAATGCCCACCACCAAATTTCTAACAATCCTCGAACATTGTTCAATGAACCCCCCACTACCCTTGTTTCCATATCCCATTCCTTACCCTCTGGTAACCTCAGTTCTGTTCACTGAGCAATTTTTTCCAAATGTTGTCAAAAAATAACTTGGTAGTGACAAAGATTTCTTCCTTTGCTTTTTAAACCTCTGCTCTAGTAGAATAAAACCAAGAAGACAGAGCTAAATTCAATTATACCTGTAAATTTTTTACATCAAATTGTCAATATGCCCTCATCCCCCCACCCCACCCCCTACAACATCATCCTGGAAAGATGAAATTTTAGCACCCTGTGTCTAAAAGAAATCAATGGGCGATATTACTTAATAATGGAATGAACTAACTATCGCTAAATTCTCAATATCTTAATTAATGTAGGATAATCTCCTCAACGAGACACATCAAAATAAAATAAAAAGAATGAAAAGAATTTAGAGATCAAAGAGAAGGTAACCAACCTGGTAACATTTTTAGCAAAACCAGAATAATAGGAACACTTTTTTTTCTGGTACAAATGTTCTTTTATTTCCTTTATATTTACTTAGACCAATTCAAACACTAAGGAACAATCTGGAAGACTCTGCAGGCTGATCAATGATTTTATTGATTTTAGGAAATTATTGCCTGGAACGAAAATTTTTTCCTCATCCTAAATCATCAGACAGAATACACTGACTTTTCTAATGAAATCCAGAGTGGGTACATAATAGAAATAAATTGCTCATTTTTAGTGGCAGGCTGTGATAGACAACCTGAAAGAATGTAAATTAACCCAATCATTTGAAGTCATATATATTTTCTATAAATCTTTGTTTCCTTTTTAGTATTATAAATGCAAATCTATCAGGAATGTTTCAAACATGAACAAGCAGGTAAAACAGTTTGCCTAAAATATCTTCTAAAATAGATTTTTCCTAAGATCATTGGTATTTTTGATCTACTTTAATTTTAAATAAAATCATTAATGGTCTATGTAGAGAAACAGAGAAAGATCCCTCTTCCTTGGATCTACTTACTTAACTGTACAAACAGCACAATGTGCAGTGGCAGCAACTTGAGAGGGTTAATTTTTGTGTCAAATTGGCAGGCCCATGTTACCCAGTTATATGATCAGCAAGATTTTGAATGAAATAAGCATTTAGATCTAATTTTGAGTAAAGAAGATGGCCCTCTATAATGTGAGTGGGCCTCATCTAATCAGTTGAAGATCTGCATAGAACAAAAGATTGATCTCCCAAGCAAAGATTCTGCCAGCAGATGGCTTTCTGACTTGAACTGCAGCCTCTCCCTTCCCTGGGTCTCCACTCTTCATCCCATCCTAAAGAGTTTGGACTTACCAGCCCCCATAATCACACAAGCCAATTCCTTAAATAAAATCTCGTTTCTGTATATAGACCTACCTGACTGGTTGTTTCTCTGGGAACACTGACTTATAATGCTCAGTATACTTCTTATCTGAAGGGTTATTATTCACACTGTAACATCTTTGCTACAGTCATTCATCTTACATTCACCAACAGGGGCAGCACAACTATTTTTGCACATTTAATAATGAGTGAGCATTCAATCTTGTGGCCGTAAAGTTAGATAGTTACTTAGAGCATTTTTCTTCAACAGCTTGAGTTCTGTGCTCTGTATTTTGCATACAGTTAAACTTTTTAAAGCCTCTTAATGACTTCTCTGCATTTGCCTGATGGAGAATAGTTTCTGAGCTAGGAACAGAGTTTAATGAAGCTGTGAGTGAAAGGTAGGATGGAAAAAGTCAATCAGTTCAAGAGTGGTTGCTCTTTTCTGGGGCTACCTCTGTGATTTGCAATTAATTCCGAAACCATACTCATGCACATACAGATGCTAAGCCAAGGACAGCCCATTTTGGATGATCTCATGATCCTCTCCACTGAATATGAACACATATTGTCTGGATCAAGATCCTTTCAAAGATGAGGAAATATGAGATACATTATTGATGAAGACAGGCCCCAGTCCAACCCAAACCTAGAAAGATCTGATTATTTCTAATCTTTTTTCTCATCTGCCATCTTTAGGGCAGGGGCAGGTGTAAAAAAAAACCACGGTCAACGGAAGGTTGAAAGATTGATTTGGGAACAAAGGACATTTTCATCTTCCTGATTTTTTCCAGTAGGAATGGTACAAACATGGCTCTAATTTCAAGGACTAATTGCATTCTAACTAAGGAAAACTATTCAACAGCAATCACATGTTTACATCTATCAGTAGTTTTTAATCCCAGTGGTCATGAGGTGGTATTGGCCTGGTTAGGTTCTCTGACAAGATTGAAAATGACCGGATTTTAGTGAAAGCATTCTTAACCATCCAGAAAGTTCCAAATAAGGTTTTAAGTCATAAGATTTTTGATAAAATTATCTTTAAATCTGATTTTTTTAAAAAAGCAAAACAAATGAAAGGCATGATCCTCACGAATATGTCAAAAGCTGTGCTCTATTACACAAAAATACCTCCACTGAACAGAACATATAGGCCCAGGTGTTCTGGTTCGCTTGATGCAGCAGTCTCAAGTTTAGTATTTTTTTCTTCAAACTCTAGCACAGAAAATTTATCTGAGATACAACCAGTCTATCTAGCTGCTAAGTATGGTTGGCAGTTTGTCTTGTTCAATTGCTGATCCAGATCACTCAAAAATTTCTTACTCTGACAAACTACTCTGAACCTCACTTTTCTCAAGTGACTTTAGTTACTGACCTCTTTTGCATGTTTCTGCATCCATTCAAGTGTCCTAAGGTTAAGAAAAACAAGTAAATTTAAAAGTGTACTTTGTATGTGTGTTTAGGAGTCTTAGGAGAAAAGCTGGCTAAAAATGTCCTTTGGAAATAATAGAAAAATATAACGCAAAATACTCTTACAAAATAAAATACTAAAATCATTGATAAATAATTATTAAAATGGCAGTGCTTTTGAACAGACTGATTTTCTGGCATCCTCATAAGAAGAGCCCTTTAGTAAGTGGCTGGCCCTTAATCATCACTTAACAGGCCTGCAGACCACTTCCACCCTCACCAATGGTTCTTCCACAATGGTGTCCTAGTTCTCCAGTCCTCTCAGCTCTACCATTCTTCTTTTCATTCTACTTCAAACACCCAGAATCATTATATTTCTTAGATATCAAATTCTGAGATCTTCTCTGAGCACAACTTTCCAAATTCACTCATCCTCCTTCAGTCCTGCACACTGCTGCTTCTTCCTTACCATAGAATTACCAACCCTAACTCCTGTCTAGACCCCATAATTGGCCATTTGAATCATATTTTCAGCAAAAACCAGAGAATTCCTCATCTACCTAACCTTTTTTTTTTTGCCCCCATAACCACTAACTCTAGGTAAATGCTATCATTTTGCATTTGGGATGGAAAATACTTTGCTGGAAGAAGACATAATTGGATCAATGCTCTCTCTAGCAAATCCATGAATCAAGCTAGGTCCCCATAGTCTTCATTTACATTGACAACAAATTACAGTAGACATATTATCCAGGGTTCTCCAGAGAAATAAAATCAATAGGATGGATGGATAGATGACAGAAAGATGACAGAGAGACAGATAGATAGATAGATAAATGAAGATGAGATTTGCTATACGAAGTTTACTCATGTGGTTATGAAATCCAAGAAAAGTCTTATAATCTGACCTCCGCAAGTTGGAAAATCAGTGATATAATTCCATTTGAGTCTAAAGGAGCTATGACATCTGAAGGCAGCTCAGAAGAGAGAGCATTTTCTCTTTCCTCGCTTTTCAGTCCCATTCAGGCCCCCAGCAGATGGGAAGATGCCTGCCCACACTACTGAGAACAAGTCCATTTCTCAGTCTACTAGATTAAATGCTTATCCCTCATCAACACACCCAGAAATAAATTTTCCCAGCTACCTGGACATTGCTTAGACCAGTCAAGCTGGCATCTGAAATTAACCATTTCAGCAGCTATTACCTACCTACAATATAATTGTATTCATTAAACCTTATCCTCACACACTTGCCTTCCCTGGTTCTGGGATTTCCTGGGATTATTATTTATCTTCTTCTCTTTTCTTATGATTTTGGAAAAATGACATGTTCTTTAGCTCCCTAAGATAAAATTATCAATCTTTTTTTTTTAAACTCCAACAGGAGTCCTTTTTCACTAATCTTCTCTCTTTCCCTCAAAGAACTTGTTGAAAACTCCCTTATTTCCAAAATGCATTCCTCCTTCACCCTGCATTTCTCCTTAAGTTCTCTCCTATTTTACCACCAGACCTTCAGAGTGCACAGTGCTTTCCATTCCCCTGCACTCCACCTCTCAACCTCTGGAAATCTGGTTCCTTCTGTACCCTCATTAGCTAGGAGCCTATCATCCAATATCTAGTTGAATTTAAGCTGAACCCAATACCCAACCATGTGACGATGTGAAGTCCTCCTAGATCCATTTCTTCCACACCTTCTATTCAGCATTCTTAGTGCTGCAGAGGAAGTCTCTGCTCCTCTGCTGGTTTCTCACACAGCATCCTATGAGAGAAAATTTTCTGAATATTTGGGGGTAAAGGAAGGGGTGTTTCACTTACTCCTACATTTCTCCTCCCCACTTTTCATTGATCTTTTGGGCAATTGAAAAAATTCATCACTCTCTCTTATCCTTTAAGACTATTGTTTTTTTCCCTACAAAAACTAGTTAGTGCTATAAACATCGGAGACAATATTGATAGTTGAGCTGAAGTGAATACTGGTGTAGTTTTATCATGTTTGTGTGGCTTATCTCAAATTACGAATATTAAAAATGATGACAGAACAGTATCACAGAAGGTCTAAGAAATTCAGGGTACTCCATCATGGCTCAGTCATTATATATCGTTGGACTTTCTACTACATCCAGTCATACAGAAGAGAGGCTGACAGAATGTATACTTCGTGATTGTGGAATGAGTTAGCGAATGATACATTATCGAGTTGGCTTCATAAGAACATCTCTCATGATGGTTCAAAAAAATCACTGCTATTTTTGTTAAAGGTACAATGCACTAAGAAGTTATCAAATTTTTATATAAGATAATGCAGTTATGCTTTAAAAGAAGGGTATCTGTACCTTTTTGGAAATATACTGGAAATTATTTCCCAATAAAATAAAAATGTACAGTGCAGAGACCTGCAGTAAATGAAGATGCAATTACTAAAGGCTTTAATACTAAAATGTATTGAACATTTACTACTTTCTAGGTAGCGAAGTCAAAAATACATGGGAAAAAAATGAGTACTAATTTGAATGGTGATAAAAGATTGCGATTTGGTGGTATGATTCCCCAAATAAATCTCTATCCCCAAATTAGACTTGTCCATGGAAACTATTCATTATTACCTCAGTATAGCAGTGAGACTATGCTGGGCTGAATTTGTACCTCCTAAGTCTCCCTCAAGTTAGCAACACTATTTCTTGAGGCAAAAGTCGGAGGTGGTATTAGTGACCTCAACCTTCTTCTCTTCTATTCTTTGGTCTCTCTCCTTTCAAGAATATTTTTAAATAGAAAAACATTGCCCTTTAACCTCAGGTCCAGGATGAAACTGCCTTCCTTCCACCTGACAGAGCAAGGCCTTCCTCCCACTGTCTGGTAGCCAGAAGCTTAATCTGGAGTCATTGAGTTTCATTCTTTCTAGCTTTGTTTTTCTTGTCATAAACAGAAAGCCATTATGAAGATGGAATTTAAAAACAGTATATTAAAACAAATGAGATTCCTTTGTCCTTGTTCCTCATACCTAGTGTTTTATTATACCCAAGTACCAAATTCTTCTTAAGAGCATTAGAGAAAGACCTTTTGCAAAATCTGGAAGGGTGATGCTTGGGAGTCTGGAATCTCTTGTCAGAGGTACTCCTAGAGTTGTTTACAGAACTATTGATTTTTATACAAAAATAACAATAGCTGCTAAAATCTTCCAGTCTTCCTCAACAGACCTTAAGCTCCAGGGAGCAAAGCTTTTGTGTCTGGGATAATGATGCTGGACAAAGAGGCTAATTACTTGATGCAGTTAAAAAAGAAAAAAGCCAGGTAACTGTGAGCCTCAAGTCAAGCAAGGTCTTGCTCCACTTAGCTCCTGACCTTTACCATCATCCCTCCATTCCAAGTGTCTGTCCCCCACTTATTCCCTTAGTTCTTCCATATCATCCTCAAACAGAATATTAAACCCTACATATTCCAAAAGGCCTCAGAAATGACTCTCCTCCAAGTAATGACTTCCTATGCCTTGACCTCTCATGCTGGCTCGCTCTCTACTATTGTTTTCCTTTTTACCTGAGAGTCCTAGAGTTTCCTAAACTTGAGGCCAGAAACAAGTCAGCTGTCCTGGGATCCCAAGCACCCTGCATAGACTCCGATATGTCCCAGTGGGTGTTGGAGGTCCTGACAGTTGGATGAAGAAGGCCAAGACTCTGGGCCACCTTGATTTGACTGACCCCTACGACAGCAGCCACCAGCACTGCAGGAGACATAATCTGATAGCTTTTGCTTTGCAAGAACTCTCATTTTCAAAGCTGCATTAAGAGCAGGATACCATGTTTTAATATCTAAAAAGAACTTATTTTAAAATATCATTAGATAAATTAACATTAAATTCAATGTATGTACCATCATATGTAATTCTGACATTATGGAATGAAACCTAACTTCAGTGCATATAAAAGGTCAGTGAAATATGTTACTGAAGAATTTAGGTATCATAAATAAAAATGAAGAATCAAGAATCAAGAATCACCACATCATGTTAAAGAATCATATTTTTCATGGAAAACAAATAAAACAAAAGCTCTGAATATTTTTTCCTTACTATAATGGGTGCAGGGATCACCCATTATTTTATTTGTTGTTGACAGCACTTAGCACATAGCTGGTAGTCCATATACATCACTAAATTGAATAAGTAAATGTGAATTTTCTTCACACAGGCTATATTTTCTATATCTTAGGTATGTACATTGCTATAAAAGTAAAGATATATATATATATATATATATATATATATATATATATATATATAACTAATGCCTTACTTCAAAACACAAGACTGAAATATCTAAAAGCAAAGAATAGTGCTACCTTTGTGAACGGACACTAATTCTTTCACCATCATTAAAGCAATAGAGTTTAGTAGTAAGAAATGATTTTACTATGAATCAGAAGCTTGGATTCCAGTAGGTTCTTGTCTTATGTGACCTTTTGTAGGTCATTTAATTTCCATAGGTCTCAGTTTACTCATCCGTAAACAAGCTGCTAGGATAAGATCACCTTTTATGTCCTTCGACATTCTAAAATTGTGTAGTTCCTCAAGCAAGGGGCACTGGTAACACAATTCTTATTTGCTAGAAGATTCCTCACTGACTTTGGGGGTTAAGTGGAAAAAACATGGGGCCTGGAATATGCTATGTGCTGTACAAAAACCAAAGTTTTGAGAACAACCATTTTGAGAACACAAGATAAATAATGTAAGGCTCACCACCCCCAGAGGATCTCTAAACAAAGCTTTCCTTTTAGTTTGTTGGATTTAGTAGGGTAAAGATTTTTCTTGGCAGATGGAAGATCAGCACACATAATCTAGATCTTATTGTACCCCTCTTAATTAACTGAGAATGAAAGCACATCACTGTACTGATAAAGCTAATTGGAAGCTTTGCTTGGTTTCATTTTAGTATCAGCTGGATGAAGTTTGGGTTCACACTTGCCTTTTGTGTCGTACAAAGAACTGTTTTAGCTTTGATTATCTGCCTTATCCTATCCTCTCTAAGTATGATGAGGTTGGAGAACAAAATTTCTTTAAAAACAATAGCTGTATTCACAACGCCAGGTAAAATGTATGCAAAAAGATATCCAATTTTTAATCTTGGCAATGTTCAACTCAAGACCTAGTTTAGGTAAGAACGAGGATATAAAAGCAGAGATTTTTTGGTCTTTTCATGGTCTGTCCTTTTTATTTTTTTTAGCAAGTAAGGTGAAGTATTTTTTCCAAAACAAATACCATATTGCTGATGAAACACATTGACATCTTTTAATTTTTTGAATAGTTTGTGTTTCCATTGGTATCGTCCAACTTAGTCAAAGGATTTCTTTTGTAAAGTCTAGCAACAAATATTTGCTAGAGTAATATGTGATAGAGAAGGGAATGAGTTTGAAATAATATTCTAAAACAATCCATGTGCTCATAATTTTCTTCAATATATCACTGTGTTCCTTTAAAGAAATGACAAATTATTTCCCCAAGGTTTGAAAAGTTATTGAATCCTAATGCTACATTAAAATACTTTTCCAATGAAGTATTTTAAGCAATAAGCAAAGAAAATTCAAGTAAGGTTGTATATTAGGACACAAAAGGAAAATTATCCTTGCCAAAGTATCAGGAATTACAAAATAAATATTGAAAGTAATAGGAAAAAATTCCACATTCTTGTTTATTTACAAATATGTGTGTGCACATGTATAGAAGTACATGTTGTCTTCAAGATGCTTGCACCATCCTTGTGGCCACTAACTACATCATTTCATGATCTATTGTTTTAAATCATGTGGAAAATCAACTGACTAAACTATGAAACTCTAAAAGATCCACAGTTCTTAAATAAAAAAAAGAGCAATTCCAACTCTAAGGAAAGCTGTACCTGTGTTCTGAGGGGTGGGAGGCGGCATGATGGCAGATGCCTGCTCTGGACTCTGCTCCTCATATCCTCACCATGTGGCCAAAGTCAGAAGCTATAGTCCAGGGAACTAGACAGGCTGGCGCTGTGTCCTCTTCTCAGCTATCTGCCCGGAGTTTCTGAACAATCTGATCTCATCTGACACTAGGAAAATAGTTGTATAAACTATGGAATGAACATTCTGATGCCAAACTGATTCGCATCAATCTCATATGACTTTGGTGAAGATAAACTAAATTTTCTAGCCTCTGAGTGTTCCCACGGTAAAACCTTTGAGATCAGAGAGGAGAGAATGATCTTGAACACTAACATTTTACCTCAGGTAGTAATGAAGAATCACAGGAATAGGAAGGACATGATGAGAATTGCATTTCCAGTCCTCCTCCCACTTTCTCTGTGTATGTGTGTGTTTGTGAGTGTGTGCATTTGCCATCCCTACAATTATTAACCATTTAGAGAAACATATTTTCATATATTGCTGAAGAAATGGAAATTTAAAAAATCTTTGTGGAAAATATTATGACACATACAAGAACTACACAAATCTATCCAATTTAACTTCTAATAAATTTCAGAAGGGAGTCTTTAAGGCTCCCTGAGAATTCATGGCAACGTACTGACAAGAACGAAAAAATGACTTAGAAATAAATTAAATAGATAAACAATAGAGTATTGTCAAACTAAAATTAGATCCATACCAAAAAATAAATTCTGTAAAAATTATGTTAAAGGGATATTAATTGTTGGAGGTATGCCCTGGTGGCTCAGGTGTTAAGCTGGAGCCTGGGACATAGACCATGTAAATATCAAGGATCCAGGTTTACAACCTGGGGCAGGGGACAACTAAAATAAATAATAAATAAACAAATTAATAAATGTAATTCTCTTCCTTTTCTTTAATTTCTTCAGGAAAAAAGAATATTAATTTTTGGCATGAGAAACTGCAAAAAATGCTGATAAGTAAAAAATATATAAAATAATGTGTTTTATGATTCACCTTTTAAAAATATATGTATGCACTGATAAGTTGGAAAGGATACAATAGAGATTTTATGTAAGTGATGATTTTGAAATTTTAATCATCTGCATTTTCTTTTGTTTCTATTTTTTCTTACAAGTTAATTGCTTTTACAATTGAAAGTTAAAGTTTTCTTATTTAAGAGTGTGAGTAATCAAGTTTCACATCTTTGGGTTAATTTATTATAGTGTTTTGTTGGTGCTAAAATACTGTTTCCCAATTATTCCTCAATAAAGTTAAAAATAATGATAGTAATAGTTCTGAAAAGAAGCAATAAACAGGATTTATAGATGAAAAAAATTTGTAACTGACAACAACAAAAATGAAAGAACACATTTTTCTGAAGGTTTGTCTTAATATGAGTCCTACCTTGATTACCCAAGAGAAGCAGAGGAAAAGGGCATGAGGTAGACAGTTTAGAGAACCCCTTTTAAACTGGAAAAAGTAACAAGGAGCCGTATCTTCATGTGAAATTACATCAGGTAAAGCAAGAGGCATGATACACTATACCCTAACATCACCAAATTCGTATATACCTTTGTAATTATATTTTAACAATTCATGACCCTCTAGTGAAGCCATTTTGCCTGCTGTGCAAAAAATGCTTCGCAGTTTCTTCTGCTGAAAAGGACACTGGAGGGCAGGGCTTCCCAGGAGAGGGCACAGGGGAGGTCAGAGTCCCTGAGCAGATGCTTCAGAAGAGAAAAAAATTACTTGGCTTCGTTGTCTGAGAAACTGACTTGCAACCTCTTGGGGCAAAGAACATTATCTCTGAAGTGACCTGGATCTAGCAGCCATTGTGGAAGATAAAAGAGTAGGAATTTTAGAACCAGGGGACTCCGGTTTGGTGCACAAAGCTAGCTGACCTCAGTCAAGTCATTAATAGTTTCTTAGCTTAATTTCTTCTTCTATAAGATGTTATAATAACAAGAATCAGATAAAATCATGGATATTGGGAAGATGAAGTATCTTTTTAATTTCAATATTTGTAAATATGAAAAAACTCTTCCTATACTTAGAGTCACAAAATAGTACTTCTCAAGTTCCATGGCGATTTATATCTCACTTGATAAAAAGTTCACCCAAATAAGTTAAGGTTTTACCATTTAGGGAGGTAAATACGTCAGGGAGGACAGGGGTGCCCAGCGGTCAGCAAGGTTCATTTGTCAGCTGTACAGCATTTATCGGCCTTGCAAAACCATGGATTAACTACTCACCACTGGAGTCAAGTCTCAAAGAAATGTCAAATTACTATATAAGGACACTTAGGACCCGGCACAAATACCAGAAGTCACGAATATGGAATCTATGAATGTCTATGAGTGTCTATGAGTGTCTTCTTATCAGGAAAAATTAATGAAAATTTTTATTGTTTCCCATTCAGAAACTTCAGCCAGCAAGTGCAATGAGTGCTCGAGAGTATTTTTAATGGTCAACAAGGTTGTGTTAATACCCACTTGACAGTCTTGAATTTGCAAAGCTTTTTTCCAGGCCCACTATGTTCCCAACAAAATCCTCTTATATTCCTTCAGTGAGTTCTTGTAAAGTTATGAGGTTGTGAGTGTAGAGAAACACTGCATACCGGAAGGATCTAAAGTCTTAAAGAGCAGCCCCTCTACCCATGCCTCTCTTACACACACACACACACACACACACACACACACACACACACACACTTTTTAAAATGTGTGTCCACGCCATGGGGTAGTTATCATATTTGTTTAATTCCCCAAAACAGTCGCAGCCTTTGGTATAGAGCAGATACTCAACAAATGAATGAAGACTAATGGCACCAACATTCTCCAATTCTCTACTGGGGTAGACGTGCCGCCTCTCATCTGCAGTGTGTCTGAAGTCGCTGTTTTCAGAAGGATTTCTCTTTAGCTGGAGGGTTAACATTCCTTTCTTACTGACCAGACTCAGTGCTAAATGAAGGAAGGAGGAATCGTCCAAAGTTTTTTTTATATATTGTTTTATAATAAAACCTCAGCAAACTAGCACCTAAATAAACAAAACCCAAAAATTAGAGTTTTGTTTGTTTGTTTGTTTGTTTTTAATATTTCTTCCTAGTGGTAGATTCCAGTTCTTGACATAGAGCTTTGCAAAAAGAGGCATTTAATATTTATTATATTAAACCACCATTATGACCACTATTGGCCTAGATGGACTTAAGTATTCTTCTCAACACAGAGTTTTGCTGACTTTATGATCACAGCACGTCTAACCCTGAGACATCTTTCTCTAACCCTGCCCCATGGAAAGCAGTCTTACTCTGTAATCAGTGCCAGCATTTACCCTTTAGTCTATGCTTTTGAGGTAAGGCTTACCAGAATGTAGTCCTTTCACCCACCCTTAGATAATAATTCCCATAAGAATAAAACATAAAGCCTTTACTGACTTTACTTTCTAAACGTTTTTTTTCTAAATTTTCTAAATTGCTCTTTTTCATCTCTCTCATTGCGTAGTTCAACTTTTCATTGTATTTATCCAACCAGAAATGAAAAATATCATCAACTGGTTAGAAGACTATCCCTCATGATCGTACAAATTCTATCAGATATCCAAAAATCTAAGTATAAATGGGCTTAGAAATCATAATGTTAAGTTTTCCAACAAATCACTGAGTAGTGGGAAATTGAATGCTTTTCATATATTTACTTGGGTAACAAACACACAGCAACCAATAAACTCAAGTATGGACACTCACTTCTTTAGATGCCTCATCAACAATACTAATGTAAACATCACCAATTGTAAACACATCTAACACTCTTCATTACAAGAAAGGATTTTACATACTGACCCATTATTAGCTTTTCTCTCTGACTTGTAAAAGTCATTTGCTATTAAGAGATAGTTTCCTAGGTATACATGATCAATTGTAGGATATTAGCAATTTTTATTCTATTTGCCACTGATAACAGAAGTGCACAATTTATCTATGGTCATTACTTCTGCCAAAGCCAGGAAAACGTAACAATATCTCCTGTCACTCAAAATTCTTTAAATTCTGCTATTCAACAGGGAAGTTCTTCCATTCCAGTCATTTCTCTGCACTACACAGTTATTGTTAAAACTACAAAGCCAGTTTCATAGATGGTCTATGGATTCAGTATACATTCATTCCTCTGTATAAATCACATTTTGCATAAAAACTTTCTGTTAATTCTATATTATTTTCCTCTAATAACAAATAATTGAAAATCTGTCTTAAGGGAACAAATGTGATTTATGGCTTTTTTGCTTTTTTAAATGGAAAGTTACAGGCAGAATGAAGGCAAGTAGGCAGGCAGGCAGAGAGAGAGAGGAGTAGGAAGCAGCTTTTATTTATTTTTATTTAGTTGTACACACTGGTTGTTTCTCCCCAATCCAGGACTTGAACCCAGGGATATATGGTTTGCTCCTTCAGAGGCAAATGAACCACTGCTACTCCACCAGGGTGGGCTGGTTTAAAATTCATAATTCATTTTTGTGGCACCTACAATTAACTAGTAATTATTGTAAATATTCCTAATAAATATGTTTAAAATACTTTCTATAAATAATAAACATTATTAATCACATTTTAGTAGTCTTAAATTGAGTCTGTCAAAGTTTTGTACACTTAGTTTTTACATGGTTGCTCAAGTGAAAAAATGTTATGAATCAAAATGTATACTCTTCCTTAAACACAACCAGATCCTTACAATTTTGACTTCAAATATGCTAATTTACTACAGACATTTTCATAGGTCATATGTAAAAGCTTTCCCAAGTGAAGTCTATGAAAAAGTGATTTTTGAAGAGAAAAAAGTTATCAACCATTATAAAATATTGAACAAATTTTTAGTTTTACCCATTTCCGACCCAAATACTTCCTTCTTATTTATATGTAATTTGTTCTCATATAAATTATTAGTGAACTTGCAAAACTCTGCCAAGTTCATTTTAATACTTAGAATATTGTTGATGGCACTTCCCATAGTTGATTAAATGCATTTCCTTTCACTGAAAATGCAGACAGCACATATCCAAATGGCTGAATCATAAAATATTATAGACCCAATTTCTTGTTTCTGTGCTTTAAACTTGGGATATATGTGGCACCTTCTTGTCTAATTGACAAGCAAATTTATTTACTTTGCTTTTTCTAACTACTCTACCAAAATAAACTGAATTTTTCAATTTAATATTAAAAGACTTCAAATTAATTTCTTTCTGTCATTTTCTCTAACTTTTTAATTAACATGCTTTTTGACCTTCTCAGATTGTGTACTTTATCATGAGAACTGATAACAGGATTTCCGGATTAAAAACAAACTACTCTGTAGTACCAAGATTCAGGGTCATGTAGTAGAGAGAACTCAGTTTTCAAATATCTTGGCTATTGTCATCCCATGCTTTGAACCTTCCTACTAAAACTGTATTTCTCTATAGCCCCAAATGCCAGGTCTGAGAAACTAACTGCCTCTTCTTCATATGCCTCTTATTCAGTGCCTCCTAAGTCTTTCTTAATACTGTACAAAGGTTACTATCAAAAGAAGTCATGTAAGAAGTATTTAGGTTTAAAAGCCAGAGAAAAGTGCATAATAATCTTGCATTTAATATACAGCATGCAGATTTACTCAAAAAATAGTTATTGATTTATTTTGATAAAGGTGATAATCACAATCTATAGGTTGAGAGACTCATGAGAAGAGGCACTGAGTTAAAAAAAAAAGCATGTGGTACTTTAGGCTATTTACCCAAAAACCACAAAAACACAGAGATATATGCACCCCCATGTTTATTGCAGCATTATTTAAAACAGCCAAGAATTAGAATTAGAAACTACCTAAGGGCCCATCGTCAGATGAATGAGCAAATAAAATGTGGGGGGTGTGTGTGTGTGTGTGTGTGTGTGTGTGTACACACATGAATATATATATATATATATATATATATATTTGAATACCACACAACCCTGAAAAATGAAATGCTGTCATTTGTAACAACACAGACAGAACTTGAGGGAATTATGCTGTGATAAGAATCAGAAGGAGAAAAATAAACCAGAACTTGGACATGACAACAGAACTGAGGTTACCGGCAGGGAGAGGAGTGGAGCATAGGAGCCATTGGGTGGTGGGACCACTGGACAGTGGTCGAGGACTTTTGGTGATTTAGTGGTGAGAAGACTGTGTTGTCATACATTTGAATAGCAAACCTACACATACGGTTTTATGTTATTTTGCAAACCGAAGTTATGCCAATAAATATTATATTTAATAACATGAAATACAATTTTTTAAAAAAGAAAATGGTGGGAAACACTTCTGGAATGGGGTCCAGAAATAAAATAACAAAAATCAAAAATGATCAAAATCAATTTTTTTACAACTCTGGAAATGAAACAAGGTCTTACAGGACTGAAAAACATTTGTTTAAAAAAACTGGCTAACTCTCAGTAAGAATAGCAAGCTTTTGGATATTTGTCCTATTCTCATCTCTTACTCCTTAGGCCAAATGATATTATGCCATTTGAGAACTAGAAGGAAAAAACAATAAAACAGAATGAGCAGAGTCACAACCGTCTGTGAAAAATAGCAGGCATACTGAGATATGTATAAAAGGAATCTAAGGAGAGGAAGGGGTAGATAGAATACTTGAAGAAATAATGTCTGAAAATTTCCCAAAATTGATGACAAACTCTGACATGCACATCCAGGTTCCCTAATGAAGTCCAACAAGAATAAAAATCAAAAGAGTTAAACATCTACACATCTCATATCTAAAATACAAACACAAAGAGACTCTTCAAGCAATAAGATAAAAATGACTCATCACTAGATACTAAATAAAATGTATATCTGACTTCCCATCAGAAATGATGGAGACCAGAAGGCAGTGGGATGACACATTCAAAGTGTTGAAAAAGATTTTTAATTAAGAATTCTATATCCAGCAAGCTATCCTCCTCCCCCCAAAAACAGATAAACAAATGCTGACAAATCTGTTGCTAACAGTCATGCTCTAAAAGAAATACTAAGGAAGTCCTTCAGGCTGAGATGGAAAAACACAACATGTCAATTCAAATGAACATGAAGAAATAAGGAGTACCAGCAAAGGTAGCTAAGTACATAAGTACATAAAACAGTAAATAAATAGACAATATCAATGTATTTTCATTGTAACACTTTTCTTCTTTCTGAATAGATGTCATAACTATAAAACTGTCTTGATAGGTTTAATATTTACAAAGGTGTAACTTGTATGATAACAGTACAAGAGAATAAAGGGAAATAAACTATAGTGAAACAAAATTTCTGTTCAGAATTGAAAATGAAGCTCACATTATACCAAACCAGATTGTTTTTAAGATACTAATTGAATTTTGAAGAGCGGGTACTATAAAAATAACTAAAGATACAGTAAAAGAAAACAAGGACATTAAAATAATAGGGAATACGTATTTTACAAAAAAGCAATCAATAATGAATAGAGCCAAAAAAAGACTTAAAAGATAAACTTGTAAAACAGCAGACACTATAATACTTTATTGGTAATTAAATTAAATATAGACTAAACACTTGAATCAAAATCAGAGATCGATATAATTAATTTTTTTAAAGTCCTATATATATATATATATATATACACATATTCTGCATATTTGATTCAAAATGAAACTAAAAATGACATAAGATGCCAACAGTAACTGAAAGGTGGAGTAGCTATGCTGATATCAGACAAACAAACTTCAAGCCAAAACTTATCGTTGGATGAAAAACACTTTATAACAATAAAGAGTCAATACACCAAGAAAATATGAAAATTGCAAATGCGTATGCACCTTACATTAGAGTAAAAACTACATGAAACAAACATGAACAGAACTGAAGGAAGAAATAGACAATTTAATAATAATTAAATCAATATTCCACTTTCAATAATGGCCATAACAACTAGATGGAAAATAAAAATGGGATGGAAGACTTGAACAACACTATATTTAGCTAAATCAAGTTGACCTATATAAACATTCCACCCCACATGCAGAATAAACATCTTCCCCAATATGGATGTGGTATATTTTCCAGGACAGGCCATAAATCAAATTTCAAAAGGTTAAAAGGACGGAAATCATACAAAGTGCATTTTCATTGAAATAAAATTCCAGAATTAATAAAGGAGTTGATACACATATGAAAATTAAACAATGCTATCCTAAATAATCAAAGAAAAATCACAATGGAAATTAGGAAATGGTTTGTGGTGAATGAAAACAAAAACACAACACAAGCCTCTTTAAAGGAGTTAAATCACTACATATGAGGGGAAATGATAGTTGTAAAAGCCTACATTTAAAAAGAGGAAAGAGATCAAATCAATAACCTAATCTTCCACTTAAAGAAAATGGAAATAAAAGAGCAAATTAAACCCAAAGCAAGAGGAAAAACAATAATAAAACTCAGTGTAATAAAGTGAGAATTTTTTTAAATGGACAAAATTAATAAAAACCAAGTGGATTTCTAGACAAGAGCCATACAATTGACAGACTTATTAAGAAAACACAGACTCAAATGATTTAAATTCAGATATTAAAAATGGAACATTAATCTTGCAGAAATAAAAAGATAAAGGAATACAAAATAAACAGTTATATAAATCAATAAATTAGAGAGCCTAGATGAAATGCACACATTTCTAGAAAATACAAGCTACCAAAGAAATAGAAACTCTGATACACCTATAATAAAGAGGAAGACTTAGTAATCAAAAAACTTCCCATGAGAAAATCTCAGGACCAGAATTCACTCTCACTAGTGAATTCCCCAAACATTTAAAGAATTAACACCAATCCCTAGCAAACTCTCAAAAAAATTTAAAAAAGGAGATACTTCACAACTCATTCTCTGAGACCTGTATTGCTGGGATACCAAAGCAAGGCACAGAAATCACAAGAAAAGAATACAGGTTAATATAATAACCTTTGTGAATAAAAAAACAATAATTTTCAAAAAAATATTGGTAAACTGAATCCAGCAACATATAAAAGGATTGTAGACTATGACCAAAGGGATTATGTGCAATAACATAATATTGATTTAATATCCAAATGTAAATCGATGTAACACCACGCAAATAGAATAAAGAAGAGAAAAATCCAATTATTTCAAGACACATAAAATTAAAAAGGCATTTGATAAATTCCAACACCCTTTGATGAGAGTGAACAACAACAACAGAAAAAGACTAGAAGAGCCTTTTCTAAGCCTGGTAAAAGAACATCTACAGGAAAACCACTGTGAATATCACAATTTTTAGTGAAAGACTGACAGCATTGCCTTTAAGATCGGGATCATGATCATGATGTTTGCTCCTGCATTTCTAGTCAGTATTGAACTGGAGGTCTAGCCAGGCTGATAAGGTAATAAAATAATATAAAGAGCATCCAGACTGGAAGGGAAGAAATAAAACTCTCTCTATTTGTACATGGCATAATTTAAAATATTAAGTAAAAAATCAACTGTATTTTTCTAAACTAGATAATAAATAATCCAAAATTAGAGAAAAAATTTAATGTACAGTAATATAAAAAAAAAAAAATGTGCACCTTGGTGGTTTAGTGGTTAGGTCTATATACACTCCAAAGACTTAGGATTGTGTCTCCAACCAGGGGAAACAACCAAGGTGAACAACTAAATAAGATAAATAAATGTTCCTTCCTCCTCTCTCTTCCTGCCTGCCTCCTGCCTGCTTACTTGCCATCATTCCTACCTGCACTTTCCTCTAAAAAAAAAGGGGGGGGGCGGGGGGCACACCCTGGCAGAGCAGCAGTTAGATCAATCACCTCTGAAGGATGCAGGTCACATAACCCTGGATGTGAGTCCCTGTTCAGGGAGAGACAACCAGTGTGAGCAACTAAAATGGAAATAAAATAGGTTCTTCCTCCTCTTCCTGCCTATCAGCCTACTAGTCTTCATCCCTGCCTATAACTTTCCTTTAAAACAAAAACAAAAACAAAAACCCCAGAAATGTATAAAATACTTAGGAAAATATTTAACCAACGAAGTGCAAGAGTTGTGCAATGGAAACTAAAAAACATCATTGAAAGAAATTAAAGAAGACTTAAATAAGATAAAAGACATTGTGTTCCTGTACTTGAAGACTTAATATCGTTGGCATGATTTAAATAGGTCTTCAGATTCAATGCAACCCCCATTAAAATCTCAGCTGTTATCTTTTCTCTTTTACAGAAATTTCAAACTGATTGTATTACAAAGAACAAAATGTAGAGTCACCAAAACTATCTTGAAAATTGTAATTGTAGACACTCCCTTAATAATTTGGAAACTTACTAGAAATGTACTCAAATCACAACAGTATGGTAAAGTCATAAGGATAGATCATGATAGTCCAGAAATAAACCCACATATTTATAGTCAATTGACATTTGATTGGGTGCTGAGACAGTTCAATGAGGCAGAAGTGGGAAGAAAAGTCTTTTCAACAAAAGGTATGAGACAACTGGATATCCACATGCAAAAGAATGAAGGTACATTCCGAGGAAAATTGAAAACCTCTATCACACAAAAAGAGTACAGTGTTCATGGTAACACAATTCTGAATAGCCAAAAGACAGACTCAACCCAAACATCCACCAACTGATTCACAGATAAACTGATTCATGAGATAAATTTTTTTCAGCTATAAGAGAAGTATAGATATAATCTATAACATGACAGACGCTAAAAACATTATTTTAAGTAAAAGAATCCAAAAGGCCACATACTGCATAGTTCTATCTACGAGAATGTCCAGAAGAGGCAAAAGTGAAAGACATGTTTGAGCAAAAGTCAGCAGTCTAGCATAGCTCATCCTAAGGATGATAAAGGGGGAGATATGGGAAAGATAGGTGAGCACAAACTAAATATCATGATCATGGACATTTGATATTACTCATTTTTAATATTGCTTTAATTGATTATTTCACATTTCTATAAGCATTTTAGGATATTGAATTTGCACCTCAGTCTGCATGTATTTCACAGCACATCCACAACCAGAGTCCCAGTACCATTTACCACTGCCTTGTAGTAAACTTTCCTTCCCTTGTTTGATCTCCCCCCACCCTCAGCCAGTTTGCATCTTGTGAATTTTGTCAAGATTTGTCTGTTCATTTGTTGTGTTTTTTTATATTCCACATATGAATGAAGTCATCTGTACCTCTCTTTTTCTGGCTAATTTCGCTTAGCATAATCATCTCCAATTCCATGCATGTTGTTGTAAAAGGTATGATTTCCTCTTTTTTGACAGCTGCTTAGAATTCCATTGAGTATATATGCCATGGTTTCTTTATTCAGTCATCTGTTGATGGACATTTGGATTGTTTTCATGTCTTGGTCACGGTGAATTGTGCTGCTATAAACATAGGGGTGCATATTTTTTTATGACTAGAGTTTTTGTGCTTTCTAGGGATCTTAAAAATTAAATATTTTTCAAATGTTTTTAAAAATCAAAACTGACATAATCTAATCTCTGCTTTAAAAAAACCCATTCTGGCAGTAATATGAAGACAATGGAAATGACAGTTATAATTTAAAGATGTAAGTCAGAGGGCGTACCCTGGTAGAGTGGCGGTTGGGTCTACGACTTCCAGTCAAGCAGAGTCCACATACATTCCAAGGACCTGGGTTCACATCCCAGGGCCATGCGAAATAGCCAAGATGAACTACTAAATAAAATAAATAAAATGCTTTCTCCTCTCTCTTCCTGCCTGTCTGCCAACTCGCCTTCATTACTACCTGCACCTCTCCTTTAACAAAATTACACACACACACACACACACACACACACACACACACACACACACACGTACACGTGCGTGCACATATATGTCAGAAATAATTAGGGACTGAGGTGAAGTGGCAGTTGAGAAGAGGGGAAATGCAGTAAATTGGGAGATGTAGTTTTTCTTAAGTATTTAGTAAATTTACCAACATTTAAGTTCATTTAAATGAACTGTCATGCTATCTATGCATCTGTTCATATTACAATATATAATTATAAATAAAATATGAAGTCTATGAGATTGTTCTTATGAACTAGATATTCTGGGAGGTTTTCTTTGATGACTTAAATATTAGACAGATAATAATATGCTTATTCAGTACTATCCAAGTAGAAAGTAACCTGATAGTTGTCAGCTCTTTTTTTTAATTATTTTAATATGCCTAAAATAGTGAATATTAAGTATTGGCCATTCAAAAATGTCTTCAAATATGTCAAGAATTTTATATTAAAAATTCTTTCTCCACTGATCAACAAAAGCAAATTACAAGTCAAACCACACCCCAGTCTGCAATTGTGAGGTAAGATTTCACTACATACAATTCAACATTTACTAGCAAAGAAAGCAAAAGTCTAATCAAGTCTTCATTAGCAGATCAATAGTACACCTAAAATGTTAACTTTGAGACTGGTAGATCACCCTAAAGGTGAATCACTTACTGCATAGCACATAAATGTTTGTAATATATTTTGTGATGAGTTTATTAAATAGAATCAATTCTTCAAGAAATGTTTATCTATTTTAACTGCTGATTTAGGACTGTGGGGAACATTGGAATTCAAGTTTTATAGTAAGCTTGATTATTTTTGGCAAATCTTTTTGCATTGCTTTGGGTACTTCTTTTGCTGACAATGAACTAGTATCCTTGGAAACAATACTGCTCAAAATTCAAGATGAGCAGAATATCCTTAGTCAACAGCTTCTCAGGCATTATTATAATGAGCTAGGATAATTCAATTGATTGTTGGAAGTAATATATTAGCTTACAATATATTGATAATATGTTACAGAAAAAATATTAGCTTTCTTCATTGATCCAAAATAAAGTATTTTACATAGAGATCTACCTATTCTTGGGATATCAAAATCAAATCTACTTATTAAAAAACTTTAAAAGTTAATAAAATCTCTTTTAATTGTTTCCTAATCTTTTCTTTCAAATACTAGCTCAAATAATAAGGCTACTACCTAAGGTTTTAAACTTTTTTCACATAGTGAGGCTTTCAGCTATAATCTCTGTGATAACATCAAATGCAATAAATTGAACATGTATCACAAAGACATAACCTCCAAAATATTATAGAACTTTGGATGAGTGATAAAATTTGATAGCTTCAACATGTGTCTACTTGGAATGAATATGTCAACTGCTGACCCCTCAAGATAATTCCCATAATTCTGTAAAACAGATGAGTTATATATTTAGAATACCACAAATTTCTATATCTGAAATAAAAAAATATATTTATCTAGTACATTAGTGGAGACAATCATCTACGAATTTCTGTTGATTGTTTTAGTGATAACAGATTTACATTTCATTTTTAAGTTAATTAAGCTGATGTTTTTAAAGACTTGCTTGTCAGTTTTCCTGATTTTTCCTTAATTATTATGAAACAAATTTGCATTCTTGTGTACCTACTGATTGACTATAAAATTAGCAGCTCAGTGGCTATTTATAATGCATAAACTATCAATTCAGTGTGATTTCACTAAAATCCAGCTACATGGTAGAATTATTATTTGATGTTTGATTAAATTCAAAACTGACATTTTGTGAATATTTTCATGGAGACTCCAGGTTGGTGCTTGGAAATGCTGATGTGACTCCATCACTATGGGCTAAATGCTCCTTCTATGGTCCCTTACTCTTGCCTTTACGTGACTCTCCAGCTTCAACAGGAGGCTGCGTTTTGCTAGGCTCCAATCCACTGTAATTCTCTTCTCTATTTGCCTACTTCCTCCTGCCTCTGCACATGGTGCTTCCTCGACCTGGGAAATGCTTACCTTCTCTTTACCCAGGTGACATCTACCCTTTCTTCAGTCCTCAGCTCAGGAATCACTTCCCCGATCTCCCTGGATAGGTCACAACTCTACTTCACAGTCTTACTTCACTAGGTACATTCTCTTTAGAACATCAGTCAGAGGGACATTTACAGGTATATCTGTGTATTTATTTAATGGATTCTGTTTTTGTGAAGAATCTGTTCATGCCACAACAGCAGAGTTCAGTGTGACACCAAAGGAAGACAAATCAAATGAGAAAAGCAAGGATGATTTATTCCAAAGGGAGATATCATTGCTTGGGTTTTGTTCAAAACTCAAAGGCAGGCTGAGTAATGGAAAAGCTTTAGAGTGGAGGGGAAAAAAGGAGTGTTTTCTCTGATGAGAAAGGTAACTTTGGAATTTAATACGTGCTTTTAGAGAAGTATCTTCTCCTAAGTATATACAAATGAAGATACCTTTCCTTTAATGGCTAAGGACTGAGATTCTGTTTGTTAGGGGAAAAAAAAACAAAACCCAAAAATCAGAAAATAGAAACAAAGCAAAAGACTTTTACTAACTTAATAACTCTTACTGTCTGAACATGAACTCTTCCAGTGGGACAATGTGGTTCAAACAAGTACATTCATTTGATTTGAATGAGATGTTACACTATGAAAACTCTAGTGACTGTTAAATAATCTGCTTTTTCAATGTCTGGAAGATTTTGAAAAGAGTGAAGCCTCTTTTGGATATATTCCATTTTATAGCACCTATAACCTTTCTGGACCACATTCAAAAAACTAGGTTAATTGCTTTTTGTCTCTGAGATGATTGGGGGACTCTCAGAAAACTGAACAATTTGCATAAACACATGACAATACCTGGCATGGAGGAGGCATCCACCACAATTTCCTCAGTAAGAAAATGGAATGTAACTATCACTAAATACACAAATTCTAAAAATGTTATTTGACCCAGTTAGAGACTGAAATTATAAACAAACAATGGCCAGACCCTGATCCACGAGCTGGAGTTAACCTGTCTAGGAAATCAACCCCTTACCTACAAAAACCAGCTAGCAGCCAGTCCATTACAACTCAGATTTGCAGGAAGTCAGATTGCTGTCCTCAGTAACAATTCCTATCCTCAGATCTGCGTACAGTAGAGTATAGACTCTACACTGCAGCACCTAATCAGTTGCCCCCACTCACTCATTCCTCTCATCTCACCACACCAAATTTTTACACCTCCACCAGCAGCTAGTGAGTTCAGACATCCTTATCTTCGGAGCTGCAGTTCCCTTAAGCACCTTAAAGGGAAAATAATACAGTATGTTCTGAAAGTATAACTCAAAGCCAGAGGACTTATTTCAAAACAATTTGTGAGTACAAACATAGCATGGTCTACACAAATCCATCAGCCATCCCTCAACTTTTCCAGAGACTCGTACTCCCATCTCTGGAAATTAAGGCCTTCACAGTCCAGGCTCATTTCCTCTAAACTCTAACAAGGGTGAATCATCATCCTTTGAATCTAGATTTTAAAACATTTGGATGAGAGTCAAAATCAAATTAGCAAATAATGTGTGTGATCAAACTGGATAATTCCATTTAGGCTTAAAAATAATAACAAAAGAGGAATTTTCTCGTGAGGCTCATGGACTCAATCCAATGTGGACCACAAAAGAGAACTTCCATCTCTTCAGAAGAGGGCAGCTTCCTTTTTTCTCATTGAAGGGATAGTGCATTAAATACGTTTAATGTATATACCGGAATATAACAGAGTAAGTTCACCACCAATTCATTATTTCCTTCACTACACAACTAACCCCCTTTATCCCATTTGCCCCCATACCCCCACCATTTCCCTTCTCTCCCTGCAACCTCTGATTCACTCTTTTTTGGTTAAAATTCTACTTTTGTTTCATTTTGCTCATTTTTTAAAGTTCAACTTCTAAACCACTAATTAATTTTCCTCCCACTGCTCTGGATAGCTTGGAGTCCCTCACTGAACTGTCAACTGGAAAAGACACACTATGTTTCTAAAAATCTGTTTTTCTTTTAAGTCCAAGCATCTGCCACTACTTTTATAATCAGAAATGTGAAGATTCATACCAGGACAAAGGCCCTTCCTCACCTGCAGGTGTGAAGGAGCTAGGCCACATGACTGTAGCCTGCCTGCTGGGGCTTCTTGGGAAGCCCCTTTCCCAGGTCACCTCACCTGCAGCACACCAGGACTGGAAAGTGGGGTGGGGCGCCTCTTAATTCAGCTCTGCTGGGTCAGCCATCCTCTCAGCAAACACTATTTTGATGTTTGTTTTGGTTTGGGTTTTGTGGGATTTTTTTGGTTTTTGTTTTTTGTTTTTTGTCTCTTCACTTTCCTACTTCCTTTTACAACAAATGCAAGGTGTAAACTTGGGTGATGAAAAGTTCCCTGGGTGAGAGAATTCTTTTCAAGGGGCTAAGAATAATTCCTTGTAATAGAAATAAATCAACAGACGAAAATGAAATGCCATCTTTTTCCTCAGGTGGGGTGGGGGTGGGGGCCTGTAACAAGGAGCAGAGCGTGGATGGCTGCGAAGGGGTATTTCCCATAAACAGCAGGATAGATGGAGACAACACACACTGAGCCAGATTCTCCTCGAAGGAGGCAAGCAGCCACTGAAGACTTCTTTCTTGACCTACACTCTTGCTTGTGAAACACAAACCACTTAAAGACATTTATAGGCGGTTTGTATTCAATCCAGAAGAAGCTTTCATGAGTTCGAAATAATGGCCTACTGAAGTTTCACATTAAGTCAATAGATGACTTCATTTTAATTTTGTGATTGTGCCTGTCATTTTGGCCAACTGGGGAGGAGCCCTGGAAGAGAAGGCAGAAGACCCTTCTAGCTATTTAATTAGAAGTCACTTCTTGCCTCTAAGCCTTTTTCAAAAAATTTAATCTGAAAAGCAGTGATAATATCTGCTCTGTATTCTTCACAGGTGATAAGAAGATTAATATAATATAGGAGAGACAGCCTAGTGTCCTGTAAGGAATCTAAGCTTTGAACCAGAGTTAAAACCACTTTGACTTACTATTGTTGGGACTTTAAGCGAGCTGGACATTATGGAAGTCCTGTGAAAGACATGCCAGACAGAGGCTCTTAGAGCCAGCACTCAATTGTTATGTTTTCTATTTTCTAATAGAAACTGATATCAAATATAACATATTTTGAAAATAAGAAAAGCTTAATAAATGACTGGGCAGTAACTCATCCTTTAAATCTATGTGAGACTTGGTGGGAAAGTAGAGAGCTAGGAAGGGACGGTGTTGGCCCGTGCATGGCCACTAGTGAACAAGACAGTGTGAAATCAACTCAAAATTCTATCTTTGAAGTCATGAGCATAAAACTTTAAATAAATTAAGTTCCAGCATAAAAGGAAATATGTATATGAATGCAACTGTGAGAACAAAACAAACAAATGGAAATGAGGGTAACAGAAGCTTCTTGATAGATTTCACCTAAAATTAAAAGTGATTACATCAGAATTTTTAAGTTACTCCCTATTAAAGTTAGCATTTTGAATTTGATTTAAACATGAATAAGTTTTTTTAGTTTATTTTTGTATAAGTGATCTATGAAATTTCATAAATTTAATGCATATATGTTGAGTTTTGACATATGTACACATACCTAATATGCTAAATTTATTCATCGCATCCAAATAAATATGAATAGCTCTGGTACAATATACAATTCCCTGTGATTCTGTTTTTATTTCTAACATTAAAAAGACAGTTTCAATGTCTTCATTTCTCCTTGTGATGATCTCCAGAAAGTGTTTTACCTCATATAATGCGCACTGTTTTGGCCCAAATTTGTGATGGAAAAGTAAGGATGCGCATTATACATGGATAGTACTAATTCCATATCCATATAAATGTTTTAATTCTTTTATTTAAGCTTCTGAGTTAAAAGTGTAAACTCTAGAAATCAATAATGATAATGATGTATGCAAAAAAAAAACAACAACAAAAAAAAACCCTGGAAAAAGGATGGACAAATGAAGACATGAAAATCTGATTTAACAAAATCTGGTCATGAAGACCTGAAGGATTATTTAAAAATCTATGCTTGTCTTTGTTGACTTTAAAGCCAATGTTACACAAAGTACAGAAACAACTGCAGCGGACTTGAAAACCCAACTTGCTGTGATGCCTGGTGAGCTCACCAGCCAACCACAACCTCTTGATGTGTAAGTAAACAAGCCATCTAAGGTCCTAGTGAAGAAAGAGTGGATGTCGTGGATGCAGTTACTGGTAATAATTTATCACCTATAGAAAGAATCAAGAAAGCATCCATTGCCCAGGCTTGTGACTGGATCCTAAGATTGCACAATGGTGTCAAGAATGAAGTGGATGTGAAATCATTTAAACAATGCAGCATCAGCAAAGCCATGCATGGAACTGAGGATGATGGAATTTACCAGGGTGAGAAAAATGACTCCTCAGAAGACAGCATTAATGTAGAAACTAAAGAAGACAATACTTCTAATACTGACATGATGAAGAGCTCTTGACTGTATGATTTATAAATATCATAAATTAGCTACTGGTCCATAAAATTTCTTGTCCTTTGTATTTGTTCTTGTGTTTTGCAAGTATTTGTTACATAAAATTTCTTGTGCCACAATATGTTAAAAAATGAATGCTAAAATTCCTTTATAATACAAAAAACAAGTATCTAAATATAAACAAACAAAAATTTGAAGTAAGAAATTAAAATGAAAGGTTTTTTTCATGAAAGTTTGGGCAAAAAACATGAGTGAGCATTAGACATGGCAAAATACAGTATACTTTAATGTTAGATATTAAATATATATATACTTGGCCTTGTATTTGCATCAATATGTTAAATTGAAAAATTCACTCAGTAATCAAGCTAATTCCCTACATTTTGAAGAATAAAAGTTATAACAGAAATGACACATAAGCATGATGACAAAAATAAAATGAGCATCATGCATATTCTATCCAGTCAAATTCTTTTTCATGAGTATGTTGGTAACCTGGCTCTCCAAGGGGAAAAAAGTCTTTTATTTACCAATTTCCAAAGCATTAATACTTCCACCATGGGTGATTTTAAGCTAAAGTTTAATGTCCAGCTCATAACATTTCTGTACGTTTCATTATTCCAGGAGTTCCAGCTACCACACCATTTAAAACCGAGAGTGCTGGGAAGCCGCACGTACAGGAGGTGGGACAGAGGGAACGAGCCAATTATAAAAGCAAATATGCCCAGAGAGGCGAGAAACACATGTGCAGCATACTTTTAGTTGTGCTACAAATTACTATGGTTTCTACTTTTATTGAAACACCTTCTTCCTTTTGAACATGAAAATATCACCCCAAACCCTGCCAAATTCAGCCACTTTGCCCATCACAGTAAGTTCTTCTCCATCTCTGCCTCTTGTCCATCACTGTGTCTCTTACTGTGTGAATCTCACTCCTTTTTCCCTTGTTGCTCCTTCCCTGTTGTCTGTCCATGTCTGCTTCTTTCTCTCTATACGTCACCTTTGATTTTTATTCTCTCTCTCTGTCCCCTAACTTCTGTTCTGTAACAACTACTTGACAATGTTTTCACAGACATATTTTGTGCAATCTTCTCATGTCAGTCTTAGCCTTCCAAGATTGAAATTTTAACTTAGAATAGAAACCTAAGACTTATTCCTATCTGTAACCACTCAGGAAACACTAGATAACTAGTTCCTTTTCAACTACCCTGTTCTTTCTCTCTTGGTATTTTTTAAAATCAGTATGATTATTGTACTTATTGGGGGTCCCAAATAATTTAAAGTTTTGAATTTAATTATTTATCTAATATTCAGGTTGTGCTTTATTAATTTTGCTGCAAAAGGAAATCAGGATGCTACTCACTGACTTTGTTTTGTATCCTTTTAATTATTAGGAGAGCAGTGGTTAATTAATAGTTAATGCAAATTTTACGACATTTTGAGTTATGTACTGCATGAAACAAGTATAGCAAGATTTGAGATCATCTCTCTCTTTGGCCACATGCTGACATTTACAAAGATAATAATATCCAAATAGATATTATTTCCATGGTTACAATATATTGTTTCCTATAGAGAAGCTAAGGGGCCCATGTCCAAGCACACCTTAGTAGGAAGTGGCAAGTTTAAGCAAATCTAAGTTTAAGCAAATCTAATATCTTGCTTTTCTACATAACACTATTTCACCATCTGCTACAGATTTAAATAACAATTTCTTATATTTTAACTTGATTTTGAACAAAAAAAGTGTGTATATATGTATATAAAATAATATTTCACTTACATGATAAACTATCAGATTTCATATATATTAAACATTATATAATATAGTGAAATATAACTTTAATGAAGAAAATTCATTCAGAATGTAGTTTTAAGTAAGGCTCCATAGGGATCATCTCCACCCCTAAAGAGCTTCAATTTTGCTGAGGAAATATGGTTTAAACTCATGAAACCACTGGAGAGCTGAAATACATACTCAAAGTTCAAAACTGTGAAATACAGGTACAGTATTTTAAGAGAACCTGAGATAGCAAAAAGAGGAGAAACCTCATGGAGAAAAAAAAAAACCTCTTGCAGGTAGTTGATTTAATATAAGTTCAATAATTAACTGAACTTGAGGGAACAGTGGAGAGGTTAGAGACATCAAAATCATCATTTCAGCTTTCTCATCCTAGAAGGGATGAAACCACATCCCAGAAAAGTTCAGTGATATACTCTAAGTTACCTTGCTTGATAAATGAGGTCCTAAGTGACAAGTGTGAGGTCCTAAGTGACAAGTGTGGTGCAGAGAGAGGAAGAGGGAAGTGAGACCCATGGAAGAAAATGGTGTGCCATGAGCCTACCCGGCCTCTAGAGGTATGTTCCAGGTCATGGGATGGTCAGGTCTTCCAAAATGTTGGCTAAGGAATGAGGCAGAGAAGCACAATATCCAGACAGCGACAGGAGCTCTAGAACGCTGCTCTGGTCAAGGACGAGTGGTGAGAAACGGAATATTGAGAGACTGTGGGACAGAGCTTTCCTGTGAGTCAAGATCCAAAGACGCACTGGCATTCTCAGCGCGTAGATTACTTCTTTTCATCAAACGTGATTTCAGAGGCTTTTCTAGTATGTATTCCTAAGCTGTTTATGCATAAATGGTATCTTTTGCAAATCAAATATTTAGTGGTACTATTAAAGTAGGTTCTGGGATAATTTTCCATAAATGTCAGCAGCATGATCATGAAAATCGCTGGCAGTTATTGAAATTGCATGTTCTAGACAAGCACAGTACAAAATGAACTTGCACTCTGGACATTTTCTTTTCATTCTGCAGTAAAGATATTAACTGTAGAGAAGCTAAGGGGCCCAGGTCCCAGCACACCTTAGTAGGAAGTGGCAAGTTTAAGACCTGAGTGAAGTTTCTGAAGCCAGATCTTGATCATCAGTTTTAAGAGGTAATCCCTGTGGGCAGAAATTTATGTTACCACATTCCATGAAAAAAAAAAAAAAATGTATCTGACATGACTTACCAGTCTTTAGCCAAGATGCATTCACCAAGAAGCCTTTTAGATGTTCAGTTAATTTTTTGAGCTTTCACTGTTCTAGAAAAGTCAGTTTTCAACTTTAAAAGTGACTTAGTTTAAAAAGATAAAAATATCTCACTCCAGGTAAGAAAAGAGTAGGGAACTGATTTAGGAATACAGAGAATCTCAAAAACAGATAAGATTTTAAAAGAAAACTCCAGAAATAAATCTTGGCCAACCATGTATTTCTGAAGTGTGAAATTGCCACCCGTTGCCAGAGCCTCTGAACAAAATCTGTGAAAATCAAAGTACATTAGCTGGTAGGATTTCTTCTGCCATTAGAGCTATATTGAGCCTCAGACAATTCTGGTGGAAATGTTTCACTGTTCCAAAAAGCAGCAGCTGGCCTCTGGTATAAAAAGCAAATTGGTGAATAAAATTCACACTCTTCAAAATGTGTGAATGTCGGTGATTTTTTTTTTTCAGCACCATTTCCTTCTACAGCCAAACCAGGGAGGCAAACACTTTCAAAAATTCCTGTTTAAATTTCTGTCAATTTTCTTGGAAAAATGTCTTGTTTACAGTATTACATAGCCAAGGTTAACATGTGTGTATGTACGCACACATGCACACACATAAATACTCTTTCTAGCTTCGAAACAAGTTTGTTAACAAAACCAAACTTGACTTCATTAAACAAGGGTCTAATTTTATCAGAAAATACTGAAGGTAGGACAGAGAGACATACCGCATAAATGAGAGATATGCCACATAAAATGAATCATTTACTAGCAAAATGCTTCTGAACTAGGACCTACTAATGCATAAACTATTTGCCCTAAATTTAAAACTGAGGTGGTTTTATTATGTAACAGAGATTTATGTAACACAAATAATATTTTCCATATCAATTACATTTAAGCACTAAAGTTAATATTATGAACCTCAAGATTCTTCCTGACCCATAATTCAGCAAAAGGATAATTAAATCACTTCATCTATTTTACTCAGAGTATTTAGAAAAGACAAATATGTCTTCTAGAAGACAACTTTCTAGATGTAATATCCCCAATGTTCTTTAACATTTTTTCTAGTGTTCTTAAATTTAGTTTTGCTTTTAAAATTTGACTGAAGGAACATACCATCTAGGCTTAAGGTACATTGTTATAAATAAACACACTGACATCTACATTGAACACATTAAGTTCACCACCAAGAATACAATTCTATCCTTCACCATATAATTGACGCCTTTATCCAATTTCCCCACCCTCCTCCTCCTTCCCTTCTGGTAACCATTAATTTGATTCTGTAGGCTAAAAGTCTATTTTTATTTGATTTGGTTCATTTGACTATCTGTCCCTATATACCACATATGAACAGAAGAGTCTCATATGCAAATCAATGTGTACACACTCTTTATTTGATTTTTGATATGACTGTCAATCATGAAACTTAAAAAAAACTTCAATTTTAAAACAGTTTGAGATTTACAGAAAAAATACAAAAATAGCAGTTTCTATATACTTCACACCAGCTTCTCTATCATTAATATCTTACATCAGTATTATACTGAATGAAGCAGTATTTTAGATTCCATATTTTATTCAATTTCCTTATTTTTACCTAATCTACATTTTCTCTTCCAAGATTTCATCCAGGATAGCACATTATATTTAGTCATCGTGTCTCCTTAAGCTTCTCTTGACTACAGGAGTTGCTTAGACTTTCCTAATTTTTGATGACCATGGCAGTTTTGTGGAGAACTAGCCAGATATTTTCATGTCCTTCAAATTTTTATGTCCTTGAAATGTTTTCCTCATGATTTGACTGGACTATGGGTTTGACAAGGAAGATGACAGAGGTAAAGCACCATTCTCATCATGAGCACATATTATCAATATGACTCGACGCTAACCTTGACCACTTGGCTTGAGGTAGTATTTGTCAGGCTTCTCTCCTGTAAAGTTAATTTTGCATTTTCCTTTCCATACGGCCCTCTTTGGGAGGAGGTTACTATATATAGGCCACACATGGAGTTATGTTCCACCTCCCTGAGAGCAGAATACTTACCATATTTATTCTATTCTAAACCGCATTCTTTTTGTTGCCATGTTAATGTTAAAAGAAATTGGGTGTGGCTTACATTCGAAGGTGACTTTGTAAGTAAATCTTAATTCTTTTTTTTTTCATGAAAACCTCTTGAGAAATTGGAGTGCAGCTTTGAATCGATACTGCCATCAAATCAATGGTGGATTAGCTTAGAATCAAATAAATATGGTATATGAATTTTGTAGAATTATTTTGCATGAGAGATTTGTCTCTTCTCCAGTTATTTATTTATTCAATCAATTATTGATATCAACATTAACTAAGAAATATTTATTTTATACTTTATCATCTAATATTACTTTCCTTAATGTGTTTGTTCGGATTTTTCCAACTGGGCCATTGGGAGCTCATTCAGTTAGCACCTGTACTCCTGCTAGTATTTGCATTACTATGGGTTTTGTATGTGCATGTGCGTGTGCGGGTGCATGTGTGTGTACATGACTGCGTGTGTGTGTGCGTTTGTTTTTGAGCATGTCCTTAAATTTCTGGAACTAGATGATGCTCCAGGCTCATCTTGTATTTCCTACTCCAGTCCTAGAATCAGTCATTCTCCAAGTAGCTCTGTGTCCTTTGATTGGAGACTGGTATTAAACACCAAGATCTGATTACCAGATGCTCTCAATGGTGCTGGGCTGTTGTTGGTCAATCTCAGCTGAGAAAGCAAGGAAATATATGCATATTTATCTACTCCTATATACACATGTCTATAAATACCTCAATTTCTAGTCATCTATATCTGTAATAAGCTCAATACAAGCTCATGCTGATGTCTGCAACTTTAACCCATTAACACGTCAGTTATTTTAGCATTTCCCCCTTGCTAATCTATACAATTGCAATGCACAATAAGAAACCTAGCTCTCATCTTTGGCCTTCCATTTGCCTAACAGTCCAATTCAATTATGTGTGTGTAGCTATATAAGAATTGCTAACCTGACCCCCATGGAAAATAATTTTATTAATTACAGGAGAGTGCTATGTACAGTGTCTTTTGTCATCAATCTTACATATTCCACTCATTTACAAAAGTTACTTAGGTCAGCACCTTTTACCCCCACTACCTTCTGTGAGGTTGTTTCTCCCATTTGTAGATATACACTGTCATATACACTACACTTTAAAAAGAAAATGAAACTAAGTTATTAAACTTTTTTATTTTCTTCTAAATGCAGAATATTTAAAATAAAATTACATTTTATTCCAGGTTTCTAAGTATTTTAAACGCTATGTTTAATCTCTATGCCGTGGTTTATTCATGCGCGCTCTCTCTCTCTGTCTACACACACACACACACACACACACACACACACAGACACACACAAAGTGTACACGTGCACGCACACACATTCTATACCTAATCCATCCACTATAATACAATTTTAGATAAATCTATATAAAAATATTTCAAATTTTAGCTTCTAGTAAGATAAAATGTAAATTTTAAGTGAAGAACAATGCATCAGAAATGCTCTAAGAAAATAAACTCACTCTCAGACATGGTTCCACCTAAAGAAGTTTAGTTATTTTTTCTTTTTTTCTTTAACCATTTTTAAAATTGAAAGCAAGGAAAATAGTGCCTTATCTGCTCTTCTATTTCCATCTCTGCAAAAAGTCAAACTGGAATTGGACAGAGAGGAAATGTGAACAAAGTATAAAGTCAGCATTTGGCTTCAGTGGCTCAGATCTTCACCTCAAAAGAGTTGGTGATGTACAAAACAAGCACTGGTCACACATGAGAGAACTCTGGCTTTTTTTCCAGTTTTATTTACTTATTGAAGACTGTTATTGTGTGAGTATGTCACAAGACATTTCCCAGCATATCCAAAATTTCTCAATATGTACATTAAATTATCTGTCTAGATATTTCTCACAAAATAAAATATCGATAAAATTACTTTCATGTTTTTTTTTTCTTTCACTGCAATCTGATTTAAAGAAGAGGTAGATGTTCATTAACTTGGTTGAGAAATAAGTGGCCAGAATTTTAACCACAGCCTAGCTTTAATAAGTCAGAATGACTCTCTATCTCCTACACAAAATACTATTAATTGTTCTTCTATGTAAGCACTTGCCTTTGACAAGAAACGACAATTGGGGTGACTTACAAAACTTTTCTGGATATTGAAGAGAAAAAATACTCAAGTAAGAGTACTGTGATCAGGGATTATCAAAGGGCATAAATGGCCATAAGCCCAAAAAGCACAACCACATGTTAAAAACAATACTATTAAACAAGAGGCCTTCAATGAATTTCCTAGTGAGAAAGGTCTCAAACAGATCTCTAACGGGGCCACTAATATAGTTTATAATTCATGCATTGTGCATCTTGCTTCATATATTGTGCAAACAGGTCATAATGAATTCAAAGTCATTCTTTTTAAAAGAAGTCAAAGCAAACCATCAGAAGAAATTTTTGTCCATTCTATTCAATTTTCATTAACTTTTCTCTGAAATGAGTTCTGGTGACAAAATATTGAAATGTTTAATGTGATCAAACAATCAGTTATCGAGGTTAGTTACTCACTTATTTTCCATAAAAGCATGTTTTTGTTAACATTAAATTTATGGTTCATTTAAAAATCTGATGTTATAACATCACCATTTTTTATAGTTTGGTGATTCAATTTGTTTATATGCCATTTCATAACAAAGCACTTATAAGGTCAAAAGGAGAGTCCCAAGAAAATGAAGGAAGGCCTAAGAGTATGACTGTGTAGAAGGTGACAATGAATAGGAGGATGGTGGTTTTCTGGAGAAATTTCCATAAGAAATGTAATTAGGACACACTGATGCATTTAAGCACATGGAAAATCATATCCATTAGCATTCAATAAAACTCAGAAAAATTTGGATAGGAACATAAAAAATAAAGCAAAATCTGTAATGAAGCACTTGCTAACTCCAAACAAAAACACCAACATGTGGAACAAATGAAACAATAATAGAATATTTGACTCAAAAAATAAAATGTAAATGTTGACTACTGACTTAATAAATAATTTGTATTATGGACTCCTTATGGTGAGGGAGAGAAACTGACAAAAATCTAAGGAAAATATATCCTCATTTATCAAAAAATTCAAAAATAACAGAATTATTTAAAATGTGGAAACAAATACCCCATATTTTATCTTTTTAAAATGTGGACACAAATACCCCATATTTTATCTTTTACAAAATAAAAATCTAGAGAACAGAACTGTAATAAATCCTTCAGCATTATTTGATTTCTAAGTACATTTATTTATTACTTTGTTACAACTAAAAGTCAATATATTTCTCACAGTAAATTAAACTGACTTCAAATAATATTCTTTTTCTTAAATTGAGTAGAGTTATGAATGATTTTTTTTCAACATTACATTGTGGAAACCTCAAACACACAGTAAAGTGGAAAGAAAGTTTATAGCAACAGTTGCATACTCAACACTCAGATTGTATCACTGACATCCAAAAATACTTGTCACATGACATCTCTATCTATACATTGTTCTATCCATCCAAAATTCATCTTCCTTTTTGATGCATTTCAAAGTAAATTGCAGATAATCAGTATACTTTCCTCTAAGTACTTAATCATAAATCTATATGCTTTGGGAGAAAATTTTAAAGTAATGAAAAATTTCAAGTAAGTTAATTAATAAAATATAAGTTAATAAAAAACATAATAAAATTTAATTTTCTCAGCCCAAATTTGACTTTGCATATTTCAGTTTTAAAATTTCTCTCATCAAATAAATGTTCCTCAGAGTCAAGTTCAAGGCTCAATAAAAGAGTTCAGTTAAGTGCATACTGAAGTAAAATAAAACTTCAACTTTCTTTGCACAGTTTATGTGAATTCATGGTCCAATTCTAGGAGCGATGACTGGCTTCCATCTTGCAGTGGCATCTCTTAAAACAAATCCTAAGTTTATAATTAAATAAAACTACTCCTCAAGCATTATTACAGAAACAAAAATATTGCCATCATCAAGGAAGTTATCAGAACTAGTTTATGATGAACATTTACTTGCTTTTCTAAATAGAAATTTCCATCCTGGTCTAGTAAGATTACAGGAGCAAACAGTTTTTGTAGCCTAACATTTAATTAGAAATATGAGACTAACTTTAAAGGCACTATGCAAATATTGCTGACATAAATTTGTTTTAAGGAAAGGTACAGGCAGAAATGAAAGTGTGCAGGTAGGCAGGAAGAAAGAGGAGACAAAAGCACTTTATTTTATATAGCTGTTCCATAACTCCCAACTCCACCCAGGGTCTTGAACCAGGGACATTGGGAGGCATGTGGACTATACCCTGGTGTACTAAACCACTAGGCCACCCAGGCATGCCTGATAACATAGCGTTAATGGCATTTTATGGCTCTCTAGTCATCCAAAAGCTTCTAAATTAATGCAAATTATAACATATGTAGCTAAAGAGTGCCTGAACAGTGGTAATTTTATGTCTGTAGTATAACAGACAATGCTAACTAAATCCAGCACGTTCCTTAAAATACTCTGTGGCTTGGTGGCATTACCCAGATCCATAAATCACATCTTCAAGAAAGGCAAAAAGTAAATTGGTTAGTTTGAAATTTCATTAACCCATTGCTCCAAAATCTGCTACTGTGCCAGCAGAGAGCACATGAGGGACAGGTGATGGTAAAGAAAATTGGTGGAACATTTTACATCATGGCTACAACAAATCTCTTAACAGAAATCCAAGACTCAGAGTCCTCTAGGGAGTACATGATGACCCCATTCCTTTAAAGTTAATGATTTCAGTAACTCCTGGTGACTTAAAGGACATGCAGTAATTGACTTTAGGGAGAAGAGCTTGGACTAATGAGACCAGACCAAGGGAATATAATAGAAATTTGAAACTAGCCCCACAAATATGGCACCGAAAGGCCACTAGTTGTGATAAGAAGAGTAAAGCAAGAACCACATTTACATGCATGAAAATCAACTGTCAGAATGAGGGGCTGCAGGAACCACAGATATATTTGAATGGCAGCTAAACGCCATGCCATACTAACCTCATGCTTTTCGCAGGTTAAATCTCATGGAAGTCAAGCTAAGAGCTAACTGATGGACTCAGCACTAGATACGGGCTAAAAACTATTCAACAGAAGCAAGTACTGATAAAGTTCCTGAGAATATTCTACATTGTAACCCAACAAACAACCAAAACAACTATAAAATATTTATATTATATATGGAATCAACAACTATTATATATTAATACAAACTTGAAACCAACATTATTTTACTTTATGTGGAGCAATTTTGTTTATACTTCCCAGGCATGTTTATGGAATATAGACTGCATTTTTACTTTCTGACCTCAGAATATTCTCCTGTTGCTAATGTCTGTATATTCTAAATCTGGAGATTCCCTCACAGTAGTGAAGTCCTAAGTCCATATGAGCCATCTGACAGTATCTTAGCTAACTCAATGATTTTCACGGTATTCGTAAACTTAAAACAAATGAGATAGTACATTCAACTCAGGGATGTACACATACAAGACACTAGAAATAGCACCAAGTTTAGTGTCAGTTTTATTAGTAATGAACTATAGGCATCTGGGAAAGTCAACTTCTCTCTTTTTTCTTGTCTTTGATGCCAAGAACCACTACAGTATTCAAGTTTACAACTGTATTATTCTTGAGCATTTGTAAGCCATACTTATTGGCAAGCACTTCAAAGTTCTCAGGACTCAGTTCTCAGCCTCCTTCCACTGTGGAAACAGCCCTGGCTTTGTAAATCTATTTGGTAAAGTCATCAAGCTGGAAGTAGAGAGTGGCTAAAAGAGATTTCATGTATAATTTCCTACTCACATTTACTTACTCTATCTCCTTTTCTTACCCATTCTGTTTCTTCCCTTTCCCTTTAAACTCTATCTCGTAACTTCCACACACTTTCCATCTTATCCTCTCCACACCACTTTCCAAAGACAAATTCAAGGCCAAGAAAATATAACAAAGCACTGTAGAAAAAGGAAGGCTTTGTTGTCTGGACCTGCTGATTATAAGATGTTAGGTTGTAGACTGTGAATTGTTTAAGATAGTTTTGCACTGCACCTGTTTCAGACAAGTGCAGTTGCTAAGAAACATGAGCATATTCTGATTATTTTCTAAGAATTTGTCAATCCATCTCCAAAGCCTAATGACATGAAAGAGTAGCTAGAGATCTGAAAACATCTAGCAAACTTTCAGGAGACATTTAATGCACTGTGAAATTCTGGTTGCTGCATAGATCTCTTCCATTAAAGTATTCTTTTCTAAAATAAACTTTCCAATTCTTTGTTCATTCTATTTTCTCATACACCAGTCCTTTAACACAGTTTCCCAGCTGTGCCATGTGATCTAAAAGAACTCTTTGCCAATTACTATCTAAAAGATTAAATAAACAGTCATGTTTGTTTGTTTTTTAACTTTTTCATCTATCACCCTTTTATATTATTTTTATGTGTGTACACCAGTTTCAATTCTTGAAGATTTTATCTTAAGTTAAAGATGGGTCCAAAAACTCTGCTCAGTAAATTACTTGTAACATTTAATTTTCTTTAAAATTATATCTCTGGTTTTTTTAAAGTGTTTTTTTTAACAATGTCTAAGGACTTACCTTTAAGAAATTGGTTATGGAAAGACAGTAAAAGTAGTAACAATGGTAAAGTTATCAGGATGAAAATTTTTAAAAAGAAACTCCTTAATATACTGTGCTTGATTTAAAGATAATTCAATACAACTATACAACCAGTGGTAAGCTAGCATGTTTAACAACTGGGTTTCAGAGATGGAGGCCAGAAGAGTCTGGATACACTGCCACTATGTATTCCCATGTTGTAAATATTCCCATCATGAAATCTATAATCAATTTCAAGCTAGCAACTATTTAACAACTGGCTCCAAAATTTTTTGAAATTTTAATAACCTGCTCTAGAAAGCTGGATGAGACATTCCCAGCACATAATTGGTGTGTTTAAAGCACTGTTAAACTTTTATTTTATAAAAGTAATAAAAAGGTAATATATATCTGACATCATGAGATTCTTCTGGTTCATTTATAGTTGACTTTAACTTTTAAATAATTAGATCTGTGCAGTAGAGAAAAAAATATGGTTTATGGTTTCTCAGTCAACTTCAAAAATATATTTTCTATAATACTTCATTATTTCTTTTGTTTACATTGCTATGTACATTTTAGGATATTGAAATCGCACCCCAGTTTGTGTGTATTTCACACCTCACCCGCCAACAGAATTGCAGTGTCGTTTACCTTCTTCCCGCTTTTCTTTCCTCCCCACTCCCACTCCCTTGGTAGCCACTGTCTTGTGTCCTGTGAGTTGGGGGTGGCTGCTGTATGAAAAAGTTGTGGAATATATTCCAGTGGAATTCTCGGCAACTGAAAATTCTACACAACAACCTGGGTGGAACTGGAGGGCATTATGTTAAGTGAAATAAACTAGAAAGAAAAAGAGAAATTCCTCATATGTGGAATATAATAAAGCAAAACAAATGAATAAAAAATATCGACATGCTGGAAAGCTATTTGAGCGCAGGCAAGAGTTAAATTAAGTGTATCAATGAATGTGGGTCTCAACACAAGCACAGCACACAAATCTGATGTTTACTGATGATGAATATTAATTCTTGATGCACATGAACAACAACAATGATGTAGCAAAAAATAAGTTCACCAGTGAGAATTAAGAATCAATTTTAATTTTAACATTGTTTCTAATCCACTGACTGACCAACACCAAAAGAAGATAAGATCATAATTTGGTTCTCAACCTTAAAAAAAAAACCTCAATGCTATTTACTTTATCATGCCTTAAAATCTTCCCACTCAGGCAGCCTTGACATGTGAGGATTGGGGACCATTATTTCATTTGTTTTTTAAATGTGCTTTCCTTTTATATCCAAGGATTAAGCTAATCCCTTCCTCCATTATGCATGAGATTTGAGCTTTCCTTCAAATTATGGGATTTGCACTGGTGCACACCATCTTGACCAGTGTTCTTTGTGATTATACTGGTTCGGTTCATTTCTACTTTTGCTGAGTGTCTTCTACCTGTCAGGAACTATTTCAGGCCCTGAGGATTCAAAGATGATCAGGGATAGATACCCTGCTCTCTGGCAGTCTAACAAGCCAGATAAGAGTCAGAGTGAAGAGTGCCAGGAGGGTGATATAGAAAACATGAGAAATTAAGCCCCAGACTCGGCCTGTGAGTACAGTGCCATTTCACAAGTCAACCACAACAATACGTCAGTTAACTTAGTATGAAACTGCAGAGAAGCAAAAGCACATTTCAGTGCAACCAAAGCACTAACAGTGCTTAATGGGAAAGTACAATCCCTTTCCTTTCATGTTATCTACTACAAAATAAATAGATATTTAAGAAATTTACCAAATGAGGGAAAGATAACATTTTCCATTTATGCACTGTATCTTCAAATTCATGTTTGCATAATCTTTCAGGATTTCTTTTTTGCCTATTTGGCCACCAAGGTCTCCAGAGACTCTTCAATTCTTCCACACACCAGAATGAAAAGCACTAATCATTCCCTAATTACCAAATCTCACCAATCATCTCACTTGAGAAATTAACCCCAGTGTTCAACCATATTCACATCTTCAAGTAGAAGACAGTTTCTTTTTATGGGCGAGTAAATTTTTTTTCTTTTACAGCACACAGGTACGTTTGTCTCAATTGATTCTTGCTATTCGGCTCATAAAAGCCCCTGTACAGTCTTATCACTATCTCCAATCTCCTGTGCACTCTCAATTCATTAATAATCACGACCTTTTTTTAAATTCGCTGTTCTTTTTATTCTTTTCATTCATTAAATCTCATCTGGCACTGGTTTTTCCTCTGAAATTACTCAAATTGAAGCAGAAGAAAGGTAGTGTGCTTTACAGCAGTGAAAAATCAAAGTCATGCTGAGAGTGAACACTAAGATACTATTAGCCTTCATCTGTCTCTAGAATAAATGTACAATGCCCTCTTTTTTCTCAATAGCAACTTTCTGAATTTCAATACTTTCCTTATTAAAGCGATAGCCAACTAGAGAGCTATGTTTACTGATTAATAAAAAGAACCTTGAAAAGAATTAATCTGCTCATAAAGAGACTCTATCTTATGTAAGAGGGGAAAGACCTTTAATGAAAGTTCCATTATATCTGTAGAACTAAAGGGTGTCATTTTCAGGAACCCTGAGCCTCCGAGGTGATTTGGAATAGAATTCCACCTGCTATCCCATTACTATCACTTTAGAGGTAGTTAGTGTAACTGCTACATAATTCCTTAAAATGTCCTCCTACCATTCCTAGTCTTTTGAGATTCTTGCTTTTTTGAATGCCCTTGCTTGATCTGACAATAGAGCCATCCTTCTCTCCAGATGGCATTACTATTATCAGCAATAAGAGAGCATCATCATCATCCTACAGAAATACAAGGATAAATTCATTTTAGAAGGAGCAAAGTAGGAGGGATAACATTTGGAAGAGAAAGGCAGTATTTCTGGGTCACTCAGCAAGATCAGACAGTAAAAGAGCCCCAAATTTGAGTATTAATATGATAGAAAAGTTCAATGTCAGACTGATTTTTCGCCCATTCTATGAAAAGCTATTGAGCTACAACTAAGACTCTGGGCCAGACATTAAGAATACGAACTTAAACCAGGTTTGGTTTTTACCCTTTAGTAGTATACAATCTCCTATGAAAATATACATGGAAATAAATACGGAAATAAAAAGAAAGTAGTATGAGACATATATTCGAAATATTGTGGGATTTCTTTAAATAGCTTTATCATGTTTTTTTCTGTTTACATGCATTTAAGGAGACTGAACTCAGACCTCCGTGCACACTTCACACCACATCCACAGCCAGAGTGCCCTTTGCCACCATATTGTTGAAGGATTTGAAAGACAAAAAACTGGAGGGTCCTCTAAAGGATGGAAAGGAAACTGCACCTGCAGGCTCAGAGTATGGATGCAAAACATCATGCCATGGAAAGACCAATCAGCATATACGTACAGAGAAGTCAGAATGTAAATTGTGGAAGGGACTTCTTCAAACCCTAGTCAAAACGCATCTCCATTCACTGCACCATGTTCTATACTTGAATCTGCTACACACATGCTACTAAGCTGCAGCTCTGTGACTGATCTGGGACTGAGCTGCTTCAGGTGTGGGGTGCTTAATACTGCCCTTGAGACAGGCATCTTTGAAGAATTATGCTTGTTTTTCCTTATATTTAAATGAATTTTCCCCCTAAGCTTCTATCAATTGGTATCAATTATTTCATCTAAATTTTACTAGAGGGTGTACTAATAACCCATAATACATAGATAAGTAAATATAGATCAAAATGAGTTACTACTTGGTTACTTGGTTTCTTTACTTAGAGTGAAATGTAATGCACATTTTACTAAGTGTTGACTATACAGAGAGACTATACAAACTATTAAAAATTTACAAGAATGAGAGAAAGGCTTTGTCCTCAACTGACCCATAGTCTAATGAAGAATAAACATCTATAACAAAAGGCAGAACAATATCAGTATCAGAGAGAATGAGTAAAGCAAAATTAGAGTTCAACAGATGGAGAGATAACATTCCATTAAGAAATGTGGAAAGAGAATGGAGGAAGAGAAATACAAAAACTAATTCACAGAATCAACCAATAATAATTCATCATTTCTTTGCTAGGTACTGTTTATAGGGTGAGGTGATAGTACAGTATTAAACATTCAAAGTCTTTGCTTTCAAAGAGATTAGATTTTAGAAAAGGAAGACAGACCAAAAATAGTTAAATATGTAATAGAGGGATAATGTTAAAGAAGGTGGTGCTTGGGGGATGAGGAAAGATTTCTATTTTAGATAGGAGAACAGTCTCGAGGATATGTAGGCTTTTAAGCACAGTCTTTATGGACATGAACTGACAAGCTATGCAGATACCTAGGGGAAGAGGTGGGTCTTAACTATGAGACTGGGAGAGTTTATAAGGACGAGCATATAATGTAATATACTGAGGCATAAAGGGAGAAAACCAAATGATACAGAGGAAAGAGGCATGTGTTACATTTCGGTGTAATATAGGATAAGTGTGAGTCATATAAGGTAAGTATAGAAAGGTAGAACTGATGGCATTCTTTATGACATTTGTACTCACTTGGTGATAGTTTTTGTCCTAAACTATTTTTTCAGAGATGTGCTTATAGCAAATCAGCTTTGGAACACAGAGGTAATATTGCTTCTGAGGCAGAGGTCAGATTATTTCTTGACCAGGTTAGTAAATGTAGTATCTCTCTCTGGAACAGAATTTGGTAGCAGAGCTCTTATAAGACTGGGGGTTTTCTAATCTGGGGATATCTGAGGAGGGACACAAACTCATTGTGTTCATAGCATCTTCTGGGTCACAGGACATCACCCTCATGGGCTGACAGGAGAGCTAATGTGGACATGAAGTGCATGCTTCCTGCTGTACTGGGATAATGAAGTCCTATATCTCTGACCCAAGAGACTCATGTCTTCAGTTATCTTATGTGAAAGTGCTGCAGACTTACTTGTTAGATTGGGAGTAGGGTAAAATCTTAGACTTCACAGCATAGCTGAGTATTTATTATGAGGAGAGCTAAACACAGATCTTTCATTCAACTTGGGAATGGGCAAAGAGAAGTCAGTGAGCAGATTTTAGCAAACCAGTGTTTGGCAAGATTAAATGATCAGGGTGACAGGATAAACTAAAGAAGAAATAGCGATAAGGACTGAAAGCTCACACTTTCTGAGCAGGTACTGTGATCTGTATCTCATCTAATCCTCACCACACACTGCATATTTATCTACTGATTCAGCATGTAATTCAGCACCTATTATCTTTCAAGAATTCTTTAAGCAGGGAGATACAATGAACAAAACCACAAGCAAGATTCCATCAAGGGAACTCACATTCTAGGGCGTATACAAACCAACAACCAACCAAATACTTGACAAACTATAAAAAGGTCACAAGAATTATAAAAAACATAAGACAATATAAAGAAACAGAGTGATGAAGATTCTGAGACTGAACTGAGGGTAATCAGGAAAAACCTCTCTGAGAAGATAAATGTGAGCAGGACCTGAAAGAAAAACAACAAGGTAAATACTAGCTTAGGTCTACATAAGAGCTGACAACACTGGAGCTAGGAGAGACTGCTGAGGTTTTATTCTTAATAATGCATGGTGGAGTAGGGAGATATGAACCCAGGAATCTGACTGCGGCTCCTGCATTCCTACTGTGACAGCATGCTCCCTGGTGGGGACTTGATAAGGTGTTATTCATTGCTGTAAGACATGATAAGAGCATGAACCAAGGAGACTACAGTAGGAGTTATGAGAAGAGGTAGATATGAAAGAAAATGGGACATATTCCACAAAACAAGGTTCTTGGATGAGTTGGAAGAGAGAGGTTAGAGTGGTTGGAGCCTTTAAGCTTGTGGTCAAGAGAACAGTTGCTTCCAGAAACAGGGGCTCAAGGAAACGGGACAAGGCTAGAGGGAGGATGGATTACTGGATAAATACTGGTTGGTTTCAGACATAAGAAGTTTCATTCATTGGAAGAAGGGGCTTTTAAATGTTACCTCAGATTTGAGATATCATATACTTTGTTCCCCTGCCCTCTACTTCTACTTTTATCAGCTTCAAATTCTACTTTATCCCAGTCCCTGGGCCCTTGCAGAAAACCAGTAGATAAAATTAACTATCCGATGCTGGCTATTCCTAATCATTCAGTTCCCTTTCTTTCAGGATACTCAGATGTGAACTCTATTTTTTCAATAGATTTTACATTTTTCTTTATAGGTGGAACCGAAAAATAATACAGGGGAAACCATTATTTTCCCAGTGTTCTTTTTTATGGGATCCCAAAGAACAGCAGTATGCTAGTATCTGATTTATCTTCTCTATTTATAACAGGTGTAACAAATTCAAACATCACACTGTCATCAATTCATGTCACACTTTATCCCTTTGTTTAAACTATAGGACTACCTAACTTCATTTTGATTTCTTTAGAGCTTGCCAAACCACATATGGGTTGTGGGAAATTATATGTGTGTACACATAGGTTCTCCCTTTTTACATAAATGGTAGCAATTATCCAAATCTTTATTATCAAAACAAAGTATTTCAAACCACTTCCAAAGAGTCAACCCTAGCTAGACACATACTTGTCATGTATGCACACACACAGATACATATATGTGAATATTTAAAATTATCATATTGTCTTAAGGAAGTTATATTTTAAAATAATTTTACTTTTATTTTTATTATTGCTGTATAAACAATCAGTGGTATTAGCCAAATGAATCCTCCTATGGAAACATAAATCAGAACCATGGACAGCTGCACAATTCTTTTTAACACTTCTTCACTTCAAAGTCATTTATTCCTTCAAACAAGTGATTTTACTCAATCTCTACTTTCCTTTGTTATAAAACCCTGAATGTGAAGGTAAGGTTAAAAATAATCCACAAGTCTGAATACTAAAAATACTAGTGACTGTTTCCATTTAGATGTGTGCATACCACACACAATAGAAACAGAAATATTTAATTAAGATAGATATCAATTATTGATAAGTAAGGAATAAAAATTCAGCTGTAAAGCCCTTGACATAAGAATGAGTTGTACTATTTTCTGCTTTAAAGAGATCTAAGTCTGCTCAGACCTTGCTTTACATGAGACGGTCATGAAAAATTATTTGCACTTTCCGATGAGGACCAGATTCAGGATACTGAATTTATGGACTGGAGTAAAACCACACTCTTCAGTCATGGAATAAAGCATAGAGAATAAAAAATAGAGAGAAGAGGAATTTCAAAGCTCTTCATTCAGGCTTGCTTTCTTTCTTTGACCATGTGACTTCGAGAAGGGTTTAGAGATGCAGCTGGTGACAAGTACCTGTCCGTTTGATGTAATAAAAGCTGTAATAAAAGCTGCACAGAATGTAAAGATGATATCTGTTGTCCAGATGTTCATAAATTTTTACGAGGTAAAATCCACATATCAATTGTCACTGTATGTTGTCCTTGTGCCTAGACACACCCTGAACATTAACGGTGAATATCAAGAGAACAGTTCAGTTCATAGGGCTATAGAAAAACCTTCAGAGGAGAGAAGAAATCTGTGAGTGAGTGGTACTGAATAACTCAAAAAGTAAATGGGATTTAAACCAGGGTTGTTGTGCTGTTGGGGGTTTTATATTGCAAATTCACTTTTATTTACTTTTTAATAAATTTAAATCCTTGAGGGATAAACCATCACATGAATTGTGTCCAATGACCTTTGCAGCAAGGCTGCTTCAGAATTTGGCATGGACCATGTCACTGCTTCCATGGGCATGAGTTACTTTTCCCAGATGACTCTGGTTCTGTTTGGTTTGCAACCAAGAGTCACTATGTAGTTTTGGCTTTTTACACATAGGCACATCTCTTGCCTAGAGAGAATTCAGCTTCATCTTGAGCATAAGCACCTTCAGCTTTTAAAAGAGCTCTTTGTTCCCTCTGTCTCCAGATACCTCATTGATAGTCTGCAAAAATGAACTTGAACCACAGCCTTCCAGACATATCTGTCATTTTAGAAGTCCTGTTCCCAAAAGGCCTCCACAGGTTCCAAAATGAGGGAAAGAGTTCAAGCTGGTTTTTAAAGAATAATAGACTTTGTCGAAGCACACACGGAGTAGGGGTGTCTTTGTGGAGGGGAACACAGTCCAGTTCCCAATCACTGGTTAAGGTCGAATGTCTTATAATACTGAACACAAGTGTCTGTGTCAGGGCAGAGTTCTGGGAGCCCAACTGACTGAGAAAGGAAACTTTTTCCAGAGTAACCAAGGGCAGGGTTGTGTGAGGAATAAGAATGGATTTTAGCAGGAGATGAAAACCAGGTATCAGTGCAAAGGCATTATCATGACTCAGGGCTGAGAGGGAAATATAATCAGAAGCCAAATTAAGAAATGTGTACCTAACATCTGATATTAGTCTTGGGTGAAGCATTAATTGGAAAAGAGTAAAGTAATTCTGGCTTGAGGTTGAGAACAAGGTAAGGATGGTAAAGGTTCACAGGCATAAAAAAATATTCATAATAGGGTTATGGCAGCTGGCAGTGATTGAATAAGAGTATAAAATCAAATGGAGAGTTTGGTACTTGAATGGTTATTTGGAAAAAAAAATCATTTCAAAGACTTGAGGTTTAGAAGAATATCCATTAATAGGAGAGACCACTGGTATAATTTGATTTTGCTTATGTTGAACTTGACATCCAGACCAACATTTAGTTCAATCAAAGATAGAGGGGTGGGACCTAGGGGTGAGGTGCAGTCTCTCTTATTTTTCTTGGAATAAGTTATGAATGGTTAGAAAGTTACTAGATTTCTCAATTATCATCTATAGCCAAAGGGAGTAGATAAGGTAATATTTAATTATTCCATGACTTTTTTGAAAAACAAGTTTTCATAGGAAGACCACCCTGTGAGTTTAGAATTGTTGGAATGGCCTCTCCAAATCAGATGGCAAATAATATGTTGAAAAACCTATCATTATACTCCATTAGTCATGAAGGCATGGCCATACATGTTTTTGTGTTGATAAGAAATCGAAGAAAATAAGGACTAAGGACTGAACCCTGCAGGATGATGGTATTATGTGCTTGGGACCATTTGTATAGAAAGATCTTTAAGTCAGATGAAGATGAAAACTGAGAATCCTACCTCCTTCCGATTCCCTGCAGCATTGCTCCACTTTCTCATCCATTCTCCCTCACACAGTAATACAAACACACACTTTATTGCTGCACAGAGAAATCTTAATGTCAACAACTTGGCATTTAAATAACACCTTTCTCCCAAGAAGCCACAAGCAGTTTGCAAGCCAGTATTCTATAAAATCATCACAGTGAGCCTGTATATAAAATCAAGGCCTTTGTCCCTCTAGGAAACTATACCCCAGTGGCCAGCAGCCAACTTCAGAGGAAAGAAATCAAAACACAAAAGATAACTACTCATTTTCATTTGAGACATTTAACTCGAGAACATAGAGAACCTGAACAACAAAAGGTGAGAAGGATGAACTGAAGGTGGGTCATGACTGATTTAAGAATGTCGTCCCTTCCTCATTCACCAGAGGAGGTGGCTAAATACATGGACTCAGTTGTTGGAATAAGGGGGAAATGATCTAGTTTCTGTTGGACTAGCCCTGGTATATGCTTCTGATTTTCAGATTACCCTACAGCCTGAAGTACTCCACTTTATTACATGTGTTCTTTGATGATGATGACTTAATTCTCTTTAGAGGTAGACTACATTCAATTGATATGAGGTTATCTATACATTTCATGTTTTCTGGGGAATTCCACTTTCTTAACATAATAAAATTCCTATCAGTCAACAATTGACTCATTTATTATCCACTGCACACCAAGTCACAGATTCATGGTTGAATGTTTCTCTGTAAACATCACATTCCCACTCTCAGTGGTACAATGATGTCAAAGCATATTTTTCCTGTTATAGTCACCTCGTAACCAGTACAGTTCATCACCGAGCTCTCCTTGAGTCTGCAAATAGAGACTTCTGATGTTTATCAAACATGGATGGACACTTCATACTTTTGCTCATCTGGTAAATATGTAACTATTAATTTTATTTATATGCTAGTATAGGTGTATGTGGCTGTCAATTGGCAAAGATGCTAAAACTCCTGCTGTTTTCCATGTAAGCTTGCACTTAGCAAGTATATAAAGCAAGCTAATAACTAACAAATGGCTAACAGTGAGGTAATAAAAAGATATCTGCTTAAAAACTAGATTGCAACAAATATTTCCTCCCCAAAAGTTGTAACATAAATTGGTACAGAAAGAATATTAATCAAGAGGTGTAGAAGTAACTCAGACAACCAAGAATGCAGGTAGGAAGATGCATAGAGCATTTATTCCATGCCTCAACCAACATCAGGAGGCAATGACTTTAAGGACTGGAAGGAATGGTCCATAGCTTAGATAAGGAAGCAATCATCACATCTGTGGTGATGAATACAATGCCTGCTTAGGAAAGATGTGTGGAGAACTGTACAAGGCCACAGGAGAAAGGAAACATATGGAACTGATCCCATGCACAATCAAGATCTCAGGTAAGAAATCTTTCAGAAGATCACAAAAAAGCATGTGGTGGGAGGCTAGTGGTGGTGTTGAGAGAAGGGTATTAGGCAACTGTACTGGATGAAATTCTTAAAACCGAGGCCACCACTATTACACAGCAACAATAAACACAGAGTAATGGTGAAACAAGAAATTCCATCCTGACTTTCTAAAACTGAGAACTGAAATCTCTTCTCATCTATGGCCAATTAACAAGGTCTAACCTTGCAATAAGCCCTCAGAGATTAAAAAATAGAAATACTCTGTTACATGTCTTTTTTTTTTTTTACAAGAAACAGCTAAACACAAATACTTTCTTCTCTGAAATCAGAAGATAATATAGGTGTTTGCTCACATCACATACACTTCACTTCTAATGCTGAGAAACACTAAGACCATCAGCAAAACATTTTAAAGTCCAAATTCTCCACACATTTCCACTTCGATTCTTTTACTTTAGCTCTTATCTTTCTTTCCACCTAAAGATGACTACAGATAATTCTAAAATATATGAGTCCATAGGATACTTAAAATAAATAAAATTACATATGGAAAAGCTGGCAAAAACAGTTTCTAGTTTTAAGTATTGCAACATAGATAGAAGTGACATGACGATGTGTGAATGTCGTTTGGCTCCATTTACTGCTTGACAGAGAGCCCAGCACATTAATATTCCAAACAACCAAACATTTAATACAGTCACCTAGCATCTACTCATAATTAAGTGGGAGCCCGAGATTTTTCTGGCACCAAATCACACCATAACAAATTTCAGTATCTACCATCAATATGTCATCTTTCACACCCAAAAAAAACATTTAAGTCACCACAATACCTTGGAAATCCAAAAGTCCTATTTTTCAGACTTTTTACTCCTATTAAGCAGTCTTCTGGGAATGCTGTCTAAATTTGCAAGGCTCTGTCAGGTATAATTCTGTTCAAGTCCTGGTTGGGCTTCACTCAGTTGAATTTCCTGTCATTTAAAAATGTCATTCTTGTCTGGAAACAACCCACTTCTTTCACCCACATTTATTTATATAGTGATTTTGATGTTTAAGAAATATTGTACTTAATTTTGGAAGGCTCAGGGATTACAGTGTTGTTTTTTAACTACTCCATTCGGCACAGAAAGATCAAACTAATGCTGTCCCCTCACTGAAGCCTTCCTGTGACTAACCGGATGTTGCTTGGCATATGCATAAGCATCAAGGGAACTTAACGTCTTGGTTCTGCTCTGCTGCCAATGCTGAGAACAGCGCCTACTAAATTGCTGCTAAATGATGCCATAAAAGGGTCACCTCTAAACTGTGAGGAACAACCAGGGTTCACAACCAAATACAAAACAAGAGGAAAACAACCCAGGAAGTCCTGTCACACTGGTGTGAGAGGGGGAAGGGGAAAGGGTCCAGAGTTTCAATGTCAAATATCACTTAATATGCTTCCTTAAAAGTTCAACCTGTTGGCTGAATCTAAAAATGGAAATAACACTGTGCAGCAGATCTTTGATGACAATCAGAATCCTAAGAAGTGCCTGCCAGGCACATAAAGACTGCCAGGTAACAGCTCTGAGGAGGAGGAGGAGGAGGGTGTCACTGATAGACAGCAAATGAAAACTCTGCTGGCACCAATTTAAAAGCAACAAAAAAGAGAACTGACCACAAACAGGAGTCAATGTGAACCTTTCTTTGAGACTAAACGACCTATCTTAAATAAAAGTTGAAGACATAAATTATCATTAAAATGATATTCCAATTTCATAACACATTCAGATTATTTTGACATTTAATGTCATAACCCTGACCTGATTGTCATCTGTAACTTAATGAATAAACTTCCTCAGATGACCACAAATAAGTCAAGGTCTTCATGCACTTGTTCGCTGATGTCTGCATCTGATGTCGTTTGGTTGCCAGTCTTTAACATGCTGCCAGTGGCCTCATGAAAACAGGACCCATGCTTATTTAATCTGATGTGCTAGAGCCGATACAGCACCACGTGCATGTGGAAACAAAATAATTTTGATATTGATCATGATTTCTATCATCTAAGCTATGAACAAAATTATTAAATTTTAACAGAAAGGTCCTCCAAATGTCACCAGGACACTGAAAAGTGCCTTTGAATTAACTTGGAGACACCTTGGAAGGCTCTAGAAGACACCCCGCTGCCAAGCTGGAACTTCAATGTCCCCGGATCACCCAGAAATGTTACAAAAGGAAGAAGAGAAAGAGAAACCAAGAGGGAGATACAAGACCTTCTAACTTTCAAATGATTTCTTGTCCTTTTGAGGACATTACATAACTAGATCATGGCTTCTGTTAGACTGATCCATTTTGGAAAAGATGAGGCATAGGTCACTAGGGAAAGGGCCAAGAAAACCTAAGAAAATAGAGGTGTGCCAAATATTTCAGATGTTATGAACCAGCCAGAAGGACCATCCCTTTCTAATGGGAATTAGGGAAATAGTACAGGGGAATTTGAAAAAAGGTCATAGGCATCCACTTGGGGAAAAAAAGTGAACAGAGCTGAATAAAACTCTTCTATAAGAAAGTAACATTTGATTTTGTTTTCACAGCATCTAGTTAGAAATCCTAATCTTTTCAAAAGGCTTTCAAATAATGGGCTTTTCATTAAGATATACCCAGTTGTTAGTAATTAGGGTGACACATAACACACAGGTCATAAATATTTACTACAAGAATAAATGAAATGATGAGTTGCTATTGTTATAAGAAATTTCCATAAAAGTTCTATAAAACCATAAACTATATTATGATATTTTAATACAGGACTTAGGAGGTAGTATTTGGCATACTGATAGCTATAATTAATCTGCAGTAATCAAGTCAGATGAAAAGTAATAAATGTATGCTAAAGAGCTCTCACAATAAAAGTGAGCAGACACTGGGATGAGTCCCACTGTACTTGAAGAACACTATTCATACATCACATTCCTACTTATGAATATGACTCTGACCAAAGTCACTAACTGGATTTAACAAATAGGTAAGATGGTGAACCCACTAATCTGAAAATTCACACCACTTCTCTGAGCACACTACACCAGAGCTAGTGACCTTGAGGAATGAGTATAAAGAATTGTTCATCCTAGACTGGCTCTTTTTCAACACTAATGCCATTTAATTCAGATGAGATAAAGGCTCACTGAACTGGAGTTTATAAGGAGGTAGGAAAATAAAAGGAAAGGGGTAGCTTCATCTCTACACTTTACAAGAAATAATAGGGTCTAAAAATAAGAAAGTGATGAAACATTAAAATTCTGTATAAAACCTTCAAATTTATCTCATAATAATATCTACCTCCTATAATCAGAATTTTATTCTTAAGAAAAAACAGGACTGCAATGCCATTACTTTGAGTTCATTACCTTTTCTCAATGTGATTAAATAACAGAAGGTGATGGTGGTAATGATTCATTCAGATTCCTAAATCCTACTCAAGACATCCTCTAGTCATTCTTCCATAGAAGGAGGAAGAGGAGAAGGAAAAGGAGTAGCAGGGTGCAGGGAGGAGAATAGTAGAAATATCCTTCTCTGGAATTCTTGACTTTAGAGAGACTACAAATACACAACAGTTAAAGCTGAATAAAATTCAGATCTTGACAGGTTAATGAATGGCTTTTCAGTTACCTGCCTCATATAATGCCTAAAACATCCCAAAGAATTTATCTAAGTTTAAACCCCAGCTCCATCACTTGCCATGGGATCTTCAAGTTACCTAACCTCTGTGTCACCCAGTTTATCCATCTTTAAAATGGGAATAATAACAGCATCTGTCACAGAGTTGTGAATGTTAAACAAATATTATATGTTAAACATGTGCCAGGTATAATGCAAGTACTCAGTAAATGTTAGCTAGTGTTCCTTTGACTTGGATTATGGACTATTATTCCTGTATAAGAGTAAAAGGCAAACAAAAAAGAAGGAATGGTTTGGGAAGACAACTTTTCAGACAATGACTGATATGGAGACTCAAAGACCCTCAGCTTTGAAATCCTATATGAGACTTAAGACAATTAGGCAGAATAAAGGCATAGCTGTATAATGTGACACATCCTTTAAATGTTTGCAAAATCTAAACAGCAAGCAATTAAATAATCATTGGTATTATACTGCAAAATGGAAAAATACTTACACCATTATATTTTAGAAAAAGCAGAGTGGATACAAAATTGAATGTACAGAAGATATATACATTATCATTCATTTATATATAGATATCAAAATGCTAATAGCAATAATGAAGGTCTAAAGTGTGCAACTATGTCTATTTTTGTTTGTCCCAAATGCTGTATTTGCATAGAAAAGAAACAATAAAATACAGAAGTCCAAGATACACAACAGCAATTTTACCATTTCTAATTTGAATAGCATTTTACAATTTGGTCAAGGTTACAAAATGCATGGCATCATCTGCACCCCAAATAACCTAATGAAGTGTGCTCAACATGTAACACTTCCATCAGTCTAGACACCTGAAGTCAATTCCTTTCCCATAGTAATTCAGAGAGCAAGGAGAGGGGCCAGAGGCAGCCAAGACCTACCCACCCAGATTACAGCTCCTGCCAGGAAGACATTCTGGACAGGCTGGACCTGGAATATCAGAATCCATGGCTGCAGCTGCTTGCTAATAGCTGGGAATACCACTGCAAACGTATGATGATGAGTCTAATGATATCACTTTCCCAAACAGCTTTTGTCACAATAAGAAACTAGGTTTGTACTGGTCTTTGAAGACACCACTGGTACATTCTGCTCTAAAGTTTTCATTTTGTTCAGAGATGCTATAATGACCCAAATAAATCTGACATGTACATCTTCTTCCATCATAAAGTGGGAGGTATGTAAAGAATCTATGCTAATAACCGGTCTCTTTTCTTCTCGACTCTTCTTTGTCTCTCTTCCTCTCTTTTTCTTCATTTTGCATGATAATTCAGAAGTTAAGGCCTTACAGGAATGTGGACCCCAGAACCACACCATGGCTCTGCCTCCTTCAGGGTAGACGTGATGTGACCAAAATGCCAGGCCTCTGCCTTTCCATTAGGTTTCCATGTGCATCTCTAAGGTCATCCCTTCTGTCCTAGGAGATGGCACAAATGTGGCACATTCCTGCTACACACTCCCAAACCACTGCACTAAGTGAAAGGAGCCCTCTTGCCGCCAAGGAAAACAAATCTGTTTTGTTCTTTCAGCCAGATGTTTTGTAGAGGCTCTACATCTATTTTAAGTGAAAAACAAAAAGTTACCAGCCTAGATATTAGGAGCAAAAAGAAACCACCTCTATACACAAAAGTGTTCACATATTTTAAATATAGACAGAAAAGAAATGAAGTATTCAGAAGAACATAATGATGAACATTTTAAAAATCACAATACCATCTTTTAATTCCAGCATTTTTTATTATGATTCTTCAAATTTTCTGGTTATGAAAAAGAGCCAAATGTGCTATGCCTGTGAGAGCAAACTGCTCCAATTATTTTGGCAGTAGATGATCTGGCCAGTTTTGTGTTGGACAGCAAAGAATTTCTCTGTGTCTCGTTAAAGTGCTTTTGACACTGTACATTGTTTTGGCTGGCCACACTGTCTTGGTCTCAGATTATAAATAAGAGGTCATATAAATCAATCCTAAACTCTTAAACAAAGCCACAATAAGAAGAACTGCTTGGCATTCAGTGAATATAAGCCTTTCTAAATAAATCTTAAACTCAGCTTTGAATAGTTTCTATGTTAAGTGTATGTAATACAGTATTTACAGGTCAAATATTAAATCTTTTGAATTTTTTTATTCTGTGCTTAAGCTTTTTATTTGTCTGAATCTTGGTAGAGCATGAACTTTTATACAAATTATCATAATTCTCTTACCAAAAAAAAAAAAAACTCCATTATTTAATAACTGGTTAACTTGATCAACAAAGGAAGCTCTAAAAAGATCATGACAGGGCATAAGACAGAATAATTGAAGTGAAATATGTTTTCCACAGTAACCTTTTGAATGTTTTTTTAAAGATGCAGGGGAAAAATATTTCATTTCACCAGTTTCAAAGCAGAGCATTTCAAATTCTCTTTTCAAGAGTACAAATGATTGGTGCTATGAAGTACATGGTCTTTCAAAATATATGAAGCTAGTTTGGAAGACATAAAAACTCCAGGATAATGTGAAGGTAAACCAAGATAAAGTGCCAAAAATAATTAAATGAACAATTATATTTCCAAGTATAGCAATCAGATAAAAGTATAAATCTTATCTGACTTTCATTAAATAATGCATCATTTTAGGAGAGTATTATATAATCAAATAGTCAGTCAAAAATGAAAGTCACACATTTAAAGATCTAATAACACTTCAGAGTTCTTCCTTTAAAATAAATGTTGAGCAATGCTACACATCATCAGTAGCAATGCATCATAAATTACCACATGTACCCCAACAGAAAACTGCAATTGACTAGTCAACAAAGCGTTCTTGAGGACCAACTCTGAGGCTGTTGAAAAGACAATTAGTTTAGCTGTATTTGTGATTCAAGAGGTCTGTGCTGTTAAAAAGTAAAATCCTCAATTATCCAAGGAAATTCAGAAATTCACATTTGTTTCCTAGTGCCTGAAAAGGTGAAAAAAAAAATTAGTCCAACAACTTCCTAACCTTCCTTTGATCCCAGCTCTGACTCAAAGGCAGTAATGTGATTGCCCAAATAAATCAGTTCATTTTTTTTAATGAACATAACACTAGTTCCAAAGTGACCTCATCTAGGAAATCATTTTGAAAATACCTAAGTACTAACAAGTATAAACTAGTCATTACAGCACTAATATTAGCTGTTCCACATCCTTAAAGGATGACCAAGAGGGTTCAAAAGTATTCAAGTCACTTCGTTTTCAACTAGAGAATTTGTACGAGATCAGGTTAGATTTTTAACAGGGTCACATTAATCTTATTTTTTGCCCTTTAAGTTATTCATACTTGGAAGGTTTTTTTCTAAATGATTGGATGACCTCATTCCTCTTCATCTTTTATTTTTTATCAGCTGCTATGTATCATTTTCCTCTATCTTTATAGAGACCTAAGGGATATGGTAGAAATAAAAAAGACACCTGATTGGTCCCAAGTAAACTGGATAATTTGTAGCAAAAGAACCATTCCATATGGAAAAATTAATTTACATAATTGCATACATGTTTAACAGGATACATACTTCTATTCCATTTTATACCACCTTTAACTTCAAATCTTTTTTACCAAAAACAACAACGTTAACAGTTTCTTATATTGCCATTAGATAGCTTCATTCTCCTTGAAACCTAAACTTCCCATGAAATCGAACCATTTAAAACTGCAAAAGTGTAACAAGATCTCTTCTTTTTTAATATATAAATCTAATGGAAGAAATTAATATAATTAAAAGACAAGCTCATTTTATTATTTTTTTAAGGAGAGGTGCAGGCAGAAAGAAGACAGTAGTAGGCAAGAAGGAAGAGAGAGGAGAAAGAAACATCTTTACTTTATTTTTATTTAGTTATTCACATTGTGTGTTCCTGCAAGGCCCAGGACTCAAACCAGGGGCATGCAGCTTGTGTCCCTCTGAGGTGACCGACTCAATCACCGCTCCACCAGGGCGCACTGACAATCTCACTTTAAATAGATGAACTGAATATTTCACAGGGATTTTATATGATATAATGTGAATTTATTAAATACCATTTAATCATCTTTCTATTAAGTGTTATTATTAGATCTATTTAAGATATAAGGTTACGAATGCAGCAACATTACATATACACACAGAAAGTAAAAGAAATCTAAGTATGACCGATTTGCAATATCCATATTCTTTCTAATCCATTCATTATTTCATGTCAATATACAAAGCAATAGCTATAATAACAGCCAATCTTTACTGGAAGTGTCTGTAGGTGTTAATGTTGGCAGAAGCACCTTAGCTGCACTGTGCATGTAAATCTCATGACAACTCTATGAGGCAAGAGCTGCTACCACCCCAGTTTCACAGATGAGAAAACCAAGGCTTAGAAAAACTAAACACTTCTCCCAGTTCACATAACTAGAGTGAGAAGAGCAAACTCAGATCTCAGTCTGTGAGGCATGAAGTGTATGGTCTTAGCTACTAGACGATATTGCTTTTTAGCAGTGGAGAAATACTTTATTCAACATAACTTGAATTTTGTTGCAGAAACGGACAACTTGCAAACGAAACTCAAAAAATATTAGTGAATATGTGTCATCACATATTCACTAGGCACGGCAGAGACATTAAAATCTCAATCAATCCCTATAAATTAAATGCTCATAATTTATAGCTTGAAATATCTGAGTAAACCATGCCTATTATTCTACTTCTTTCGCCAGGTTCCTTCCCATTTCTTCCCCCAATAGTGGCCTATCTTGTTTCAATTTCTCCCCCCTCATGTGTTCTTAAAACCACCACCTACATCAGGCTTTCATCCCACTTTTCCACCAAAACTGCACTTGTCAAGATAGAAAATGTCCTCTAGATTAAGATATTCAGTTCTCAGGGGTCATCTGACCTTAGCCACTAGCAGTACATACCCGGTGTCTCTGTCCCTCTGAGAGCTGCCTTCAGTTGGTTTCCAGGGCGCCCTACTCTGCGGACTCCCCTTACTAAACAGTCAGTCACTCTCAGTCCTCTCTGTGGTGCCTTTTTTTTTTCTCCTGATCTCTGAATTTTGGAGCATCCCCAAATTACAGTCAATCCTTGGAACTCTCCTCTAATGAAACTCATGTCCCTGCTAAGCTTATCTAGTCTCTGGGCTTTAGATATTATCTGTATGCTAATATCTTCCTAATTTACATCTTCGGTTCAGATCTCTCTCCTAGGTTTCAGGCTTGAATCAACTGCCTCTTTGGCCTCCTTACTTGTATGACTAACAGAGACTCAAACAATATTCCTAAAGCTGAACTTCTTCACAGTTCTACCCCCGACAGACAGAAAATCATGAGCACATATCAGGTACTCAATTAAAATGGTTGAATTAACAAAGCAGAAATGGTGCAGTCAGATGAACATGAAACTCAAAGCAGAACCACAGATATATACGGTGCGACTAGTGGCTTTCTGAAAAAGATTTTGTCTGAGTCAGTTACAAAAACACAGTAATGAATTTGCTGCCTTCACAGATACTCAAGATTTCTATAGAACTGGAAATGGTGGTGGATAAGATAATCACCAAGAATAATTATATTCTGTTGTATCAAAATATATCTACATACAATAGGATCTCATTATAATGTATGTTCATCATTACATGCATTCTGCCACATCCTGGCTTACACAACATCCTCTAAGAGTAATCCAGAATAGCCTATGAGAAGAGATTTAATTTTCAATGACAGACAAAATCTCCCCCTATGTGACGATACCATCGCACAGACACGCCTATATATCTAGTCACACCAGCATGTAATTTGCCCGTTAGAGGTAAATTTTAAAAAGCTAATAGCATTATTTTAAAAGCTAATAGCATTAGGTCAACTTAAAATGCTTTAATTGTTCTTGCTATTGGATTAACACATTTGGAGAAATACAAACATGCTCAAATTCATGTGCATACTGCATATTAAAATTCATTCAGAAATGAACATACATACCACCTCCACTTAAATTACAACAAAATAATTTTAAATTAAACAATGAATAATTTGATGAGAAAGGGAAAGGGAAAACGCAAATCTACTACTATTTATAACTCCTGCTTTTTAAAACAGATTTATTAAGAAATAATTCACATGTCATAAAATTCATCCATTTTAAGTATACAGTGATTTTTAGTAAGTATATATACAGTGTGTAACCATGACCACCATCCAGTTTTAAATGACCGCATTGCACCTGGAAGATCTCTCATGTCATTTTGCAGTCATGCTTAGCTCCCACCTCCAGCCCCAGGCAACCACTAATCTATATCTGCTCTTACAGATTGGTCCTTTCTGGAGAGTGGACAGTATTTTTCAGTATCTCTTACTGCCCAGATAACTAATTAAACCTTTAACATGTTATTTCAGTTATTACTATAAAAGTCATGACTATTATTATTATTTGCCCAATTTATGAATAATGAACCTAAGGTTCTAGAAGGTAACCAGCCTGCACAAGCACAAATCACAGTCTCAATTACTAGGGCCTACAAAAAATGAACTACTTGGGATGTGCCCTCGTGGCTCAGGGGGCTGAGATGCTGGCATACTGACCAAGTGAAGCCCAAGGACCCAGGTTCAAGACTCAGGGCTGGGATGAAGAACCAAGAATAAACAACTAAATAAAGATGTTTCCCTCTCCCATTGTTCCTTTCCTTCCTCCCTCTTGCTTCCTTCTCTCCCTCTATTCCTTCCTCTCTTAAAAAAAAAAAAGCCTGCTTATATTTGAAGACAGAATGCTATCATCTAAACCCAAGCAAGGAGCATGAATGCTTTGTCAGGGTTTAATTCTATCACCACCTAGGTAACCTAAATCAGCTCTCCAGGCCTGACAATCAAGTAGGATCATTCTGACTGGCTCACCCCTGAACTGTGGAAATGGAGTTTGCAATTCCCTTAGCACCTACTTTGAAAAGAGGGCCTTGCTACCTTTGACCTCAAAGATGCCTGCATCACTGATGAACTTATACTACATGCACCCCTGAACAGGCAGGCACGTAGACCACAGCAGACAGATGTGCATCTGAATTACTAAGCCTAAAAAGTCTTATAAATTCATAGTGAAAAAACTATACAAGCCAAGCTAAAAGGGGGTATTTCTATAAGAATTTCAAGATCTACTGTAGATCACTTTGAACTTATAACTGACACAGTAACAGAATTTATGGTGATAATTTTGAGGTTACTTAATCAGGATGACCATTTGGTTGAAATGCATATGCTGTAATCTCTAGTACTTCCAAGTGCAATATGAGACACAATCATACCTCAGTACCATGCTGCCACATTCATTTGCAAAGATGAACAACTGCCTTCCTTCCATGATTGCTCACTGAGAAAATAAGACAGGCCCACTTCTTAAGCATCTTGTGACTGCAGCAACAGATTCTCTTTTGTTAAGTAAGTCAATCAAGACAAAAGTGCTTGAGGACACAGAGAAAAGCATTCAGGTGCTGTGAACCACTGCGAGTGTCCCTCCCCATAAATGCTTATACCTAAGTGTAACTGCCAGGATAATAAAGGTCAGGAAAATCCATTGTATTCTTCAGGCTGAAAAGCAAGATGGAGGTCTAACTTGAACAAGAACTGAGAGTCCCACTGCCTGTCACTGCCAAGAATGAAGTCATTCGGCAGCAGACGCACAGCCCCTTATGCTTTGTGTAGCAAAGGCTGCTCCTTAGCAACCAATGTCGCCAGTTGGGTTTCCAAGGAAACCAGGAAGCCTGAGATATAAAAGTAGGAAACAAAGCAACTGTAAAGACAATATTAGACACAGAAGGTAACTCTATTCTTATCTTTGCTAATGGTTTCCTGCCAGTGAAATGATACAAATATTTTCTTTTTCAATATTTGAAAAATGAATTTCTTAAGTAGATCATATTCTCACCTGTCCTCTACATTTTCTGAAGGATGACAAACACAATCTTTAGGGTTCAAATGAGGAACAGCATCAAAAATGTATGTTTCAAAAAATGTGATCGTTCTTGAATGTGAAGAATAATTTTAGAGCCATCTGCAAAGTATAAATTCCTTGCAGATCACAAGTGGAATTCTATTGACTTCACTCCTGTAAAAAACACGTAGATGCATTTGCCAGGTTCATTTCCATTTATTCTTACAAACTATTATTACAGCTTCACCAATAACACATTCTGTCATGTAGGGGATAAATAGATGGGAACAAAGAATGAAGGGAAACCATGAATGAGGATAAAACTAACAAAACATACATATGACTCATAAACAGCATCTGAAAATATTGGAAAAGCAAGCATATGTCATGTGACACTACCGGCTTGTAATTTCAGTGTTCCCAGTTTTACAAAGGCAACTAAATGAATCATTTCTATGAAAAATTTCTCTCTATTGTCTGCCTCTTGAGACAGATCAATATATCTTATTACAGGGTCTTGAATGAACTATTTAAACTATGAGCTTCAAATCATTATCAATACATGCAGATGAAATGAGTAAGAATTATTGTGATTGTGAATAATAGTCAAAGCGCACTGTAGACACCAAAGAGTGCAGTTTTACTGACCTATCTTTTCAATATATCCTGTATTTCTTTCTTATTCTCATCAATTTAATCCATGAGACTACATTCTTTTTCTTAAGAATAAATAGAATGATAGAAAGCATTGCAGAGAAAAGCAAAAAATTTAACAAAGTGAAAATCATGCTGTACATTTACTCAAAGAAATGCTGAATGAGTTAAAGTTACCAATTTATCATGTTAATAATGTAAAAGTTATCATTTCTCGTCTTCCTGGAAGAGACAGAGCTTACGTTGTTATATATGGGACTGCCACATACCTTATTTTCAAATATAATCTTTACTTACTGAATGAATCTAGTTCCTAAAAAACAATTATAACTCAATTCTCAAAAATAATCTCATTGCAACCTGATGCCATAGCAGTTAGGTCTGCAGCCTCTGGCTGAGTGTGGTCCACAGACATTCACGGATGGAGGGTTTGTGGTTCATGTGTTGGGGCCAGGAGGAGCAACCCATATTCACAGCAAAAAATAAAAAAATAAAAAACTTCCTTCTTTCTCTTCCTGCTTGCCTACTTTTCTTCTTTCCTGCCTACACCATTCCTTAAAAAAAAAAAAAAAAAAAAAAAAAACCTGAGAATTAATGCAAGTAGTCATTTCCTGAGTTCCTGAAAAAAGCTCAAGTTCTCCTTCCATCTCAGCTCTTATGCAACATTCTAATTTTGAGAACTTTTCCTCTATATATTTTAACGAAAGAATAACTTTTCAAGCCTGGCTCTCCCTAGCAGAATATATAAAAGACCCCTGTGCTTGGATAGGTAGTGAAGTTATATCAATTCAATGATTCGCTGAGACCTTGTGATCTTGGAAGGAAAGAGACAAAAATACTAAAATATTTAATTTAGAAATAATTTAGAGACAGCTTGCACAACTCTCCCCCAATAGGCAAACGCATGCCAACACTGTGGTCCATTACTCTGCTTCTCCTTCCTCTGCATGAACACTTTCCAACAATGTGAAAGTCCGGATTCCAACAGCAGCTCCCATGATTCCAAGTTCGGACCGCACCTGCATATCTTCACTTTACATGACTCACGTCCACCCATTAATCCCGGCTCTGCTATCCAAAGTGACACAACTTGAGTCACCTACGCAGGATGCTTTCTCAAGTGTTTGAGGATAGACAGTCTGTCCCAGAAAGAACAATGGATCAACACCTAGATTCTAGTTCCTTCTTTCACATCTTCCTAAAAAACATCAAGCAAATCACTTAAATATTCTAACTTTATCTTCCTTGTCAATAAAATAGGTTATTTCAAAATTGAATCATATTGTACAAGTAATCCTCCTATGGCAGGCTCGAGAGAAGGAGGGGACGGAGAAGGGAGGAAGTAGGAAAAGTAAACAGAGGAGTAATAAAGTGGCACCACTTACTTAATAAAGTGACCCTCTTGGTGTTAAACACCTCTCAACTAGTCAATGAGGTACTCACCAAGTTCTGTCCCATTTTATAAATGGATGACCTATGCTTGACCTACATTTATTTTCCAGTGGTCTACTAATATGAACTCTTAAACATTATACTTATTTCTCTTCTGTATGTCATGCTCTGTGCTCCCCAACTTAGAACATCTTATTGTACAAGCATAACCATTTTCCACATTAAAAAATCCTGATTCTATCAACTACTCCTTTAGTAAAATGGATTCAAAAATTCTCAGCAATCTATATGTCCCCTCTAGATGCACACTGGTTTGCCAGTGCCTCCCAGAAAGAAGTCACTGAGACAACTCAGTAAGTGTTTATAAGAGGGTATTAACTACCAACCACTCTTCTAGCACTAGAGAGTAGAAATAACAGTCTTTGTCCTCAGGCAGCTAAAAGTCTAGAGACAAGTAAATGGGAAAAAATAATATAAAGAAAATTGCTATACTGAAAGTATGAACAAGTTGCAATGGAAATCAGTGGAAGGAGGGCCAGATGTGCTCAGCACTGCAAACACAGATGTCTACTTGGAGGAAAGCAGTGATCTGGTCACTGCTAAGGACCATAAGGCTTGCTGCATATGTCCCTGTTCTGTGTCCACCTTAGCAAGTCATTAAACAAGGTTGACTCATTCTGGTTAACACAATGCAAGTTTTTCCCATGAATTAATAATGTTAAGCTATTGCCTTAGCCAATACTGATATTGAGGATATTAATGAAGAATCTGAAAGGTCACCATCATTAATATGATCTTGTGATATCTGACCCACCATGTCAGCATGTCATAATCAAATGATGTCTTCACTACCCAGTAAATTAGTAAAGTGAGTATAGCGAATAAATGTTGTATCTCTCCAAATTCATATATTGAAGACCTAATCCCTAACGGGATAGATTTGGAGAGAGGGCTCTTGGGAGGTAATTAGGTTAAAATGAGATCATAAAGGTCTTATCATACAAGAAAAGAGATGGCAAAACTTCCTCTCTACCATGTAAGGACACTGGGAGAAATAAAGGTTTGTTACTTAAGTCATTCAGTTTACTCTGCTATGTCAATCAAATCGACTCAGACAAGTATACTACTAGCATCTTCTTCTAACACAGAGATCAAAGTGAGCTGAAAGCAACTAAACCATAACCACAGACTAGAAGCAGAAGGTATGTTATTAGAGAGCCTCAAAGTTGACAATGACCTGTTACCTGCATCAGTTTGTTAGTGTTCAACTGGATAGAAATTCTGACTCATCTTTCATCTCAGCCACAAGAAAATGACATTTCATCAAATTAATATTAAAAGTGGCCTACAAGCTGCACATATTGAAATTGTTCAAAGAAATGAGCTATCTGTAAATGCAGTATCTGGGCGCTGGAGTTAAGTGAATGGTAAAACACCATAAATTACAGACAAAGTGTCAGTGTAAATACAAAGTTAGGCTAGCTTCTGGTAGAGTTCCAAAATGGCTTTATCTCATATGAATTAAAAATAGTGTGATATGAAACAAAGTTGCCACTTTATGCATATAATTTATATATGTTAATCATTTCCTACAAGAAAAAAACTAGGCTTGAATTTCACATTCTTACTATGTCTTCAGAATGCATTCTGAAAATGGAAGTCAGTGTGCTTAAAGAAAGGTTGTTTGGAGAAGATGACACTGCAGGTTATGATGGGCACCGATTCAGAGGAATGGGGTACTTCAGTCAGTGAGAAAAATCAACCAAAGGAACAGGAGATGGCATCAAAACACAGGACGTTCAGGGACCGATGTGTCTCAGTGGAGCAGAAAAGCAACATGGTTAGAGATGAAGTCATGTGAGGGGAAGGGGTGAGGGGGGATGACAATACCAAGAACATTTCTCTGCGGTCATAACAGGTCCTTGATAGAGGAGATGGTCTGACAACCACATGAAAAATGGCATCTGATGCAGCAGCTCAAGACTAAAATCAAAAATTAAAATTAGTGCTAAAAACAATGAAAAGAAACTCACGCATGAAGATCTAGACAGTCTTAAGAATTTAACAGGCAGGGTAAAGAATGAATAGAAGATGCTGAGATAACCTCGAATTTTAATGACTAGAGTCCATCAGGAATAGTCTGCTTCCTAAAGCAAGAAAACAATATTAATAACATTAAATGATTTTAAATAAATAATATAATATCAAATAAATTCTTCGAAGCACTGAAAGAATGGTCCATCAACAGCTGGAGATATAAGCAAGCAAATAAGAAATCACTAATGGGGTTTTGGGTTGTATAATCTAATCCTATTGAAACAATATGAGAATCAATACACTATTTCTATATAGAATATTTCTGGATCAGGATGGGTATAGTCATTAAAACAGTGATTTTTCAATTGGGGATGATTTTGCCTCCACCCTATGGACATTTGATGATGTTTAGAGAAATTTTTGATTCTCAAAACTGAGGGGGTAGTAATGGTTCTATTGGTATCTAGTAAGACTGATTATGAATGCTACTGAACAGCCTAGAATGCACAGGACAGGGTCCAATAACAATATCTTCTCCAGCCCCAAGTGACAATAGCTCAGGGTTGGGAAACCTTGCTTTTAAATAAGTACAGACTTAAGTTTTGGTAGAAGTTTAGCATCCCTCATATCACAAAATAAGTATTTCAATGGATATAAAAATCTAGTGCAAAATTAAATGCTTAAAATGAGAGTGCCTTCTATGAGAAAAATATCTGAATTAAATAATTATTAATATAATGAAGCCAAGAACTCAATTTGTCTCAAGTTATTTCCCCATATTATGCTTTTTACTAGTACCTCATTAATATCATCAAGTCTTATATGAAAAGTAATGTGAATTTTGAAGACGCAATCTCATTACTTAGTATTAGATAACTTTTGGCGAGATTATAAAAAGATCTAATGAAGTAGAAATAATTCGAAGTCGCATATTAAAAAATTAAAGTATACTGAAATCTACTTAAAGACCTCCCACAGTTCAAAGGAACAGAGGACTAATGGAAGGCTTTGAAATGCAGATTTTAATAGTTCCAATGTAAAAGTCATATGCAGAAAATGTGGCCTTAAAAAGCAGGTACTAATAGAAATTGCATTCTTGGAAAGTCATTGTTCTGGAATTCTAAACTGTCTCAGCAGAAAGCACCAGGAACCATTTCTACCTCCTACACCTACCCTGAACACACCCAACCGCCCCCCACAACAGGTCTCACAGTTTACAAAGGATTACATCAAGGCATTATTTGAATATGCTTTCTCACTTCTTCGAGTTAAAAGAACACTATTCAATTTAAGTAGAAAGGCTGTAGAGGGACTGGTATACATACACAGGTATACTTAAGAGAAAACTTTGTTTTCCTATAGCTTCCCATTTGCTCCAGTCAGCTGAAGAATGAACAATGCTATCAAAGCAAAATAATTTGAAGAAAAAAGTAGCATCCTATGAGTGTCAAGCACTAGACAAGCATTAGCCTGTAAGGGCAGACAAACTTACTGTTTTAGCAGCTACTTGACCATGTCATTTATCACTTAAGTTCTTTAAAAACTGAGAAAAGAGGAGCCATTTTCTCCAAATTCACTGTATCAGGAAGGTCCCATGAGTATCCTTTCCTGGAACATCAACCAAACGGTAACAAACCTCACTAAAATGGAAGCTGACAGAAAAGCACCAAATATTGCTAAACTCTTTTCATATAAAAACATCAAATTCACACACTAATATAAACAAAAACCTGAGCCAGATGAACTCCAGCTAAGCCATCTATTATTTTATCTTCTTCATCCCTCACTTGCTCCCTATCTCCCATGCGGATTGAAGGCACTATGCAGAACACCACTGTTAGAAAAGGCAATCGTGCCTCAGAACCCCAGCTTCTGATGAGTCAAAGTTATGGTTACAGGGCATGCACTCTGACCACAAAAGTTGTTTCTTTAAAAAGCTTTTGAGCATAAGAATCTCTGAAATATCCGTTGAATTCCCCAACCACCTGTTCGGGGTTAAACAATGTGCCCACACACTCCAAACTGAAATTTAGAAAGTCCTTATGGAAGGGGGTTCAAAAAGCAGCAATACATTCTTCATTAGGTCATAAGAATATTGTATTTAAGAAGAAAAACAAAGCTACCTTAGATCAAGATGATGGGATCTAGTCCCAAATGGTCTCTCTCAGAATCTTTAAGCTGTAGATCAAAGGCTAGAAGTTCTCTAAATTATGTTGGAATTTTCTAGCTTTCATTTAATTTAGTTGTTCATTTTGGTTGCTTGCCTCCGTTCCAGGTTTCAAACTTGGGTCCTTGGGCTTTACGTGGACTAAAGGAGAGCCTCAGACATAAGGCCTAGTCCACAAGGACACGCCTCTACTTTGTTTCTAACTGAACCAGTGTTCAAGTTTGCAACTTCTCTTCCATCTGATAATTACTTACTGTTAGGTGGCTTGTCAGTTCAACTGCAGTCCTGGTGGATTAAATCAGTCTTTAAAGCAAATGCAGTCTTTCAGCATTCAGATGATGAAGATGAGTATTTAAATAGTTGCAATAAAATGTCCATGGCTTACACCATCAATTAACACTATCCTAACAACACAGATACTGTAAATTTTAAATGTGACTCAAGACAACCAAATACAAAATAGATTCTAAGAAACAGAACTGCTTAAGTCACCTTGCAGTCAATCTGCAATATCACAATATAGCAAATAAAGGACCCATAGAATTCAGATAAAATATTTTCCATTGACAAAATTCATTCCTTGTTTTCATATTTTTTAAATCAACAAATATTTATTAAGGACCCAGCTGTGCTATTCACTGTGGTACTCAGTAGCTGGACTTCTTATCCCTACCCTTGGTCTTCTAAGTGGGGATGGGAAACCTATTTCTTGAACATGTTCTGGGCATCCTATTAAACACAGGATTAGTGATATACATATAAATATATATATATATATATATATATATACATATATATGTGTGTATATATATATAAAATCTCCAAGTCAACAGGTTCAGTTACTCCTGGATTTCTCTCTAAGATTCTTTGTTGTTATTTCTGCAATGTAATTAGAATGTGCTAGAAAAGCATAGAGATGGGTCAAATTTAGACTTCCCTTTCTTAAATAACTAGTTTTATCACAGAGTAGAAAATGAAATTTATTTGTCTTTTGGCATTAAAAATAGACTAAGCAAATGGGCACTTAAGATTAGATTATCACAAAGGGTAAGTCAAGTAATTGCTACGGCATTCAAAAACATAAGCAGAAATGTCAGTAAATATCCATGAATGATTTTTCCCCCTGCCAGAATGAAGAGTGAAGAAAAATACTAGAAAAAGGGTTCTAGGCTAGATGTGAGAATCACCAGAGCACAGCTAGATCCTCTTCCTCCTTTCCCTTCATCCCATACAGTTAATGATTTGGGGTTTTGGATATTGAACCACAAGAGACAACAGCTGGATGTTTTGTTGTTTCTTTCTTTTTTTTTTTATAAAAAAACCTGTGTATCTCTGAGCACAGAGGGATTGAATTTTGCAAAAAATCTTTCAAATAAAATTTTCTTTGAAAGAGGAAGGAAGGGAGAAAGGAAAAAAAGCATTTAAGGAGGGAAGGAAGGAAGAGGAGGAAGAAACAACTTTATTTATTTAGTTGTTAATTTTGGTTTTTCACCCTGGTCTTGAACCCAGATCCTTGGGTTATACGTGGTCCACAGACCAGGCTCAGCTGCCTGAGTCAAAAGCATATGTCCATCCCCTCCCCACACATTCTTATGTATAGTCTGATGCAAGAGAGAGCTAAAAAGAAGAGACAAGAAACAGACCAAAAATTTTTGGAAGTCTTCTCAGAACAATCACTAAGTTGTCAGCAGAGAAGTGAAAGGAACTTAGAAAGGCAGGGGATGAAAGCCCAGATCTGGAAATAGTTTTCTATTTCAAGATTTGTCCTGCAAAACTGTACTTTACAAAAAAGTTAATTACTCATGAAAGCTACAATCATTCTGCTGTTATCTGTGTTCCCATAAGTCCTATTAGAAAGACTACCTGCAAGGAATGAGTGAGTCACATTAAGAATAACAGAAACCAAAGAAGGTGCAAAAACTGAGTTGAGAACAAGTCGATGCAAAATGGTCTTTGCTACTATTGGTTATACAGTATCTAGCTTAGTTTATTTTTTTAAAAAACTACTCCTAGGTGCACCCTGGTGGAGAAGCAGTTTGATGAGACAACTTCGCCTGGTGTGGTCCACAGACATCCCAAGGTTCTTGGTTTGCATCAAGCCAAGATAAACAACTAAATGAAAACAAATAAATAATGCTTCTTTCTCTTTCTCTACCTGCCTGCCTCTGCTCACCTTCATTCCTGCCTACATTTTTCATGTAAAAAAAAAAAAACTACTCCTAGGATATATGTATAAGCTGCAACACTTTTCCATCAAAAATTAGAGTGACTATCATTCCATTTTCAACAGTCAAGTGATCATGTAAATCAAGATGAGACTCTGAAAACAAAACTATCCTACAAAAATATATCCTCTATTAAGCAAAACAGATGTCTTACAATCCTATTAACAAAGATAAACTATTAATCATCAGTGCTTTAAGTATATACTTTTATTTGAACTTAGATATTATAAATTGCTTAAGGACTCCAAAAATAATATATAATAGTATTTTTAAATAATTGATTTTTAATCTCAAAATTATATAAGTCAAATACACTTATTTTTTTATTGCCTTGGAGAAGTTTGCAACAAAAGCCTACACACTTGAAAAATCATCTTTGGATAATTTCCCTTTATCTTTAAATTTAAAATATATTTATATTGTCAACAATTCACATGACACAAAGGAAACAAAATCTTTAGAGACTCCAATTCCACTTTCTTCATCAGTGGTAACATCTCTAATCAATTTGTTGCTGTGTTTTCTAAACTTTTTATTAAATTTATGTAACCTGTAGGATTTGATTTTTTTTTTTTTTTTACTATGAAGGAAATTATACTGTACTTAGTCTGCAAATTACTTAAAGGCAAATTACTAACAGTCAATAAAGGTCAGAGGTCAGCTCTTTATCATTGAGCCTATACCAAGAGATAAAACTTCATGTAAAGTTACCTTTAAGCTCAACCATAAAGTTCTGAGGATGCCTCAAGTTTGCTATAATTTACCCAAACATTGTCTATCAGAAAAGTATTGCACAGCATTCCATTGTAACTAAAGAAACAACTGTGAATATACTGATTGTTATCAAGTGAAATTACAGCTGGGATAAACCGGGAAAGCTACCATTCACCATTAAGTACAGTATGTTTGCTAGCTACTCAAGAAGATTTGAGAAAGGAAACAGAGTAAGAAAGCGACACTGGGATCTCAAAAGTGCAGTGCCATCTCTCCCCATGGATTCTTATTTTCTTGGCATTTGGGCAATTTTGTATAAATAGACAGGAATCAAAATACAATGCTTCACTTGCAATTGTTATTTTTAATTAGCTTCCTGGTAATAAAGTACATTAGCTTTGTGAAGAACTATTTAAAGGCAAATCTCAACACAAACCACATCTTGTGGCACACAGTACAAGGTTCCATATTTTTATTAAAAAATTGCTATGATTACTCTACAGTAAATATAAAAGGCACATCCTTTATCAGCTACAATTAGATTCTCTTCCTGTTTTCCTCCTCCCCCATTCAACTCAGCAGCCAGGGTTACTGTTTACCTATCTGACATCACTGTTTGTCAGCTATTAGCATTATTTAATGAGTTCCTTCAACAAACCAAGTCAATGACAGAAGCAGGAGCCCTCTGGAGTCCACTTCTCTACAACCCAGGATCCCCTGGGTTCCAGAAAACCTCGCCTGAACTCAGGTGTTAGAACAAATCACACTGGGAGAGAGAATGAGTCCCAAGAGAAGTCTGCATAAGACAACCTCGATGCCTCCCACTGAGTTTGGAAATAAAATGTCTCCTGGACAGCTTTTAGAGCACACTAAGTGACAGGGACCATGAGTATGCCTACTGAAATAGGAGACAAAGGTGGCAACAAAATAAAGCATTGATTTTTCAGCATGGGTGCTGTTACCAGGAAAATAATCTTTATAAAGGGACCTGTGATCTCTCTGTCCATGTTGCAATTAATAGAGTCAGGGAATGGTGCTGGCTGTTAATTTGGTAATCAATTCCTGAGCATTTCCTAGAGGCAAGCATTTGTGGCACAAACATGAAAAGAGCCATCCTCTGACGGTAAGAAATGTGCAGCCTAACGGCACAGAGACATGGAAAAAAGTGACTGAAGACAAAGCCACATGGGCCGCTGGCACACAGGAGGTGTTCCAAGGATATCAGTCCACATTTTCTTTCCTCCTAACTCTCTTTTAACATGGGAAGGGCTTGGTCAGAGGCAGGAAAGGGTTGGCTGGATGCTAATACTAGAAACACTCATTCTGCGGAGGGCACACCCTTCTCCCAGTGCTCTATCAGGGCTGGTGGCAAAACTCCCCTGGAAACCAGGAGTGAACAAGGAAGGTCAGCATCAGAGAACAAGAGACACAAAATCTATGGTTTTTTTTTTAGCCAAAATATTATGGCAACCCGTGGATAGCACCAGTGTGCATGCATGAAGGGTACTTAGATGTGATCAGTAATATTGAAAACAACACCGGATGCAGTAAAATGGGAAAGTTGCACATATTTTTCCCATTTCTTCATAACTGAAGACTCAAGCTCACCTTTCCAGACTGATTACTGATTCATGGTGAAAAAGCACTTGAAGGGCCTTTCGGTTATGCAAATAACTGTTCGATTCTGGAATGGGGGCTCCTGATTAGGAGTGAGCTGCCTTGCATAGTAATGAAGGGGTGACTGAGATGAGTTCTGCAGGCTGTATTTGCTTGGATGAACACATTCTTTTTATGAGAGAGGAGGCTCTGGGGGCGGGGCCGACATCCAGGGAGGAAGGAGCAGACACAAACGACATCCCCACTGTGGGCAGGGGAGCTGGGCCCTGCCACAGCGCCACAGAGGAACGTGGTTCTGGACTTCAGAAGCTGTCCCCTGGAGGGTTCAGTCTTATGGCTTTTCCAGAGTCTTTCTTTTATGCAAAAGGCTTCTGTATCACTATGACAATTCGGCCTTACCTTTGCTGTGGAGAAGGAAAGGTCAGGCTGCTTTCTCTATGGAGGAAGAAGGGGTACAGGGAAGCACTGCACCCCAGAGGGCTAGTTGAGTTGGTTCGCCTGTCCAGTGGCTGAATGGGTGGAGCAAGGGTTCTTGCAGGAACGTGGAGATTCTGAGGGAGCAGGAGCTTAACACTAAAGCCAGAAAAATAGCTCCACTTCATGACAAACCAAAATACTTTATTCTATTGCTAACGAGACCTTGATAATCACATTTCCATTTATGTCTTAGCTCATAACAACTTGAGAATGCTGACTATTCTTAGCCACAATGATTTCCTCAGTATTATATTTCTTCTCATCTCTAATCTCAACTTCAACGATCCTATGGATTCTAAATTTTCCGAAGTACTTTTTAAAAAAAATAGATGAACTACCAATCATGAAATAAGCAAAATTTTATTTCACGTAAGTGAGGAAGGAAGGGAAGGGGTGAAAGTAGTCATTAATAGGTTCAGTTTTAATATTTTTTTCTAGTATCTTCAGTAGGCTTCATTTATGGCTTACTTCCGATCACTGCTCCTCTGGGCGATCTCTTATATTCATAAATACATATGTAAACTCTTCCCTGCTTGACTTTGTGAGATCAGCCACCTCAAAATGTTCAGACAGACTTTTCAAGACATTCAGAACAGGCTTTGTCCAGCACATGTTTTGGACAATACATGCCCAAGACATGCATATGGGGTGTGTGTGTGTGTGTGTCTGTGTCTGTGTGGCTAAGGGTCAACTGAGGCTCTGTCAGTCTCCAGTGAAAGTGTCACCCTTAACTTAAATAATAAAGACAATGAAATACAGTCCTCTTCAAAAAACAATCTTTTTCTAAGAGAAACCTCTTAAGGCAGCACAAACACCCTGCAACAGATTTTGTCATATGAAGTTATCCCCTCAGGAGAAGTCCCCAGGCCCTTCTCCTATTCTTTAGCATAAGATAATAGTATTCCAAATGTCTCATTTACTTTAGACTTTGCAGCCATATAAATTCTCTAACTCATGTCATTAAATTTGGTATTCTATTATTCCTGTCTGATGTTCATTTGTTTGCTCATCCATTCCAAGGAGAACTTCTAAGGGACGGGGGAATTTTCTCTTCACTCCTACAACTATAAAATCTCACAATATAAAACACTGGGCCACACAGGAAAAACAGACGCAATGGCTTGGGTACCCATCATCCGCTCACCCTGAATAGAAGCACGAGGCTTTCCCCAGTGTGATCTATGCAGTTAATATAATCTCACTGCTTTGGGAAACAACATCTTGTCCCAAGTCAGTCTGTGGATGCTACTTTCCAGCACAACACTCAATCCAGCCCCTCGTGAGCTTTCCACAGGACTGTCTTCCAACAGGAATGCCAGGCTGTCTATTTGTAATATGTTCCTATTTGCTTCAAGTTTCCCATCACCCTCCTCTTTCCACCTCAGCAATCTGGTAAAGCCATCTTGTTAGCTTCTGTACAAAGAAACACCCCAAAGACAGTTCTGGCTATTTAAAATGTCTCACTCCCTTTTTGTTTCTGAGGCACTGACTCTTGCCTCATACCAATGACATGGAGCCCAATTTGATTTTTCTCTTAACATCTCAAATACAAATCAATATAAAATCTTACTTCAGGAGTGTTTCCAACAATAACTAGTGGGAAGATTGATAACACAGTGATCTCTATGTGGCAACGTGAAAGAACCAAAGCTTTTTACTCTGCTAGTGATTAATCATTACTGAGGCCAACCGGAGGGGATTACCAAACTTTTGTAATCCAGATAGTGTGTTTCCAATGACTTTAGTCACCAAATGAATCATGTGGCCTTATGGGAACAAGCATCAATGTGACAATCTGCTACTATTCTAAAATTTAATGTACTTTACCTTATACGCTATGAAATGCCTCACGATGTACTATAAAGCAGGCTTTATTTCAGAATGAAATGACATAACAGTTGTAGGTTTGTTGATGTGGTAAAGTTATTCAACATTTATTTGTCTGTGAGGATGTGGAGAAAAGGCAACCCTGGTGCGCTACTGGTGGGAATGTAAATTGGTGCAGCTTCTGTGGAAAAGAGAATGGAGGCTCCTCAAAAATTTAAAAATACAACCAATACATGATCCAGCAATTCAACTTCTGGATTTTTACCTGAAGAAAACACTAATTTGAAAAACTGCAGCACTATTTATGACAGCGAAGAGGTAGAAACATGAAAGCAGCAACATGGAAACATCCATGGATGACTAGGTGCTATATGTTATATGCATAGATACTATAGGGAGAGAGAGATAATATCAAATATGAGCATTTATATAATCATATAATCATTTACAGTAACTCAGATGAAGCTTGAGGATATTATGCTAAGTCAGATGAAGAGACAAATTGTGATTTCAGTTATATGTGGAATCTAAAAAAAACAAAAACAAACTAATCTAAAATCACAGAGAAAGGAAACAGAATGATGGTTACCACAGGGGAAGAGGGGAGGAGGTGGGTGCAATGTGAAGGGGATCAAGGAATACAAACTTCCAGTTACATAATGAAAAAAAACAACTAAGGCGATGCAATGTACAGCACTAGACTACAATAGACTACAATCTATGATACTGTACAACAAATTTAAACATTGCTAAGACAAGATAGTAACTAGATGGATCATTATTTCATAAGTGTACATTATCGTATAATCACATTATACAGCTGAAACTAAAATAATACTGTATGTCAACTGTACTATCACTGAAAATGTATTGTCCTGAATAAGGACAAAAAGCAAGACAGTCTCTAGGTCTGCACATTAAGGACTTTCTGACTGAAAATTCTCACAGCACAAGGTGCTGAACGTATGGCCTGAGGAAGCTGCTCATTCTCTAGTTCCAGGGTCCATATGTAAATCTCCAGAGAAGCTAGTCTTAGGAGAAGAGTCCCCAGGAAGACCAGACGGAGGGCTTTCAGGCTGCAGGACAGTAAGGAGACAAGGCTAGAAACAGAAGCTGCTTGGAGAACACTTAGAGTGTATCTGGAGAAATGATATGAAATGAGGGTGAAAAGGGAGAAGAGGTCCTACCTTAGTCATCTTTGTATTCTCAATACTTGGTACAGATGTCTTGCTATGTGACAAATGTCTAATCTTCAACTTCTAATCCACATTTGGTCATAAAAATGGAAGATGACAACCCACACTTCAGAGAAACATCTTCTGCTTGCTTCTCTAGAGGTTTATAAAGCTAGTTCAGAACAACACTGTATGGACAACAGGAATAAACATGTGTCCTATATAACTCAAATTTGACAAATCAGCCACCATTCCAAGTGTGATATGCTTCATAGGATGAAGCACTCAGTTGACTAAGAATGCTGCTATGTGTTTTACTAATCTGATTCTTCCCCTCCTGTCTCACCACTGCCTATCCCTTCCCTACCAGCACCACAAACAACATTTTCCAATGACTTTTCATATTTTATCTATCTTCTTATTTCCTATGACCTGGACACTACCTCTCCCCAAATCTAATACATCCATCATTCTAGACCAATTCCTTTGCTTTCTTATCTCAGTATCTCACAGATCTCACAGTATTTCTTTTGTCTAGAATGTCCTATCTCCATCTTTCCTACTTGCTAATACTCTACAGTCTTTATTTTAATTACTTAGTAGTATAAATACTGCTGAATATACAAGACTCCAAATCTGCTTCATTTTTCCCACTGGAAGGTAACAGGTTGTATGAGCTATCCTTTCAAATCTGTTTTCTCATCTGTAAATAAAATTTACCTCTTGAGTTGGTATGAGAATTAGATTTGATAACCCATACAAAGTGCTTAGCATAATCCCTAGCACATGGCAAGTCAGTAAATACATGGTAACAATTACTATGCTTATTATATTAACTGTGAATCTCACCACTCTCCACCTTACTGCCCAAAACATATCCTTTACTCAGCTCAGATGACTTTTCTTTCCTTTTCATTTTCTTTACCCTTTCCTTTTCCATATCCAATCAGACACTAAATTACTAAATACCCCATGCATTGAGTCCAGACCACACAAAACAGGCATGAACTGAATTAAAAAAAACAAAAAAAAACTTAAAAATAAGACAAGTCAAGGAAAATAGTGACTTTAGATAGGAACGTATTGTTAACATCACTGATAATCAGGCCTTATTAAATAAGACACAAGAATGGTGGTTCATAGGTCATGAGATATCCTGAAAATTTTTCCATGTCAAAACTAAAGTGTCTAATTGATTTATATTACCTGTTACTTGGAAACAGTGGAAAAAGGAGTGCTCACATTATTTTTAAAGTTGCAGTTGTATCTGTTTGGAACAAAATGACAAATTATTTAAGAAGTCTCCTGAAATAATAAAGTAAGCACATTTTTCAGGTGGACTGAGAGAAGTAAAACGAATACTTCAGTACTATGAGGTGTTAGAATCTGTGAAAAAACACTTTCTCTCTCCCAGTTGAGGCTTCCAATAGTGGTTATGTCACCTAATTGAATATCTATATATTGTTAATATATATCATTTCTACACATCGAGCTATATTTTTAAATGAAAACACGTCTATATGGTAGAACTACCACAGAGCAAACATAAATTCCTTCAATGAACAAACATCTACCAAACACCTGATCCAATCACAGTACCTTGTTAGGGACAACGAGGTCCAAGAAATTTCCAAAGTAACCGTAAGTTTAGCAATATTCAGTCACTCACCTCTGTAATCTAAGTGCCTATGTTTCTAATCGTTCGGTATTTTTTTTCAAGAATTTCTTCACTGAACTGCTCAACCTCTTGAATACCCCCCGAGGAATTTCTGAATAATTTTGGCATTTCTGAAATACTATTTTGAATAAAATGTTTTACTATAAATTAGAAAGCAAGGCAGGGTAGAAGGAACTGAGGATCAGTTGGATAGTGGTGAATAGCAGATGTCTGCTGGTGGGCACGGCGTGCTATATACGTCTACTGAGCTATGAACTTGTACTCCTGAAACTTGTAGACCATAGCAAACTGATGATATGTCAAATTTAAATAATTAGAAATTACATTAATAAATCTTGGATAATATTTATGAAATATAAAAGACAAATTTTGTTCTCAATCTGTTATCTCTTTTCAAGTAGTTCTAATTTTTAAGGTAAATACTTGATTTTGTCACAAAATATTTTTCAATGACTATATCTGAGTCAATATTAGAATCAAGTCTCTTAAAATGTAGACAGATTAAAATACTTGTTTTAACATAAAAAACTGCTTTTTGTAACCTGATGTTTATCTTGTACCAATAAAATTGTCATACTAATTAATAAGAGTAGATATCTTTAATCTCTATAAATAAAAACTAAACTGGACAAGGTTATCATTATGTTTCTTTTCAATATAACTCTTAAATACAAGAAACACTTTAATGTAATCTACAAAAAGCAGCATTGTCAGAATTTTATATTTTACCCCACAAATTCCTGTTTCAATCAATGGTTCATTATGAATATGAATTTAACAATATGTGGCTTAGAATAAAATCAACTTAAAGCTATTCAATCATCAGAGTCACACTGTCAGCTCGTGGTACTGCACTGAGTGACAAACCACCTGAGAAACGGTCATGGGGATTCTAAGCTGATCTATACTAAGCACCAAGCATGGCCACTGGGGGCTCTAAAATTGATTCCCTTTGAAGAGATGAGTTTCTAGGCAATGATTATATTTTTGTTTTTTAAAAGATATTAAAACAAAAGGAATTACAGGAACACATTCATGGGGCCCTTAAGGATTCCGAAACTGTCAGCTGGGATGCACTTGACCATTTAGAAAGCACAGTGCCCAGGACAGAATGATGAAGAGCAGCCATTGCAAAATAAGGCACTGTGTTAAACCAGGCATATGATTTTCTATAAGTGAAAGAATTAGATGAGAAACAAGGTGAAATTATCTCACACAAGGTAAAAAATTAAAGTGGAAAGGAAAAAAGGAAGGAGAGCACGAAGGACCATGTATGTGTCTTCCTTTGTACAAAAGTACTAGACTTGTTCTGATAAAGGAGTAAGTGAAAGAAAGTAATCCCATACCTCACTGAACTCAATAAATTCTGTATGAATAGGAAATGTATGTCAAGACCCACAAATTTATTTTGGTAATCAATGACATGAAAGAACACAGGTGGTAGAATTTACTCTCTTAACTTTTCCTCTGAGCTCAATCTCCTGATTATTTCAGAAAATCACTACTAAATGCAAGGCAATTAAAAGTGATTTAAAACAAGATTTTATTTATGTCAATGATGAGTAAATATCAAGGACATAAATCCCCCTCCCTGCCTAAAAAAAGAGAGGTGGATACAAGACTGAATACTGATAAGCACATGACAGGGGTTTGAGCAAAGGGGGTGGGAAAAGCTACCACACCTGTGAAGTTTAACTTTTCTAGGGACAGTACTCAAGATTCAGAGCATCTTAAAAGTCTCAAAGGAAAATGGGATCCCCCAAATTTAAGAACCACTGTTAGAGATAAAATAAGAACACCTCAGTTAAACATACAGGGTTTTGATTTGTTTTGTCACTGAAATTAGCCAAAATGTTCCCATTTGGTTGTTATATTCCTTTTTCAGCTTTAGCTAAAGCAAATTACAGTAAATACCATTCAATTCAGTATGTAAGAGAACTAGCAAAAAAAGACGGGTGGAGACCTGAAAAAACTATAAACTGGTTGCAATAGTTTTGACAAGAGTCTTTTATATGTGAATCCAATATGACTTCCCAACACCATAAATCCCTTTGCTGTGATGGGTATATCACCAAAAAGGAGGTAAGAAAGTGAAAAACACTTGGAAGTAATCTCGGCATCTCAACACCAGAATTGTGCCCAGACATGACCTCACAGGGCCTCTGGATCTCATTTAGGGAGCACTGTCTCTCCCCACACTGAAAAGCCTCACAGGGGAGATGAAGGCTTGTTCGGATTTAAAGATGTTCTTGAACAATAAGAAAAAAGATAGATAATATATATTACAGTGAATGTACAAACAACTCTGGAATCCACAAGCCAGTAGTCTCTGAATACTGAATTACAAAAGGCATTCAATGATGATTCAATGAACAGACTCCCCCAGGTGCAGCTCTAATATACGGCAGGATATTAGAATTCAGTGAAGTCTCTTCCCCTGAGAAGAAAGAAATATGTAATAATAAAAAAAAAGTCATCAAAGATCTTGAATAGTAAAGAAGTGATGAAAGGACAAGAAGGAACAGCACTATGAAGAGGGGAAGCGAGGGATTACAAAATAATTGGATCTCACCCAAGAAACAGACAAAGCACATGGAAAGCATATTTTATTTATGAAAAAAGCAAAATCATATACAGCTTGAAACATGTTAAAATAATCTGAAATATAATCAGTCTTTAAACGGTATTTGGTATAGCAACAAAGAAATATCAGGATTGGAGCGCAGAGATGGCAATAATGAAGAAAAGACCTCTGAGAGGCACCCCAGGGCATTCAAGGACAACAATTATTATTCCATGCTGTCATGAGCAGTAAATGTGTTTGCTCTTAGTTGCCTAAGTTTGGAATTAATTCAGACATACCATATGTGCTAAGAGTGCGAAGATAATAAGAGGTTCACTGAGCTAAAACTGGCTGCATAATCTTCTCTGCTCTAAGTCACTTCTAAAACCTCAGTGAAGCCCAGTGCTATTCACACTGAGCTAGAGGATAAAGATCGTAGTAAAGGTGACAGAATAAAGTCTTTAGAAATTCATAATTATAAAATGATTCAAAGGTAGAAAAAAGTCTTTTATGTAAACGCATATGGAAAGATGAAGTCAAAATTTAAAAGTTGATGCAGCTAAAAAGAAGATCACTGGTCACTAGGCTGGGGTGGGAGTGGGGAATGACTGCAAACGAGCACAAGGGAACTTTCTGGGATAGAAGCATCTCCACACTGGATTGTGCTGAATGCTAAACAACTCTAAGATTTTTAAAATCATCAAACAGTACACTTAGGTGGGTAAGTTTTATGGCAAGTAAATTATATTTTAAAAAAGATGTAAACTTTTTTCCAGTTAACATGTTCTAAAGTTCATTGATTTTCCTTCCTATAGCATGGTTGTATTTCTTGGTGGTAAGCTATATTAAGAATGATATTTTTCCACTTTGGGAATATGAATATGATAATATTTTTAAATATTCACAAATGCTTTTTAAAATTACTTGATAGGGATCCATTTCATAAGCAACAATCAAAATAGCAAGAAAAGCTGAGAAAAAAATCAAAGCAGGACATTTCAGTGGCTTTCTCAGCATTTACTACACTTTTGGCAACCCACTCAAGCTTAAAATTAACAGATCACTGGAATTATATAATTTCAGAAATATTTTTAAACTTCATTGGGTAAAGCAGATAAAACACAGCAATGAACCACAAGCATTCGTACAAAAAAGGAATGAACAGGAATTTTAGATGCTTAAAATATTTTCAAAACACCACATAAATCCTAGTATGGCCCTACAGTCTTAAGACTATTGGTTGGCTTCGATCACTTACTGAATTATGATTGGGTCATTTACTTTCTCCCATTTCTGCATCTGTAAATGGAGATTACAATATTACAGGTCCTTAAATAACATTTTCATTCAATGTCAAGATATACACGCATACATATAACACATACATGTATATACATATATCTATATAGCATACATACACTTATATATATATACACACACACATATATGTGTGTGGGTGTGTGTGTGTGTGTCTCCCTGAAATGGAAGGGCCTCCTGTTCAGGGTTGGTTCCTGCCCTGTGCCCTGAGTTGCAGGGACAGACTCCAGCACCGGAACCAGAACTGGAATAAACAGATTGGAAAAAGAATGAATACAAATGATGGCTGAGTATTAGAAGTGTTTCGGGGTGTTGATTTAGAAGCTTGATGACATTTTTGTGAGCAGATATTTAGTGCAGGAACTTTCACCTACGGTGACCTTTTATATGTCATTCACTTAGGCACTGTTTCCTAGATGGATGATGTTCAGTGAGAATTTCCTGCACTTACCTAGAGTATAATACTGTTGGAGTGGTAAAAGAGAAATCTTTAGTTATTGCCTGGTATGTGGCAAGCAATCAAGAAGTGTTAACTGCTGTTCCTATTGTAATTATCCTTGGGTTGGGTTCAATATACAGAATGATTTTATTGTTTTCACCAAGAGAGAACACCAATCCTTTACCTTCCTAAAAAAGCTAACTACTCAGCACTTTTCATGCCAACTGTTTCCAGCTGTTGTAGCAGAAAATATCTTCCAACTTTTGATTCATTACACAATATGTTATCCTACATCTGCTTACACAGGGCTGGTGCTACATCCTAGAAGGGTCTGACATACTTCTGTAGCTGATGCTAAGCCAAATCATGAGGCAAACAGGATAAATGAAAAGTCCAATGACAAGAAGTTATTATGAATGGTCACTTACAGTAGGGCGCTTCCAAAGAGGAGAGGTATCAAAGACATAGACAGGCATTAATTAAAATTGAAATACACAGGGTAAATATTTCTCCCTTCAAAAAAAAGTAATTTTAATACCTTGAAAACAGTGTTATTACTGCTCCTGGCCCTCAGAACATATTAATATTTCCTCTAGTTATTCTTCTTATTCTCTTTTGCATATATACATATATATATATATGAAGCAAGAATGCCCGGAGCCAAGTTCCATACATTTCAAAAATCTTTTAAAGTCTTGAAAACATCTTCCCTCTAACTTTGATGGGAGTAAAGGAAGGGTGAGTCTACAAACCCAATTGCCAGCACACATCACTGGGAAAGGTAGGGTAGGCTAGCAAAACTGAGGATTAGGACATTTATTTTTTATTTTTAAGACATAAAATATGCTACAAGCTTTAAGCGCAGGAACTAATCTAAATGTAAGACCTTCTTCACATGCTGGTACACAAAAGTAGAATTTTAATGTTCAGATTGGGAATGCATTTTCCTCTGAGCTTAATAACTGCTGCCAACTACAACAAGAATTTAATAAATGGACACATTTTTAAATATGCAGTGACCCAACCTACCAATGTATTGTGAAATGTGGATAAAGGAAAAAAAGGAATTTTTGCTACAGACGAAAGTGATGATATTACAAAGAAATAGAATGGCCAAGGTACCCATGCTACTCCTTTCACAGCACACCAATACCAGCAAAGGACTAAGAAACAGATCATTTAATTTTTTTCCCAGACCCACTGTTTCAATCAATGACAGAAAGAAACTTTCTATTGGTTCTCCAGACAGAGACCCACTTACTTCTAGAACTTATTTTTTCCCTCAACTTGGAGCTATAGCCCCAGAAATAGAGTTGACCTTCACATTCAAAACAATTCCTACTGATGGAGTCAGCGGGCATTGTGTGGCTGCTTGCAAAGCCCTGTCTGCCCGAAGTGGTATGCAGTCACTTGCACTGACAGCTGAATTAAATAGGCACATCTTCTCAGTCTCTTGACCTCCCAGGGTGCATTATAAGAAAACCTCTCCAATTCTGATTTCTAGATGGTATTTCACACCAGTTTATACGCAATTCCTTGTTGTTCTCAACAGCTGAGTCTGTGATACATAAGACTTGGCCACTAAATCCCTGCACGTACTAGATGGAGATTATTTCAAAAGCAATTCCTCCATTTCTAGCACAAATTAAAATTTTCCCTGTGCTCTTCTGGACATCCTTCACAGTGAGAATTTTCTCATGTTTAAGGACTCTGCCTGACAACAGTTGGAGATCTAAAATCAACTCTCAGGAAGAGTTTTAATAACTTCCAATCATCCCCATGGAAGCTATCCAGGAGAACCATGAGGAATATATTAAATTTATGTAGCCTATTGAAGAGAGCATACGGACAACTTTTAACAGCATGCACATGAATTTTGTGGCAGCCATGTACATTAATCTCTTGTCATTAAGATCAGCATTTCCATAGTAATTGCTCAGCCTACCCTACATCTCTAAACTTTCCTTTCTTCTCCATCCAACCATCCTCCACACAGCAGTCCACTGAGGTTAGATTGCAGTAGGCACACATTTCATACTAATGGACTGGATGCTTTCCGGAACATTGCTGATGGCAATTATATCGTGCCATATGATGTTAATACTGACATTGAGAGGATGCGAATAAAACTGCTAAATAAGCTCAAAGCAGTGTTTTATTTTATCTACCATGAACTAGCCAGGGTTTACTGTCTTTAGCTCTTTGGATTCTGATGCCCTATTCATACTGTTCAGTTGCCTGGGCAGTGAATTCCCATCTTTAGTGTGACTATGAGCCACAGCTGATTTTAGATCTCCAGCTGTTGTCAGGCAGAGTCTTTAAGCATGAGAATAATTTCACTGTGGAGGATATCCAGGAACACCCAGAGGGAGTTTAATGTGTGTGAGGAGCAGAGGAGTAACTTTTGAAAATAATTTCCATCTAGCAAGCCCAGGGATTTAGTGGCCAAGTGCCCTATGTATCACAGACTCAGCTGCTGAGAACAACGAAAAGAGTAAACTGGCGTGAATATGGACCTCAAGGACCTTGTTAAAATGCAGATTCTGATTCAGTAGGTGTAAGGTGCATCCAAAGAGTCTACATTTCTACAAGCTTTCTGGTGGCATTGCTGCTGCTGTCCTCAGCCCACTCTGTTGATAGGTGTTTAGGGTGAGAACATGGGTGAGATTACACAGTGCTACTTTTTTACTGCTTATTTATGATGTAGAACTAGTTTTATAGTTCCCATACTTTCACTCTGTAAAAAGCATCAGAAGTAAAATGTCTACTCTTTCTTCTTCTTTTTTTAAACAATACTTATCTTGAGTTATTTCCCTCCTAGCAATTTTTTAAATCAAAATGTTGACTATATCTTACTATCTGAAAAATTAAGTTTACTTTATGATCTTCCATGTACAGAGAGTACAAAGATCTCTCACTGAGGCACTCATAGCCCTACAATTTACGTGATTCTGTTTTTCTATTCTATCAGATTTGAGTCACAAGTTAAAAGTCAAGAAACACCATTTAATAAATATTCAGCACCTAGCAAGGGTAATCAAGAATATATAAATCAATAAAACATTTTTCTTCTTTCTCCAGGATATTTTGGTCTTACATAGAGTGCCCAAATGGTTATAAAACAAAGGGATTGGGGGGGGGGAGGGGTGTGCACACTCACACACACACACACACACACACATACTCACACACAGAATTACCTTGTATTTCTTCCCCTCAGAGGAGACTTGTAGTGATTGTGCTCCTATTGACCTAAAAAGCCTAAGTTACCTGGTATGTACAGAATAATTTTAGGCTTATTTAATCACACAGATTTTGAAATACATCTATAATATTTTTCAAGAAGATTCTAGAGAGAGTGGATAAAATCTGAGATAAATTTAACTACAGTAGCTGATCATATAAAGTAACATCTCAAGTCACTACTCCACATAGTATTTGCTTCTCAATATGACTTTAGAACACAATTACTCTCAGGCATACATCAGAACACAAAAGTTTGCAGACAAGTTACTATAGAGAAAAGCACATTGGACAAGCCATCTTCCTCGGATCTTACACTGAGCAATAAAATAATATAGTTAGAAAGGGAAGGGTTAAATAATTTCAAGACATTTACCAAATGGAATGTATATAGTATCATGTGAAATTACAAGTAAGAAGCCAAATTTTGCACAGAGTAAGGTCTTATTTTTTAAGAAACAGGCAAAGGAAATGGGTCAAAATATTAATGAGACCCATCTTGCCAATAAGATTGTAAGTCATTTTACTGTATCTTAATATTTCCTCATTTGCTTCAAAATTCTTTACAATGATCATTCAGTAACCCTAAATGAAAAAGAAAAAATCCCATTAAAGCATAAATCTCCCATCTGCACCTCTCTTTCTATGGCATGTTGTTTACAACATATTTCAGATTTAAAATTGGATTTTGAAAGTTCCACTTAATTTCCGAAACTGCCTTTTTCATTGAATTGAGTTTCAAGGATTTAAACTAATCAGAAAATCTGCTGCAACATATTGTGTTCCAGCACCACACATGCCCTTCAACACTGTAGGTTTCTGTCTCCGCAATAACAGGGCCAGTGCTATTTGTGTGAATCTCTTATCTGCCTATCATCAACTTTTAAATCCATAAAACGTACTGATTGGCTCTTCTTTTTTTTTTTCTCTCTTTCCATTGGATGGCTAAGGCAATGCCAGGAAGATTTACAGCAATTTTCCTGACTTGGATGGTGTCAGTTTTCTAATAGAATATCTACTGCTTCCCCATGGAATAAAAGTTCTTTCAACAGAGAAAATGCTCTAAATTGGCAGATGAGTTGTTTTTGTTTTGTTTTAATTATCCTAGAGTCTTCAATAAGCTGGAACACGAGCTAGAAAGCAATCACTATGAGAACACCCTTGTAATCTGTGGTTCCACTTAGAAAGAAACACCTACTCATGACCACAGCCGAGAATGACCAGTCAGTTCCTAAGTGGCCCTGACCTTTACTCTGAAGATCACTGGAAGCACTGTGCTGATAGAATAGGTGTGGCCCATGCAAACTGGCCCATCCCCAGTCATGCTGTCATTCAACCATTTATTGGACAAGCATTTAAAACAGATCAGGCCGTGGAGATTCAGAGGCCAATAGCACACTTCCCCTAGATTTATCCTATAAATTCTGAAAGAGGAGACAGGCAAATCATCAGGCCAGCATAATCCAGAATTGTGGGCCTATTGTACAAAGGACAGTGAATGATGAGATCATTCAAGGAGTCGGAGCTATCAATTCTACATGATTTAAGAAATCCTTCCAAGAGGTCAAGATTTCTTTGAGATGAATCTTGAGAAAAAGATAGGTTCTTACTTTGCAGAGCTTTGGTGATGATTCAACAAGATAAGCATATCTACAAAGCAATAGCATGTCACAGAGAAAGCATTCAACAAGCAATAGTGACAATAACATTAATATCACTATATTAGTAATGGGCTGTCAATAAATATATACCCTTAAGGAATGACTAGTACAAGTGAAGAAGTGAAGAAACTAATATTGAGGTTATAGTCACAATTGACTGACAACAAATGGAATGGTAAAAATCTAATCATCAGTAGTTTAGTTATAGTACAGGCAATAGAAACAATGCAAAGTAACCAATTCTACACTGACAATATTGTACAGCTAAAAGTATCCTGTATTTTTTAAGAAAGTCTTGAATATAAAAGCAGAAGGGAAAAGGACCAATATTTATAGAGGACTTCTTACCATGTGTCCAAACAGGATCTTCATAGTCATAATTTCTCAATTAATTAAGGTATCATATTATTAAGTATGAATTATTATTGCCATTTTAAAGAAAACTGAGATTCAGAGATTTTATTTCCCAAAGGTCATACAGCTACATGAGTCATCATGTCAAGATTCGATCTTATAAGCATCTCATCAATCCCATGCTCTTTTCATTATACCATGAAGCATTTTCATGTGAAAAATCTCTTACAAAGGTAGATACAGTGAGTAATCATTAAAGAAAAATTTAATAGTGAGTTCCCCTAACACATTTAAAACAGGATTTACTTTTGAAAAACAAAAACCAATTTACATTCAGCTTTCCAGGTATAAACAACTACCAATAACTGAGTGCCTACCACAATGCTAAGTTTGTCATGTGGATTGTTTCAATTAATTCTCATGATAACTTATAACGCATGCATGATTATTATTCCTATTGTACAGATGAGAAAACTGAGGATTATCAAAGAGAACAGTCTTTCCAATAGGGGGATAGATTCCACTATGTCCAGAATTAGAGGACAGACTTGAACCCAAGTCTCTGATGTTCAAGACTCTACATTTGAAACTAGCCTATAAAACTAGTGTTTATAATAGGAAAAGGAATTCAAATAACCAAAATTTAATAATCAAAAGACAGAAAACGTAGTAACTGATTTATTTATTAACAGCTCCTGGGATTTTGTTAACTCAGCAGTTGACATGTCCTGGATGTTTGTTTTCCCTATATTCATATGTTGAAACTTACCTCCCAAGGTGATCATATTCAGAAGGAAGGTCATTGTGGGGGATGACTGGGCCATGAGGATGGGGCTCTTGTAAATGGGATTAGTGCCTTTTATACAAGAGGCTGAGAGCTCCGAAGTCCCTTCTACCAAATAAAACTCTAGAACTATGGAAAAAAATCTGCTGTTTCTTAGCCACCCGATCTGTGGTAGCTTGTTCTGAAATCAGAATGGACTAAGAGAGCGGGTATGCTGTCTGTTCTTACTGTTTACCATCTAAGTCAATTTATTTTACTTTAACTGAGCTAGTCCTCGTACTCTTCATAGCATTGTTTGCTCAATCCAGCACACTAGCCATGGAGGATTTTACAAAGTGCACGACCTCTATGAAAAGTCTATAAGATAAAAATATCACATCTCTGAATGAGTTTTTCCTCTGCTATAAAGCAAGTGGGTATTTTGTATAGATCTTCAAAGAATAGATAAGATGGGGGTGTACATATATTCTCCACTTAGAGAGCATCTAGTTTATCATTACTATATTTCCGTAGGGAAGAAAAATCATTGGTAAATTTCTTATCTATGATCTCTACAGTATAAATCGCTTGCCTCTAAACCTCACTGTTGTTTATGTTTCTAGGAAAGAACTCAATAATCACAGATTTAAAAGACTTAGCAGCTCAAGAAAGCCAGCTTAGCTTTCTCATAAAAGAAGTCAGGATATATTCATAGTGCAGCTTTGCAACAAATCTTGTACCTTTGGGGCTTATTCTAACCACTTAAAAAATAGTCACACTCCCAACAACCTCTGGGAGGAACTTCTTGGCAGGGTGAGTGAATGATCCACATCTGCAGCCTGGACTCCACTCAGAACCTGTAAAGCTCCCCCTCAGGATCTGGAAAAAAGGGCTGTGATGTTAACCTTCAAGTAGAAAATATCCTCTTTCCTCTTTAGGGGCTCTTAATCATCCCCAGATAAATTTAATGCATCACTGAAAATAAGTCAGTTAAGTCAGGCTAAGTGTCTCCTTGACCTCCCACTATGCCAGCAAAAGTGCTTGATCACCTGGCGAGCAGAGGCCCCTGAAAGGTGTGAGTCGTGGGAGACAAGTTTGCAGCAACCTTTTACTGAGGCTCCACTGCCCCTGGCTAAGCAGTGAAGTGACATCATGAGAAAGGTTTGCTCACAAACAGGCTGCCCAGGAGCCACAATGATCATTGGGGAAAACTGCAGCTTCCAGCAAAATGTCTCCTCCCCGGTGGAGCAGTTTTAAAACGCTGATTGCTCTATCTTAGCCTAAAATCCTCCAAAAAAAGCAAAAAACCCACTATATAATGAACTGCTAGGTTAGGGCTTAAGGCAAACCCAACAGATTACGGAGCAGAGACCAAGAGGGGGCAGGAACAAGCACAAGCGGCATTTGCCGCGCCTCCAGGGCCCATCTCTGGGTAACACATAATAGCAGCAGCCCCAGCATCACCAGCTTCCATCCCATGGATATATCTGCAGGCTGCCTGAGGACATGGAAAAGTCACTGCTGCTTGCATTTCAGGCTTTCTACTAATTTACTCAAAGCACTCAAGCTATTGATTTTTAAGTTGTTTATTTTGTTTCCTCAACACCCCCATGCCCAGGGCCCAGTCCTGTACCCGGTCCTTGGACTTTACAGGGTCCACACCCCAGCCATCTCAGCTTCCTGAGCCACAAGGGTGCTTCCTCAAGTTATTCATTTGTCAAGTACTTCTGTTTTCGTAAGACAAAAGAAAAATTAACTTAAAAACATTATCGGGCATTGGATTTTCCATATCAATTATGAAGTTGAATCAAGGGACTAATTACACTATTTTTAAAAGGGGGGAAGATAAGTGATTTTAAAGGTGGTATCCTATTGACAGCAGCCCCAAAGCCACATGGACAGGGTGGGATGGTGCCTGCATAAGATGCCAACATATTATAGCAGAGCATCAGACCACAAGAAGGCTTGAAAGAAAGTGGCTTATTCTCAGAGGTTTATCAAGCCTTGGTTTCTGCCAAGAGTGTCAAAGAATTCTATTCTAACAACCTGCTTATGGGGGCAGATTTTTCTACTGAATAGACAGAATTCTCAAGGCTCCTGGGGTCCATGAGAAAATATCTTTGTTCCTACTAGGAACCCAAGTAGAAAGTCTTTATGTTCTGCCCATTTTATCATCCAGTTTCTCTGCAGTGTTTCACTACTCTTGCTGTAAAAAGAACATGCCAGACAATAAAGAAAATGTCACAACAGCAAACTGAGTGCTACACACACACACACACACACACACACACACACACACACACACACACACACACACACTAGCTGAATACTAGAGTTAGCAGAATGACTGCAGGAATAAAAATCATAGCAGAAAACTTTCAGATACTATTCCTTGGACAAAGGGCTCACTTGAAAATCCTTTCTCAGTAAGCTTAGATCTGTTTCGTGTTTAAATATAATCTGCTGTATTACAGTGGTTGTCAGCTCTGGAGAGAAACTGGTTCAAATCCCAACTCTGCCATTTCTCACTTGGTCTCGGACATGTTTAAGCAGTTATATGCCTTACTAGTCTCCTCTGTTAAATGTGGCTATTACTTAAGCTGTTATGGGAATTCGAGGTGCTAATACAAGCAAAGAATTTAGAATAATGCTCAATAAAGTTGGGATCATTATTCTTATAGTTCAAAACTGCTTCCACTTGTATTTTTGACCCCACAAACATACTATGAAACAGAGGTGATCATTTTATCCATGTTCTACAAAACACCCCCAGTTTCTCAGAATCAGTCTCCTGTATATGTCTGACTCTGACATGAAGAGCCAAGGACAATGGAGGACAGCCCAGCCGCAGAGGCAAAGGAGAAGCTCCAATTCTTCTCAACCTTTAGCCTTTCTTTTAATCAAAGAAACCACTTACTACCCCCTGGGCCTCCACCCACTCCTAATCAAGAATTGGTCTTTTGTCCCTATTCTCCAGAAGACTGTAGAAAGGGGAGTTACTTATTTTTAGAGTAAGAGTAAGGATGAGTCATTCCTCTTTGCCACATGGAACCCCTCCTCTCTCCTCTGAGACCTCACGACTCAACTCAGGATATAAATGTGGGTCTGCCCCAGTAACCTCAGAATTTACTGCCATGTAAATTCTCCATAAGTATATTGTTAAGTTTGGGGTGTTTTCTTACTAATCACACATAACATCAATTTGTTCATTTATTCAGCCTGTGAAGAACCTTAGAGAAATGGAGACATTTTCCATTGCCCCCTCTCCCTACAATATATAAAGCCCAGTTAAGTGATTCACTAAAACCAAATCATCTGTGTCTGAGCCAGGATTTGAATCTTTGTCTTTGACAATAAACCACAGATCCTTTTTCACTGCATTGAATTATTTACATGTAAACCACAGCAAAGCAGACATTGTCTAATACAGACATGAGGTAAATTCCTTAAAACAAAAAAAACTATTTAGAACATCATATTACCTATTCTAGGAACTCATGCTTGAATAAAGAATTAGTTTATGGCAGAATTTAGCAAAAGTGACTAAAGCTGATTTTTAAAGTCATAGCACAGCAATGTGGAACTCCCAAAATTCTGAAGTGGGGGGAAGAGGAAGACATCAATATGTTTTCATTGTTTTAAATTTTACTTTTTATTAGAACAGATAAACACTCAACTTGAGAAAACTCACTGCACAAAAATGCAGAACTACAAGCTGGTTGAGTAACTCCAGACAAAGGGAACTAGTGAGGGTCTAAAATGCTTAAATGTAAACATTGTCATCTAACTGCTGCTGTAATTCACAAGCCAGCAGCAGATGTTCTGATCAACACAAATTAGTGACATTCAGACTACACCCTCTCAGATCTAGAAAACTGGAAATTTTTATTCCTCAGAATCTTTATTCACGTGACACTTAAAAAGGGAAGTTTTATGAAACGAGCAGAAGATTAGTAAATACAAATGAACACCACCAGGAGATATTTTTCTTCTTTCCCAAGGAATTTCGTAATTTAGAGCATTTGAATGAATCCCTAGGGGAAGAATTCTTTCACAACTAACATTCTTCCTAGTATTTGCATCTCTTTTCAATTAATAAAATTTGAATGTGTTCATTTTAAAGGACTTGTATGAGTCTTCTATTGAATAAGATCAATTTTTAAATGTATGGATCAAGTTTTGATGTTTAACATGTACTTCACTTACAAATCAGTCAAATTATCCCTCAAACAAATTTTATAAAAATCTTTGGAGAGAACCACATTAAAAACTAAATTTCAAGCAAAGATTATGTGCTGGAAATTATCATCTTAAACGAAAGATACTGGTAAATTTTCAGTGAATCACACTGCACATATGTCAGTGTCTAATCCGCCTACCATCAGGGTTGTCAAATCTTTACAAAAGTCCACCGAAGACAGTCTTTATGTTCATCTGAGCAACTAACATTAAAGCATCCACCCATCCAAGTTCACTGATGTACATTCCATAGCTAAAGAAACCAGCCTTTTATTTTAATTGTGAAATTATGTTTTCAACACAAGATGTATAATATTCTAGAACTATGCCTCAACGTCAATCGATGGAAATATTTCACTTTTTACATGTATTTAAAACTGATAAAATTGAAATAAACCTCACTGGTAAAAATTCCTAAGGCATAAAATTATAAAATAGTATTTAGGTCAAAGAAATGAATTAGATTTTTCTCTACTGGTCAGAGATTGCCTCTGTATCTCAGTGCTGATCAAAGTTATAAGAAATTACCATATGACAAAGTTAAAAACAGATGGCTCAAAAGCACTATTATAAAAAAGCAATTAATAACTGTAAGTGCAGAAATCTCTGAGTCATCTGTAAAGTTTCAGAGACAGGCGTGTTTACTTTCTTCGTATATTTCATTCTGCCTTTGAGGCTAAGGACTTTGTTGACTAAAATACCCAACTCTTTCAGCTTCAGTAAAATGTATGTTTCAGATGCCCAACACACACCACAGCAGTCCCCTCAACTCCCTGGTTCTTGCCTGTAAAGTCAAGAGCAAGATGTCTCTCTTACCTGCTTCCCATCCAGGGTGTACAGGCGTTTCACCACTCCCGAGTCCAACTTGATGGCATCAGTTATATCAGTGAGAACCTGCTCAAAGGAATGAGCTGTTTTCTTGTTCAGCAGAATCCTGACAGCTTTCCGTGGCTTCACCCCACTTCTGATGATGGTGACCAGCTTGGGCCGAATGAAATCCTTATTCTCCCGCACCTCAGAAGGGCTCCCTTTGGCAGTGGCCAGCGAAGACACGGCCCGGGAAGCTGAAGTGGTCTTGACGTTCACTGACCAGTTGGGGTTCACGTTCTTGGTGTACTCCAGTTTCTTGAAGGGCTCTATCGATCCGCACACATAACTCTCACCTAACAAAGAGTGAAATATCTTTAAATACACACTACGGTGGTCTCATTTCTTTTTCCTAGTCTTTGATTTTTCCTTTTCTACTTAGAGGAAAGAGTCAGTTGTCTTTTAAAACCATGGAAGATAATCATACATGGAAGTTCATACGGAACAAACATACAATCATGAGGAATAATTAACGTATAGGAAAGTGTTTTTACTTCTAAAAAAAGTGCTGAGTGTCAGTAACAGATTGACATGCTGTGGGTGGGGGGCAGTGAATCATGCTTCCTTCCTTTCTTCATTTTAGCTAGTTTGTAGAAATATTAACATACCTGAATAGACCTCAGAAAGGTGTGATATTGAATTTAAATATTTTTCAGGACCTCAGAATATTTATATTTGTAGAAAACTTCAAAATTATGGGTTTTGATATTTGCCCCCTGAGATAATTTAAAAACTGAAACTATCAGAAAACAACTTAAAACAGCAATGTAGTTTGTAATTTTGATGGGAGTGAGTGATACTAAACACTTTATAAAATCAAGCAAAATTCCAAAGGAAGCAAAATAACCACCCTTCCTTTTCTCCCATCTACATAGGGCCACAGAGAATGATCCACACATAGTGGGAAATCAATTCATATCTGTTTATCGATAAAAAGTTTTGAGAGTACTCACTACTTGAAGTGATTTCAATTAAATATAATTATATAAAATGAATAAGACCTAAGTATCTAATCTATAATGATGTCACTATAATCGATAACACTGTGTAGTATAATTGAAATTTGCTAAGAGAGTAGAATTCAAATGTTCTCACCAAAAAAAAGAAAAAAGAAAAATGTGCTAACCAGATGGGAGTATTCCTTTCAGAATACATAGGTATAACAAATCATTATCAGATACACTTTAAACACCTTACATTTGTCAGTTATACCCTTTCTTTAAAAAGAAAATAAGTAAGTATAATTAAATTTTTAGAAATTGCTCCTTACAGACTTATTTAATGAAAATACTCAGATTTTTGTGACTCACACAAAACCGAAGTAACGCATATACAAAGCAATGCCAAATTATAAAATGAATGATGCCAAATACATATTTCATAAAGTTAGGCCACAGTGTTTTGAAATTAAAGCTTTTATAATGGCTTTTTTCCTGTGTTACTATGTCTTTGTAACCAGGAGTAGGTAAAAATTCTACAAAGCTTTCATAATTGCAGGTAAAGTGACCTAAGACTAATTCAACACAGCCCATTAACTTTTACCTAAATCCTTGTCCTATTTTAAAATTAATAGTGTAAACATTCAAGGCCACAGAAAAAGGAATCACATAAAAGTAACTGAAACAGGATTTCAAAAAGAAGCAGTTGTACTTGTTAATATACTTTGAAGTGTATTTATACATTACATATCATTAGAAATTGTACAAGTAGTACAAATTTAGCAAGTATCTTTTCTCTTTGCCTGGTCTCAACTTGCTTTCCTCAAGATTTAAATAGATACCAAAAATATTTAAGGGGGAGGGCTGCACAGCAGGGATGTTTCTGAAGGCTTGCGGGAGACAGCATGAAGGGGAGAGTAGGAAGAGAGAACTGAGTGTCAGGGCTAAAGATAAGGCCTCTCTGGTCATGTGACCTTGGGCAAGTCCTCAGGGCCTTCCCCGCTGTATTTCGTGTATGTAAATACATCTCTGAGATGAAGGCTATTCCAGTGGCCAACTTTGTTTCAAAAGATTTTTATAAAGATCAAACTTGAAAGTAGAGGTCAAAATGACCTCAAATGCAAAATCACCAGACAAGCAAAAATCATCTCACCCTTCACTACCCACAGTGGGCAGTAAGCCTGAAAAATATAAAAGCATAATTACTAACAATCAGTAAACTGCTCTTACAAGGTATTAATTATTTCTAACTACATAGTTAGCGATGGACATCAGTTTGGATCCATCTCCATGTAAGAATGTCCTAAGACTACCCAACAAGGCATACTGCCTATAACTGGACTGGCAAAAATTTTTCTTAGGAAATCTGTGCAAACTGGAGATCTGCAATTATCTGGTATTCTTTGTAAGTTTACATACATAAGCTAACAACTTACATCAAAACAAAAACTTGGAGTGGTTTATACTTCAAACTTTTTAACTTTAGGGAAAAAATTAGAAAAGAGGAATTTAAAAGCATTCATATCAACAACATGGAGTGTTTATTGAAAGAGAAAATAAACATAAAAAATCTTAGAGAAAGCACACAGAGAAAATTTAAAAGCTTAGCTTTCAAAAGGTAATTAATGTTGGTTTGGCTCAAAAAACAAAAAGAAATTGTGTTTCATCTGAGCTGTCAATTTAAGTTTTTTCTGCCTGGTTAATCAGATTCAAAGTCTGGAATGAAATCTTGGAGAAGGGTGTATGGCTCTAAAGAAAAAGAATATTGACCTAAGAAGAAAATGACAGATAAAAGGAAAGGAAGGCGCTGGCTACCAAGCCCAAGATCACACACCAAGCAGTCCTGTCATTTAGAATCCACTCCTCTATTCAGGAATTCAGGAAAAGATAGCAGGTGTTCACAAGCTTCTATTCAATTGTGCTATATCCATGTACTTAGATTAAATCTACATGAAGCAAATTAAAATTAAAAATAAAATCTACTTGTCCCCACATTTTGATAACTTTTAATTATAATTATAATTTAATAATCTATAATTTATAATATAAAAATAATAATTTAATTATAATTTTATTTAAATATAAATAAAACTTCTCACCAGTAGAGATTCAATCTCATTCTTAATAAAGTTAAAGTGTTTTGTGTTAGGCTGGCTCAGAAAGACGGGACGGCAGCCAAGACAGGGAAAAAGGTGGATGACATCAGAATAAGGGATGCAACCTCCACACCTGGATTCACAGGGCCAATCCCCAATCGCGACATAGGAAGCCCGTGAAATTCCTCTGCTTAAAGAGCGCGCTCCCCTTTGTTCAAGCGCGACTTCCCCAGCCCGCGACTTCCCCAGCCCCATTCTGCGAACTTGGGAACTTCGCCCGGGTGTGCAGAATCCAATAAAGCCCTGACTATTCGACTTTTTTGTCTAATTGACTTTTTCTCCTCGCAGAGCCCAGAAATACCTTACATTTTGTATTTTCTAATTTTGTATAAAAAGCCAGCTTTTCAATTAAAGTGCTAATATCATTGGTAACTGTAAACTAACAAATGTAATTGTTTTGAATGGGAATAATACATAGTTGTGATTTGGTCAAACAGCTCTGGTTATCTGGTATTGAATCTCTTCCTTAATGGTGCTGAGAGTCAAGAATAGGACATACCCTATACTTATTTAGAGAATCAAGAGGTTTTGTTTAAGTATTGACATGAGGTATATATCTTTTAAAGTAAAATTTATAATTTGTATAACATACTTCTTGTATTACACTAAACCATCCCAAAATTCCTTGGTGTGATTTCTATCAGAACAATGAATGAAAGTTAATTTATCTAAACCAAAGTATATTTAAGCAACAGAGCTCAAAATCTATTTTGAAAGTTTGGGATTGTTATTAAAGTGAAATTAAACAAGAATGCTCAAGATGGCAAAAATCACATAGACCATTTATAGTATAAAGATCTCTTTAGAGGTTGAGCTGGTAATTACTATACAAAATTTGCTGATTGGCTGGTGTTAGGGGTTTTTTTAATAGTAATATTTAATGCATCTTTTTTCACAGCACTATATTCATTTTAGGATATTGAGACTGCATCTCAAACTATATTTCACACCACACCCAGCACCAGGGTTCCAGTGTCCTTTACTGCCACCTTTGCCCCTCTTTCCTTTCACTCCCCTCACACCCCACCCAACTGTGGGTAACCACAGTGCTATGTGTTGATATTTTTGTTGGGCTTTGTATGTTTGTTTCATATATTTATATTTCACAGATGAGTGAAGCCATCTCTTTTTCTTTCTGACTTATTTCACTTAACATGAACCCCTCTAATTCCATCCAGATTGTTTCAAAGGACAAAATTTCATCTTTTTTAATAGTGTCATGGAATTCCATTGAGTATATATACCATAGCTTCTTTATCCAGTCATCTGTTGATGGGCATTTACGTTGCTTCCATATCCTGACTATAGCGGCCTGTGCTGATACGAACATAGGGGTGAAGATAATTTTTCTGATTAGAGATGTTGTATCCTCTGGGCATATGCCAGGGAGTAGGACTGCTGGAGCAAATGGTAGCTCCATCTTTATTTGTTTGAGGAATCTCCACACCGTTTTCCAAAGAGTTTGCACCAATTTACATTCCCGCCAACAGTATAGGAGTGTTGCTTTTTCTCCACATGGTTTGTGTGAGTTTTACTCCAATTTATTCAAGTCAAACATTTTAGTGTTAAGACTGGCCTTCAACTTGGAAGTTAATACTCTGACTGCCCAAGACTCCCCAATAAATAGCAAGAAAGAACTACGGGAGCAGCATCTGTCTGAATTACTGTGGCATTTACACAAGCAAAGAAAACTAATATTTGCTTTTAAGTCAAAAGAGAGAGAACAAAAACAATAGTTAAACGAACAAAAAAAAAAGTTAATCCAACCAATACCTCCTAAAATATCAGAGTTTGGTCATCTTTCTCTGAAAGATTTAAATCTTTTGGGGACTTTGGACATCAGAATTATTTCTGTGTAAGCACATTATATTATTTTTCAGATACTAAAGATTCTATGTTTTATTTTCAAAAAATCACATATGCATTTTATGATTGTTATACTTGTCATTCTTCAAAATATGGAAATAAATTTTCTTTAAGAAAGTTAATTTCAAAACTTCAAAGTTAATTCTATTTGGTCATAGGTTCTCATTATGAAATTGGAGGATTTCTACTTAAAATAAATTCTAAGTCATTATACAAAACTTCCAGTAATATGCTACCAGCTCCCTGGCTGAGTAGGTCTGTGATAAGTCAGTTCGGAAGATGCTCTCCACAAGATTCCATATTAGGCAATTTTAGAAGTTTTTCCTCTTCCTCTTTATTGATGAAGGTTTTTCAGTGGCTGAGAGTTGTGACTTATAAGATCCAGCTGTGACATCACTTGACCTCAGTCTGAAAATGACCTAATTTCCATTTGCCACATTATTAAAGTTGGTTGCTACCTCCTCCAGGATGCCTTAAAGTTCAAAATATGGCATATTTGAAAGTATCTTAAGTGACAGATAACTGTAATATTTTTTCAGAGTATAAACTTTATCATTGAAAAGTCTGGCAATTATAGTTTACTCTTGTGAATTATAGCAAAGACATGTAAACATCCATGCATGCATACGCATATGAAAAGAGAGAGAGAAAACTCTGAGTTAAATTACATGAAAGATATTATTTACAGAATAAAATATCACAGAGTAGCTTCTGGGTAATTTATTTTATGAGTTTATCTCAGATATACACAACATTTCATAATCTACCTGAAAGGCACTGGTTTAAAAGACAATTTTGATAGTGCTATTAAAGGCAAGAAAAAAGATTCCCAAAGGCACTTATGGATCACTCTTCCGTGAAGTCTTTCATGATATAATAGCATTCAAAAACAAGCTCACAGAAAATAAAACTTGAACATGTATGTCAGATCTGTGGCAAATGTCAACTTCTTGCATTCAAAGCAACAGGAAAATAACAAAAAGGAAAAAATTAAGATCCAAGTATTTTTAAATTTAAAACTGACAACTGAATAGTAGAAAAAATAAAATAAAAGGAGGAAAACAGACTGAGGATCTATAATGCAACAATGTCAAATCTTATTACAATTTACTAAAATACAAAGTACTGAAACATATGGCAAAGGATAAAAAAAAATAAAATATAAATATGAGACATCACTGGGAATACTATAAGCTGATAATAACCCTTCAGAAAATGACATGGCAAACTCTATTTAGATCATGAAAATATTTATATCGCTGACCCATATTCTTATTGCTAGAAATTTCTCCTAACAAAGTAAGAGAGCAACAAATAATAAAATTGGAAACCATTTACAGCATTAACCATAAACCTAACATTTTAAACAACCTCCTAACTCCTCAATAAGAACTGAATTAACCTCTCTAAAGAGTGAAAAGAATCCTAAATTATAAACCTGCCTTCAAAGAGCACAGAAAGAAATATGTGTATATGAAAAGATTCCAAACACAAGGCAGTAAGTGATAATTGCTAAATAAGCCATCTAGGCCATCCTACTTCATTGGTGAAGGAAATCATTTCCCACTTCTCACTGGGTGATCAATGAGAAGAAATGGAATTCATGCTGGCCATGGAAATGAGGCTAACATATTCATTGGCAGAAAAAAAGAGGACAGCATTTCAGATAAAAATAAGATTATGCTTTACTACACAGTTCAGTAAAGGGATAGTCTGTGAGACAATAATGTATTTTTCTCAAAAAATAAACTGTTCCATGGACAAAAGAGAGTGAGAATGCATTAGGCAACAAGGTTGAAGTTTTTGTGCATGATCAGACCCAGGTTATGGGAATTCAACTCTGGCTGTAGTGTGAAGGAAGCACTCAAGATAGGACATGGGAAACAGACGTCAGGATGCTATTTCGACAGTTGGTGTAATAGACAGAGATGAGATGGAGACCTGAACTTTACATACCCACCTAGGCAGAGAGGAATGGATGCTTTAAGAAGGACTTAGTAGAGAAAATCAACCAGAACTGGCAACTGGATGTGGGGGCCAAAAAATGGTGAGTCAATGATGACACTGAAATGATGACTCTGAAGCTTCTATTTTGGTCAACTTCCTATATACTACCATCGAAAAAATAAGAAAGGGAAGAGGTTTAGCTTAGAGGGTAAGGGAGAAAATTAATTTGGTTGTACACATCATGAATCTGAAGTTCTTAGGAATTAAGTCAGTGATTTCCAGCAAGCAGTTAGAAGCAGAGGACTGGAGTTAGGGAGGGGCATGCATGGGGCCACCATAGGTATGGGAATTGAAGAAAATGCTCAAGAAGCCCAACCCAACCGGACAACATGAATCCAGGGAATTCAAAGATGGAACTGCCATTGAAGGGAACTTGAGAAATCGGGTGCCCAGAACCATGGAAACTGAGGATGACAAGTATATGATTCGAAGAAATCTAAACATTAGCATCCAGTGCTTCAGGGATAGCAACAAACATAAGGATCCCTTAAAGATCCCTGGCTTAGCCATTAGGACACCACATATGGCTCTTTAATGGCTACCCCAATTGGGTAGTGGTGCCAGATTGCTTTCATTCACTAATTTATCCATTCACTCTCTCCTTTCTTCCAGGGATATTTATTGAACACTTACAATTACTGTGCTAGACAGTGAGGACTCCAATGTCTTCCTGACTTCCAGAGACTTTGATATAAAGTAAATAAGTGTGTTTACCACATAACCAGTTAACCAAGAGACTAAAATATCATTTGCAGTTGAAGTAGACGAAGAAAATGCAGATATTTCTCATCGTGAAAGAGCTCTGGGTTTGAAAGGTCAACAAAATCAAGTCATGAGATCTTTAGATTATAGCGGACTTGGCTGAAGGGATGATAATGGAGATGCTTTTAGCAGAAGAGGCCGAACATATGAATGTTTATCATGTAGCAGATCCTGATCTAACCTTTCTACTATAAGCCTCACTAAATCCCATGAGCTTAATATTCACACATTAGTTATCAGAGGACGCACTAAGATGGGGCCAGGATTCAGGTACAGGTAGCCTGAGTCTAGAATCACGATCGAACCATGATGACATTATGCGCCCTCAGAGGGCACCCATCCTACTATCCTTACAGGAGAGAAGAGAAGCCTGGGGATGGGAGAGCACAGGGAAAAGAGCAGCTGAGCTCTCTGCTAGTGAGCAACAGAGGGCAAGGCTAGAATAGAGGGAAAGGGAAGAAGTAAGATCGCTGAAAAAAAACACAGTAAAAACGGTGGGTTTACTCTGTATGTGAGAGAGCCATGGTGAAGCAAAGGCATGGCACAAGGTATTTGTCTGTGGCCAGATTAATAAGAAAACTAAAGACAACTATAGGGCAGTTCTGTGTCCTAAAGGACCTGATTTAAAAGAGCCTGTCACAGAAATGAAAAAGCAGAGGTGTCTACAGAGTCTAAGAAGAAAAGACAAGCAAAATGAAAAAGAAAAACTAAATATATACACAGCTTAAGAACCTATTACAAAAGGACAGGGGGCACTCCCTGGTGGCCTAATGGCTAAGGTTACCAGACACAGTCTACATGCAACCCAAGGATGTACCCCATGTTCGAGATGTGGGACTGAGGGGAACAACCAAGATGACTACAACAACACTAAATAGAATAAATAATTTTTCCTCCTTTCTCTTCTTACCTGCCTACATACTCACCTTCATTCCCACCTATATCTTGCCTTTAAAAAAACAAGAGTCAAATGATAAGAAAATAAGAATTTTTTCCTTTTGCATCTTTCAAAATTTTCTATAATGCTCACTGCATAAAAATGTTTCACTCCTTCAGTAAAAAAAAAAATAATATAGTTAAAACAGTAATGAGATCTTGAGAATACAATGGTGGTGAAGAGAACAAATGGTAGAAATGTCTTAAGCAGAATCAGCAGAATGTGATGACAGCTTGCATTTGAGAGATGAAGAGCAGTCGAGGATGTGATAAGTTAGATGATGACACCATTTAACTAGATCCAGAATATGAGAGGAGGAATGAATTCTGGATAATGGAAGAGAATGTGTTCACATTCATACATACTGAGTTTGAAAGGACTCAGAATTAGAGTGTAGGCTGAATACATCCAGGTGGCTGGAATGCAAAAGAAAGATTATGATTTGGAAGTAACTGTCCTTAAAATGAAGTAAATTATAGTTACTCCATTTTAGTGGATGGCATCACAGTAGATGATCCAAAGACAGGAAAGGAGAGGAGAACATCTGCGTTTATAGGTGAAGCAAGAAAAGTGGGAAATAGAAAATCACTATTGGAACATGGTAGTAACAATTGCTAAGGGAAAATCTACTGATAAATAGCAAAATTCATGGGCAAAAGTTTAAGACAAGATATTTACATAGCCTCAAAGTTTTTCTCCAAAATATTAATCACAAAAGGGCAGATAGTAACTTTAGAGTGAAAATAACTGGTGTATACCATCTTAACCAATTGATCATGTTTACTCTTGGCAGTAACAGGACATCACAACATCATATACCACCCCCTGAAATGACACATTAAGAAAGACAAAACGTCACTTTTGTGGAATCCTTACCACAAATGCATAATTTCAGTCTAATCGTAAGTAAAGCCAACTTGAGAGAAATTCTACAAAATAAATGACCAATAATCTTTAATACTGTCAAATCATTATAGACAAGGAAAGACTAAAGAACTGTCATAGGTTAAAGAGTTGAAGGAGACATGTCAACTAATGTGATATGATTCTAGAACACACTGCTGTATAGAAAGGTCATTAGTGGAAAAATTGATGAATGCTGAATAAAGCATTGTTTCATAGTTAATTATTACTTTCCATAATTGTACCATGTGATGTAAGATATCCCATTATGGGAAGCTAGGTGAAGGGCATATGGGAACGTTCCACCTTTATGACACTTCTATTAAGTCCTCAGTAATTTAAAAATAAAATCCTTTTTAAAACAAGGCAGATAAGCCGAAAAAGAAATTGAATCCCTACTTGACCTAACGATATAACTACCATTAGAATATTTCATAAAAATACTAGGAAAAATGAGGGAAACAGCTTTATAATCTCAGCATATAGAGAACCTGAGAGGCATGAGACTCAAGCCATAAATGAAAACACTAAGAGAGCTGATGAAATAATGTTTTTAATCTACATGGGAAAAACACAATAAAGGTCACTAGACAAAAGATAATCTGAAAAAAATACTTCTAATTAATATCACAAAAATTAATGTCTTTAAAAGAAAAAATTCCAGTGGGCCCTGGTGAACTAGCAGTTTAGTTCACAGACATCCCAAGGTGCCCTGTTCTTGAAACAACTAAATGAAACAACTTAAAACAACTAAATAAAATAAATGACACTTCTTCCTCCACTTTCTTCCTTCCTTCTTGCCTACTTGCCTCCATTTCTGCCTGTACTTTTCCTTAAAAAAACTAAAAATAAAAATAAAAAATCAACTAACAAAAACTCAAACTAGTAGAAAAATAATCAAAAGCTTCGATCTTATGCCTTTTAATCAGATAAAAAGTAAAACTATAATAAGTTACATGGTTTTATTCTTACTAAGATGGTAAATGGTGAAACATTTGGTAACACTTTACATCCTGCTGAGAGTATCCAGCAACAGACTTCACATACATTTCAGGTCAGAGTGTACACTATACCACTTGTATAAAAGAAATTTTGCAACAGCCCTTAAAAGTTTAATGTTTAAATCTCTCTATTCAGCAATATTACTTCCAAGAATTTATCCTACAGACATTCTCCTATATGAGCAAAAAGTTTACATCCAAAGTTATTCACTGCAAAATTGTTTACCATAACAAAGGATTGGACATAACTTAAACAATGATTAATAAAAAAGAACTGGTTTAATTCTGTTTGCTTGTATAAAGGAATACAGCAAAGCAAAAAGAACACAGCAGTTCCAGATGCATGATATGCACGTTATAAACTGCAAAAGAAAAAATTCAGACCCGTGAGCACAGTGTTACCTTCCGGGAAAATGACATGTATACCCTTCATACACACGGTTAGCAGAGTGGACACTCCAAAAACAAGTAAACAGGTTGCCTCTTGTTTTGTAGCCATTCAAAAATTAATTTACAAAATTTTATTACAGCATGGAGAGACATAGAGGAAGTCATCGAATTAGAGACAGAAAGACAAAGGAAAGGGAAATTACCACGAGAGTTGGATTGATGACCTAAATCATGGTAGCAGATTCCCTAACTTCAGGATGAAGTGTGGTTTACTCCTGAGATGTCAAGTCTGATGGGGACTTAGGGAAGAAAGACTTCACATTGCAGCTCTCAAGGATCAATTTGATCAATTTGAGTGTGGGAGCCAATAAAAAGAGACTCCTTTCTAACATGTGAAAATTGATGCATAAATTAGCTTATTTACTTGTATTCAGAAAACAACATACTATCATAGAGTTTTAATTCTAATGCTCAAAGGGAATATTATGATCCTCTCATACCTGCATTCAAAGAATGCCCCTCCACTGCAGTGACAGGCACATGTCATCTTACATTTCTTACAGCCCACAGAACGGAAAACACCAAGGTCAACCCTAATTAAGTCCTGGACTTTGGGCACAAATGCCACGTCCGAGGCTCCTCAACTATAACAAATGTGCCGCTCTGCTGAGGGGCGCTGATGATGGGGAAGACTGGGGACAGGAGTATATGAGAAATCTGTGCCCTCTGCTCAATTTTGTCATGAACCTTAAACTGTACTAGAAATAGCTATTTTAAAGTGAGGGAGATGCCTAGCCCACAACACATATATCAGTGATGCTTGAGTAGATGATAATAAAATATCAACCAATCTAGCATTGTTCAGGATTTATACTACATCATTCTCCTAAGAGCTCAGACGTTTTAGGTGTTATTTTGCACTTATCTTCATTATCTCTACATACCTAAAACGGAATATAAATAGTATAAAACTGAGAAAAAAGAAGCATTATTGGGAAAATGAGGGCAAGTCTCAAGGTGAATCACTTGCAGAAATAGGCATGCCATTCAACTTTCTTTATTAAGCATAATAGTTTTGATAGCATATTAAGGCCATTTTGAAAGCAAATAAGAGTATCTTCACGGTCTTCTGTTAAGTGCTTGTGTGTAGATATACACGTATGCACAGAGAAATAAACATATAATCACATATACACACACTCATACATTTATAGTTCAGGCTAATATCCATCTCTATCAATATATGTCCAACAAATTTAGGTGTGATAATAATAAAATAATGCTAGTGACCAAGACACCATTATAAAGAGACTCACCTTTGTCATTGTAATTCAGAATTTTTAGTGTGAGATAAGAAAGAACAAACTTAAAAAGGGTAGCATGTCAAAAATACTTGTCACTTTATCCACTAACCAACTTTAATTCAAAACTCAAACATCATCATACTGGAAAAGGAAATGAGAAGCTAACAGCACTGATGCTTACACAAAATTAGTATGTAGAGTGAAAGGTATGAACCTAATGATGAATATGATGCAATGGTTTGCACTTTACCAGACTAAGCAAAAATGTAATTGACAAAGAGGCAAATCTAAATGAATTTTTAGCAATTTCAACACTAAGAGCAGTTGCATGCTAATTGTCAATGTTGTAAATTAGGGAAAAAAATCCACTTAAATTGAAAATATCTTTAAATGCAGCCAATATGTGAAGTTACACACTGCACTGAAATTACCATTAACTCAATCAGAAAAAAGTATTTTTTCCAAAAAAAAGGGAACGTTTAACATGAGAATATTTATTCTGCAGCCATTTCATAGTAATTGGGGAGAAAACTATTCGGGAACAAATGAAAATAAAACATTTCTGGAGGCAGTAACTGTCATTCCTGAAATTAAGTCAAGGTTAAAAACATTTATTTTCAAAAATATGTTAATATAATTCCATTCTAACAGTCACAAAGAATAGCCTACCCTGATTCGATATCTTATGAGCGGCAGCTATGCGCTCAGACTCTTACAGCAGGATTCTTAGGTTCGAATCCTAACTCCCATTTTTTGCTGTGTGACTTTGAGCAGATCTCTTAACCACATTGTGTCTTAGGTTTCTCATCTCAGTAGAAATATGATGTTACCTCCCTCCTAGGATAGGATCACTGTGAATTAAATGTATTCATCTACGTAAGGAACTCCCACCGGAGTGTGTGGCTATCATTATTATCCTTGGTGAGGGCAGCATCCCTCAGAGCAGGCTCTTTCATGCTAACAATAGTGACAAAAGAGATGGTGGCAAGCATACCACGATTTTGCTGGTCCTTGGATATAAAATACTAATGTTTCCCACCTCTCACACCCTTCTTGGGAGTCATTGTTATATCTCTGATCACTTCTCAGTAAATATCAATTGTGGATGGGAAACTAACTGAAGGGCCCCTCCCCCATAGATGCTTCACAAGTGACTCTGGACCAGAGTCAACCACTCACTGTCCTAGAAGGTGCCTTGAGATCTTGGCATATTTTCTCTACAATTTCATCAGTCTTCAAAGGAATGGCTTGGTGACTGATCATGCACCTGACTTTGTATTTAATCTTTATGTATATCCTTTGGAATAGACCACTAAATGTTTTATTTATTCTTTATTTTCCAAGGTCATTAAAAGAAAAGGACACAAAAAACTCAGAGCTTATGCAGAAAAATTCATGTTTGTTCTTCCCCTTTAATTTACTGGAAGTTCCAACATCTAAATAGAAGGAAAAAGGCCAAGTTTACAGGCCTCTTGGCAGGGTGACAAGTCATCAGAAAAAAAAAAAAAGTGAATTCCCACAAAATAAACATACCAAACCAAGGATCGTCCTCTTAAGTCCAGTCGCACTGGACTGGCAACCCTGCCAAGAAAGAAATGGAAGGAAAAGGGAAGAAAGACAAAATAATTCCTCAGTCCTGAATCACATACAAACTCTCATTAAAAGGAAAGAGAAGAGGGTTTGCCTGTATGTGATCAGGCCAGGGCAACACAACAATGAGATTTCACCTCATACCTGTGAGAATAGCTAGCTTCAAAAAAACAAGTCACAAGTATTGGTGAGGATGTGGAGAAAATGAACCCTAATATAGCGTTGTAGAAATATTAGTACAATCATTATGAATAACAGCATAGAGGCATGCCCTAGTGACTCAGGTGTTAAGTTGCATCTCTGGCATGGTCCACATAAAATCCAAGAACCTGACTAAGCTCATGACCTTGGAGGGGCAGGGGCTGGGGGCGGGGGGAACCAAAGTTAACAGGTAACTCAATTAATAAATGCTTCTATCTCCTCCTTCTGCTTCCTGCCTGCCTGTCTACTTGCCTTCATTCCTGCCTGCTTCCTTCTCAAAAAAAAAATTAAATAAATAAGAAAAGAAAAACAGCATGAAAAATCCTTAGAAGCTTAAGAACAGAAATACCATATGATAGTTATCCCTTCTTTCAGTATTTACACAAAGAATACAAAAACATGAATCTTAAAAGAGATATATGTCCACCCATGTTCACCACAGTATTATTCACAACAGCCAAGAGCTGGAAACAACCTAAGTACTCAGTGACAGAAGAGTAGACAAAGAAGATGTGGTATATACACACCATGGAATATGACTCAGCTACTAAAAAAATATGAAATCTTGCCATTTGCAGTAACATTCAATGGATCTAGAAGGAATTATGCTTTAGTGAAATAAATCAGAGGGTGAAAGACAAACACCATGTGGTTTCACTGCTGCATGGTAATTAAACAAAACAAATGAACAAAACAAAACAGAAACTTTGAGGATACTAAAACAAAATAATGGTTAGGAAGGGAGTGGGGGGCAGGGGTGGATAAATCAGCTAAAAGGGATCAATTGTACAGTGATGAATAAAAACAAGGCTTTTGGAGGTGAATATACCCTAAATATCTACAAATGGTAATTTATGAGGCTGTACACCAGAAACCTGTATAATGTTAGTAATCAATGATACTTCAATAAAAAAATGATAAATTAACAAACAAAACTCCATAAAGGCTGATACAGATGCATCCTACTACCTGCACCAGAAAGAGAAGACATCACTGTGTGGCATTTCTCTAGGATTCAGTTATGAGAAGAGAGTCTTGGCAAACTTGTGGAGCAAAGAGGAACCCAGGGTTCTGCCAGCACTCCAGACTTCTTTTCCCATATTCCTCTGTGCTCTCTATTGCTTCATCAGGCCCTTGAGACCTCAGTTTTACAAAGCCTACTCTTCAGAATGGATCAACTATCTTTATTTACACCTTAGCACAAATGCAATCTGAGTTACTGTTCTCTGAGTCATTTTACTCAGCTTATACTTTCTAAAGCGATTAGAGGCTTTCTGTGCTGTCCAATGGGGTTGTACTGAGACAAGTATAGGTCAGAATAGAGGATCTATTTATGCACAAGACACCAGGCCTCATCCATGGACCCAGAAAGTCCTACTTCCACATGAAATGTCTAAAAGAGATAACAACTATTAACAGTAGTTAAACTGGACTTGAAAAAAATTAACTGAACAGATTAATTTATTTATATCCTCCAAATACATAAAAACAAACAAACAAAAAAACAAAAACACCTGTTAAACTTGAAAGGAAGCACCACATTGCAAAGAATTGCCAGAAAATCTAATTTTTGGTCCAGCATCACCACTAACTTACCGTATGACCATAAACCTGTCACTTGAATTTTCTGGGCCTCAGTCTCCAGTGACACAATCAATGGAACTGACAGCTATCTAAAGTTCCTTTCAACTCTGAAATTTCATGATCTGAGTTATTTTCAGTTCCATACTTTCAGACATGAGATAACAAAAGTTCAGTTTGCATCTAGAAATTCATATGAACTATGGGATTAAAGATATAAAAATGGATTTTCAAAATTAATATAGCATGAGCGTGAGAAAAAAAGAGAATGTTGTATAGAATTAGACACTTTTTCCTTCTATCCAGAGGACTTAATACTATTCTTTTGTTTTTTCTTTCTACATTACTGCAAAATAGACTCTCAAACATGTGAAACAGTAAGGATTACAGCCATAGGTTGAATGCCACCTCTTAGAGATGAAATGAGAGATGGGAGAACAATATGGAAAAATGAGAACATAGCCACCAGAGTCACTTGGGGGTTATCTCAAAGAGCTCACCTTCCACCAGTTGGTCCAAGCTGGAAATCTTCTTGAGCCCATCAATGGTGTAGATTGTTCTCACTCCCTGGGGCAAATTCACGTTATCCGACAGAGTTCGGGTCAAATCAGCCAGCAGGGCCTCAAAGGATCGGAACCGGTCTGGGGAGATGGCATACACAATCCCTTTGAAGTATCGATCTCCATTTCGATAGAAACGAACTTTCTTGGCCTTTTTCTCTGAGCTGAGGGTCTGCAGCGTGCGGGTTCGGTAAAAGCTGCAGTGGGCGCTATGCGTGGGGCTGGGCAACCCGTTCACTCGCGACCCTCTGCTGTATCTCTGTGCCTTATCCCGCTCATCAAAGTGCTCCAGCTCCATGTCTCTGCCAAAGGACATGATGGAGTTAAAGTTGAACCTAGGAGGGACAGAGCAAAAAGAGACACATACTGATGTTATTTTAAGATCAGGGTTTGAAAGGCTCAGCTTGAGAACAGCTGGTGAAAATACTACTCTCACTGATGATATATTTAATATGAGTTATCCAGTGGGGAGAGAAAGAAGACAACAAAGAGATAGAACAGCAAACCCAGGGGAAATAGCTTATGAATCAACTGTGTATGGTTGAGTTAGAAACCCTGGCTCAGGTTTTGAATAGCAATTATTACAATAGACACAACAAACCTTTTAAAGTATTCCTTACCCTATATACTGATAACTGAGGCACAGAAAAAGTTTTCCTAAATCTCTCCAAGTTGAGAAATGCTTGAACTGAGAACGGTGACTGGAGTTTGCTTGACCCCCAAAGCCCTAGGTTCCTTGCAGGACAATGTGCTAATCCTAGAGGTAGGCTGGACACAAGCTTTCATATCACTATCTGGCTAAAGATCGGAGTGGCGTTGAGCCAGAAGACAGAGGAGGGCAGGTAGCACTGAATGCGGCCAGCAGAGCTGACACATCTGGTGCCCAGATGGAGAGCAAAGTGAATCCATCCACAGGCTCTACCAACTTAAGGAAGATTTTCCTACATATTTACCTATTCAGCAGAAGCTGTGTTTGTCTGAAAGTTCGTTCTATGTAGCTCACTTACTTATATTCAGTGCTTAGATAGATTGGGCCTTAAAAAAAGAAAAGGAGAAGGAGAACAACAAGAAGAAAGTTAATTCTTTGTAGCACATAGCCTTTCCCTCACACTAAGGCTCCTAAGACACTCTCCCTCCTCCTCCCCCTCCCCCTCCCCCTCTCCCTCTCTCTCTCTCTCCCTCTCTCTCCCCAAATCAAAATTTAAAGTTGCTGATCCAGACTTAACCTTGTACAAGCTGCGTAACTTTCAGAATCTACTTGATCAATATTTTTAAGCCTTGATTTCCTCAACTAAACATGGGAATGCCAATAGCACCTACTTCACAGCTAATATTAAGTACTAATTCCATTAATGCATATGAAGCACTTAAGACAGTGTTTTCATGAAATAAGTACTAATATGCTTATCGGTAAAATCTGTCACAGAAAGAACAAGCAGGAATAGAATCTAGAATCTTCTTCTGCTAAGGGAAGCTCCCAGTGAGTCCTAATTTCCATTGTGTGACCCTCTGAAAAGTACACTTGCACCTAGAGTAGACTCATTTTACTTTCTATGGAGCCTTGTTATCAGCAAGATGCCTGTGGGATCCATTCATCCCTGATAAGAGGTTAATTGATAAAGGCTTATGATGATGCCCTTTGGAAGGGGATCCAGGGTTTTAACAGGGCAATGCAGAAACCACAGAAAAACCTTAGAATTCAAAGGAAAGAAATTTTAATGACAAAATTCCAGGCACACTGAAATAGAATATTAGGGAGATGGAAAATGTGGGGCAAGAATCTTCAAGCGCTTCCCAAATCCCACCACAAAGATGACATCATCTTTCTAAAGGTCAACCCAAATTAATTAAAAGTACTGCCAAGCCTCCCTGACCTTTCCTTGACTCTCAGTAAATTGCTGAAATTCAGACTGATCCATTCAGAGTTGCTAAAAATTCATGCTCAAAAGCTCTAATAGGAATGGTATAATCCTGAAATAAATGAAATGGAAAAAGCTAATATGCACTGAATGCCTATTATTCAGCAATCAATTGTTGCATAATAGGCTAAAAATTCTCTCCTAAACCTCCCCACTATCCAATAAGGTAGGTGACAGCATCATGACCGAGGATGGGGACAGGATGTATGTAGGGTCCCAACTTCCCAAATCTCAAATCCCCAAGTTGTGACTCAACTCCAGATAGATTCTGACTCTGAAGCTGGCACTCCCTCCTTTCTGCTCCATGAGTGGTGTCCCAACAGCCCAAATCCTGAGACTGGTCTCTTGTCACATGTATAGTAGGGTTTTTAAAGCCCTCACTCCTAACTAGCTCTGTGACCTTGCAGGTCACTTAGCTACTGGATACTTAGAAACAGAAAAGGTGGGGGTCAGTAACCCTCTAATGTCCTTATCTGCTCATTTCATATCACTCTCCCCATTCAGGTGGGTAGGAGGGGAATATGATGATGAGTTCAGTGGATTTTTTTCCTCCGAATATGAAAACTATCTCATCCTCTTAATAACTCACAATAATCTAAATGCACATTGTCCAGAAAAGTCATACCATGTATACGAAGGGAGGAACTGGTTTCAGTGATTTTGAAGTTAATATCTAATCATTCAAGCAGCTATCAGTTGCACAGCAGAACCAGTATCTTGCCAGGATATCATCATGTCTCCTAATATTCTCTTTTTTTTCTTTCAATTACCTCTTTTGTTTTCCAAAAGATGTGCATGTTTGGAAGAGGAAACGAAGCAACTCAGACTTCATAAATTACAAAGGCCAGATTAGCTTTGGAAGGTTTTGTTTTATTTTTAAAGGTATTGATCATTCTTCTAACCCTAGGGGCTTCCTCCCAAATCTATATAAACCAAAAGAAAAGCTGACCCCTAGCAAGGGATAGCATCATGTGGCACTAGAGAGTGTAAATCTAGTTCTGAGGGGTTCTTGCCAAGTGACCAAAGTCAAATAATAGTTAGAATTCCCCACAGGATTTTAGAACCAAGAATTCCATACCAAATGAAAAAAAGGTCAATTTAAAATAGAGAATGTTTGGTTTGGGTTTATTTTTATGTACACATTTCTTCAAGCTGGAGCACAAATTCTTTGGGACAAGGACCATATCTTTTACTTTCCTGCCCCGAGCCTGCCCAAAAGTAGGCAATGATGTTGGTGACAAAGAAAAATCAGAGTGAAATCATTTTCAAGGCTACAGCTACCACTGAATGAATGTCCAAAACCACACTACACACCCTAGTGTTTCTGTAATTATGTACAGTAACAAAAAGGTGTTTGTTTCTTTGCCCTGACTGGCTCAGCTCTTCTTGGCTTAGTCATACACTTGCACCAATGCCCTTTAGAAGATTTGCTGAGCTTCCACAGGTTCCCACTTTCTGCTCAGGAAGCCACTAGCACACACAGACACATGTTCACACCATAAGTGGCTAAGGGCATGGGCACCCATGTGTCATGACGACAAGAAGGTAAATTACCCACTTCAGCCACAGAGATCTCAGTTACTTGGGTGAGGAAGTGGGGTCACTGGTTCTTATTAAACATTCTCCCATAACACTGCCATGCTGATAGCTCTGCCTCCTTGATTGTTCTCTGTGGAATTTCTCACCATTTTGAAGAACCTCTGTGCTCATCCTTCCCTGGATGAGCACATGAGTATCTGTTTCAGAGATTTACACACACATACACACAGACATACACACATCCCACCAAAAAATAATCTGGCATTTATGCTTACCACATCCAAAGAGATGTAGGACCTAGAAGTCCCAAGGTGTATTTTGCCAGTGGGATTAGGATGTAGGTGGATAGACACACTGTGGAATAAGAGGCACATACAAACATACACCTCCCCCCCCCTCAGAGTGTGTACACCACCCTGGACACAGACATCACAAGAGGTGTATGAATCTTTTACATATAACCTCTTTTAAAACCCCTTCTGACTCTCATTCATGTGAATTTTCTAGTTAAAATGCTGTCCTACTTTCCTTTCCCATTCAAAGGCGATATATTTAGGGACACTCATTACATGTATTCACGGAACACCCTGCAGTGTGGCCTCTGAAGGCGTGTGCACCACAACCTGAACACACTTAAACAGGTGCAGAAAGACAGAGCCGGTCTGAACGAAACCTTTCATCTGCTCGGTCTCCTACAGGCAACCCCTTGCTAAATCCAGCAGCGAATCCGCGCAGACCTGGTTTTCTAAGCAGTCTCTTTTGTGGGGCAATGCGGGGCTGTGCATGTGTTCCCACTAGGAGGAAAATGCCATTTCCTCTCCGCAGGCTCTTAGCACTGCAGGTACTAATTTGTACAGGAGGCAGCCTCGCCGTCCCCAAAGGAACTTGCAACCCCGCAAATTTACTTGCAACACCCACACTGCAGCCACCGAGCACACACAAATCGTCCCGTCCTCAAGCACACACCACGCTCCCCCGCACACAGGAAAGACACACACACACACACACACACACACACACACACACACACACACACACACAATAAAAGGCCTGGCCCGGCCACTCCTCGGCGCAGACTTGGTCCTTGCTCCACTGCCAGTACTGACAATGACGAACACCTCTCCCAGCAACTCCGCCCTGGTTCTCCCTCCCCACCAACAACGCATCAAAAAGCCTGGTGGGCCCCATCCGCCCGACTCCCTGCTGAAGCCCGGTGGCACAGACAAAAGAGGCAGGTGGCAGCCACCCTGGGGCCGCCCGCACTCGCCGCTCGCAGCCGGGCTGGCCAGGGCAGGGCAGCGAGGCGCCTTTCGAGGAACTGCGGGCGGGGCGGCGGCGACCTAGTGGGGCGCCCGCCTGGCCTCAGCGCCCCGCGCTCCCCGGGCGCCGGGCGGCTGCCGGAGAGACGGCTGCTGCGGGGGTCGCCCTCTCCGCAGCACCCTTCCCCTGCAATGGCAAACCACGCACCGGTCGTAGGAAAGATGCCACCGGGTTCTTTGTGGCCGCGCGCGGGGTGGCCTCCTGATGCGGTCCTGGCCGGGCTGGGCGCGGCCGAGGCTGCGGGGCTGCGGGGCCGACGGCGGGGCCGGGGCTGGGCTGCAGCAGCTGCGGGAGCGAAGGCGTCTCGGCAGCAGCCGCTAGCGCAGGGAAGAGTCGTGGCCGGTCCTCGTGGAACTGCGGCGCTCCGCACAGCCTCACTCCTGCCTCTCTCCCGAGGAGGGCGGCGGCGGCGGCGGCGGCGGGCGCGCTCCCTTTGCTTGTGGCTCACTCGCTCACACGCCCTCCCCGCTCCCTCCGCCGCCGCGTGCGCGCCCCGGCGCCCCCGCCCCTCTGGGCTGGACGCACCCACCACGGCTGCGCCGGGGTCCTCCTCCTCGCGTCCTCTGCTGCCACAACCTCGATACACCTGGGATGAGCCAACCCCCAAGCTCCCCGGCCGCCAGGAGTGTTTGTCTGGAGACGGGCAGAGCCCAGGTGGGCCTAGGATGGTGGGAGAGAACGCGGACCGGCCGACTCCAATCAGGAAATGTACATGTGAGGTGTGGTACGCAAGGAGGCCCCTCTGAAAAGACAGCAAAGGGGAACAGTCCCTCCCAACCTCCCCACCCACCCCAAAGCACGCATTTTCCTGTGACCTCATGGTTTGACCCCTTTCCCAGGCTTATGGAGTCGTGTGGTCACCCTCATTCTTTGCTTTTTGCTCCGGATGCACCCACACAGCGCCTCCAGGGAGAAACAACCCCTGACTCTCTCCCAAGCTATGCAGGCTAGTGCCGCCCTCATTCCCCCTCATTGGGAAAGGCCAGAAATGCACACAGATCCCACCTGTCACTTCCACCTGACCCCAAGACTTGAGTCAGTCTTGAAATAGCGACCTCTGCCTGGAGCGGAATATGTCACAATAGACTTGATAAATTTAAGGGCAGGATTTTGCTGCTTGGACGCCTCAGGGTTGCCAAAGCTGGAGGTCAGCGCTGGAAAGCCCCATGAACTCACACAGCCTTCACTCCCGGGGGTAGGAATGTTCTCGGAGCCCAGGCTGTTCAGCTTCCTCCAGTTTTTGCACAGAAGACCAGGCAGTGGGAGTGGGAGCGGGAGCGGTTGCAGACTTCATGAAACCTTAGCCTAGTTCGGGAGGCAGCCTGATTATAGGTCCAGTTAATCTCCTGATTTGCTTTCTTGGGGCTTGGGGCTGCGTGTGTCTCCAACAGCATTCATATACAAATACACATATGTGTTTTTCTCTCTTCCTCCGTTTGTGCTTTTCAATGGAAATCAATTTTTAATTTTTTTACTGCTCACTGAGTCCAGCTATATATTTAACCACTATTATTAAGAGCTATTCTGACATCCTTTCAAAGCAGTATGTAAATATTAAATAATTAACATTTGTTAGAAAACAATGCTCAAATGAGATGCATGTTACATATTCAACAAGTGCTGCAATATTTATTTTTGAACTATTGAATAGCCCAGGGAAGTGAGTACAATGAACTTCCCAGTTAACTAAATGCAAAGTACCGAAAGTATACCTTCAAATTCTAAAGCGACATGAGGGCCATGGGGAAAGTGTAGAGAAAAGTAGGGAGTCAAGGGTATTTTCTTGAGAACAGAAATGATAGATTCTGCTTATCTTTCCAGTGACAAATGCCAAGTGATTTCTGCCAAAATGCTAAACCAAGAAATAAAGTCCATCTCCTAAACCCAGTGGAGATTCTGTCGGCGTCATTTCTTAAGCACTTTATGTAAACTTAGTCATATCTTGCCTCTTCTTGACTGTTCTACCTGGGACATACAAATAATGTATTCAAAGAAACACCTTTGAGTCTGATTCTCTCAGAATTCTCTCTATTCTGACTAGGAATAGTTGGGCATCGTTAACCCTTTCAGGAAACTTAAGGGCAACAGATAATTTAGTAGATGGACTCTCTAGAGGGTATCCACTGGCCACTATACTATGGTCATACCACTTAGCCAGGACTAAACGGCACCCAGTGAACTTCCAGGATAGCTTAAGCCTCTGGGAAATCCTATTCAACAAATCATTCCTAACTGAAATGAAATTTAACCAGGAAACTCCTAATGCAAATTATTTTGAAAAACTGCTGTTACTTCCTTTACATCACCAACATATTGCTCAAGGGAATGACTGGAATTACTGCTTTTCCGCCATGAAAATTTGAAGTCAGTAGAGATCTGAGATTAACTCCCCAAAGCTAATGCTATTTAAGATTTGTACAATTGCTTTTTCCAGTAGCACTGCATCCTGCAAGATGACAATGGCATGGTTACAGCTCTGTCAATGATTCCATTAACTGAGCACTTGCTTTTGGTTGTGCTGGGGGTTTCATACACTTTTTTACTTCATTCTCACAAGAACCATTCAAGGTGGGCATATGAACCTCATCTTACAGGTGAAAAAATATAGGCATAGTTATACAAATAATGTCAAGCCCACTCCACTTTTAGAGGTCCCTCTGTTCTAAAATTCAAGTCAGTTTTCCAATTTCTGTGACCATATGCTCATGAAACAATACCGAATTCTAGTGTGAAATATAATCTCTTGGTAAAGGTAGTCTTTTCATCAATGAATTTATTATTTCATAACAGAGAAAAAACATCTCTTTGATATGATGAGCCCTGCTTCCTTTAGTGATGGGTACCATCAAATGCTACCCTCAGCACCACTTTTAATGAGAACATTTGTACTTTACCCTCTGACACATGTTGATGAACAATCTTAACTACATGTACTTTTATTTTTAAACAATGTGATTTATTTTCTTTCACATTAAAGAAATTCATGAGTAGATAAGCCTAGGTTATTCCATGTTGATATCAGTACCTACGACTTTACCATCCTTACTGTTTGACTTTGTCCTTGAAATTGTCTCAAGGCCACAGTATGGCTACTGAAGCACCAACCTTCTTATCTTTGGTACAAATAAAAACTTAGGCTATACATCTCTGACCTCCTCCTCCAATCTGTTACATTCAAACCCCTGAAATGGCACTAGCAGCCCCTCACAACCCCCAACTCAGTGCCCACACAGTGGAGGTAGCACCAAGGGCACTTACCTGTGTATGTACCTGGCAGGAGGACAACCAGCTGCAGAATTCTCACTGGCGTATGCTTTTTTATTTTTTACTGAAGGATTTCAGGCACAAGTCCAGGCAGAAAAGAAAAGCTAAAGAAAGATTATTTTTAGTTAATTATGTGCCTTTTTTCAGGTATCTTTTGTTGACTTTTTCATAAAAAAATGTTCAATCATGTAGATTCAAAGAAAATTACAGAATAAATGAAGTAGGAATAGTAGGAAGAGAGGGGAAATTTACTCTAGCCCATGCATAATCTCTCTTCAGCCCTCCTTGGGGCCAAAGGAATGCAGTATCCTAGGATTATGTACCAAGCATATTTATTGCTAGATGTAATTTGTAAAAAATGACTTTATAGAGTATAATCATCATCATTCTAATTTTCTGTTGTATTTCTTTCCATATTGTAAATTAGGCTCTTTCTCACATTTTCACATCTTTTTTCAATTTCGTCTAATTAAAGAACACTTACTTCTGCCTTCTGCTGGAATGACAGAAAATCTATGAGAATGGGCCGGTCAGCAACCTGCAGGATTTTACCAGTGTCTGATGTCCCTCCACCACGAGTGAGCTTTCAGCTTCTGCTCCTTACTCAAAGGTGACACATGTCACAAAAGTAAAGAGAAATAAGATAACCCTCTAAGACTGAGGATAGATCAGGGAATTCTATACATAAAAGGTGAGATCTCTGTCTTGGCACTCTAAACAATCTGAGGGTTCAAACTATATAAGGTTCCAGACTTTCACAAAGGAGAAAAGGGGTTTGATCACCCTGAGATGTCCTCTCTAAGTCAACAGAGAATTTCCAAAGTTCATTTTGCTCAAGAACAAGTGGGTGGAGCCCACTCCCTTGCTGGGCAATTTTTCAAATTAAAATGAGAACCACTTCCCTGGACCTTCCCCGGTAGCCCCAAGTCTTCTCTTTCCATCTCCAGAGCACAACTCTAAAACTTAAGAGCCCTAATTATATCCTACCAAATTTTACTTCTCATTAATTAGGAACCCCCAGCCCTTAAACTGTTTCTCAGGTAGCAGGGCTTGGCAGTGTCAGTGGTGTGCAGATGTCAATCCTTCCCTCAACATCTGAGAACTGGACTTGGCACTGCAAGTGTGGTGTGACTGGGAAACTCTAGGGCTTCAATTGTTCTTGACACATTGCTTCTATTAAAGAAGCCTAACATCAAAACAATGTCTCTGGCAGGTATCCAAACTATTGATTCATCCAGTCAATTAAAATCTCCTTGCTTTCACATGCTTTGCTCTGAAGGTCCCTCATTCTATTAGATTAGATTTGGGGGATCTAATTCCAGTCCTCTGTTTTTTTTCCTTATTAAATTGTGTGTTATTTGATCCACCTTTCTAACTTGTTGAGTGAGATCCTTTGGATACATAATGTCACCTTACACATAAGGTATCCCTCCTGCTTCCAGCTGGTCTGATTAACACAACACCAACATCCTCATTTCAGTTGTTGATAAACACTTTCAACGGGAACTTGGTACATGAGGCTCCATCGGTTCTCTGCCTGGGGTTCTGTCTTCAGATTGACAGCTGATGGCAAATGACTCTCAATATAGTTGGGTAATTAAGGTTATTATGTTCTCTACATCAAGTGGATAGATATCTCCAGATTCAGTGACAGCTAAAATTCAGTCTTATATCTAAGGTTTATCTTTGACTTAGATGCCATTAAAGACATGAGTATTTATAGACCCCATAAGTGTTGACTGATTCATTCATTCATCCTTCCAGTAATTTATTAATCATTCCAATGTGCCAGGCACTGTACCTGGTGGGAATAATCCAATCATAAGGTAGGATTAGAAGTGCTCTCTATCCAATCATTAACAGCTTGTAGGGAGATAGATGTTAAACATATACAATAACTATTTAATTTTGATTCCACAAAATATTGAGAAGGAAAACAACAAAGAACTTTAAAGAGAGTCTCCACTTAGGAGGTAACATTGAAGCAAAGAACTAGCAACAGGGGGGAAGAGTCTGATTCTAAGTAGAAGAAATAGTCCTATGAAGACTGGAAAGCGTCCTGTACATGGAGCAAGACAAGGGCGAAGTGGCTGGAGCACAGGAAGTTGGGCAGAGTGAAGTGGGACAGTGGTCAGGCACAAGATGAATGCAGACTTAGTCCTAAAAAAAAGAAAATCACTGAAGAGTTTTAAGCAGAAAAGTGGCAAGATTAAATTTACATGTTCAAAAGCTTCTCTAGGTTTTCTGGCTGTTAATGGAGCATATTTGAGAAGGACAGGGTAAAAGAACATTTTATACTCTCAGGGTCTTGATTGGAGTGAATGAGAGGGGAGAACAATGAGTTGGAAGGAAACTTCCAGTTGTTTTCTATCTACCATTCTCTTGCGAAGTGACACGAGCACATTCAGGTATTCAAATCCATGGAGTTTTTCACGTCCCTTAGTTAAATACAGCATACCCAACTGAAAAAAAAACAAAACAAAACAGTATTTATGAGCACAGGCTGTTTTTTATACAATTGTTTGAGAAAAATCATTTACAAGTGTATATTTGTACATTTTATTACTGCTGCAAGCATGGGTTAGCCTCTCCAACGTAAAGAAAATTTTGCGTAAGAATCCTAAAATTAACCTCAAAAATACTCACCTTTGATAAAATGGTTGAATATAATTCTCTTCGGCCATACTCTTCCTTCTAGAAGATTCTTAGACAATAATTTTTGTATTCATTAGGCTACACTTATATTAAAATATACCTCTGTTAATTTGCCTTTCCTGAGAACTCTCACTGTTTCTACAGGACACAAATACTTAGAGGGCTTAAAAGTTTTGTAAGTGCTCTAGGAATGTTGCAGAAATCAGTACAGTGTTTTAGACCTGGGTCTTAGACAATACTGATAGCCCTTTCATTAAAGATTTCTGTAAATTTTATAACTTCATCAATAAACTCAGAACTGTTGGCAACCAGTCTTATTTTGTCTTATTTAATATTATATATGTGGAAGTAGATTCCTAAATGTATCTCTCAAAAAAAAAAATTACCTAATTTCTGCTGTTGATAATTTCCTAAGTGAAAAAAACAATATTTTGGTGTATATATAGTCTTTCTCATGCATATGTCCACATAAAAATACTATTTAAAATAGAAAAATTAAATGTCAATGTCCCTAATATTTAGTAACTGCTAATCATTTAACAATTATCCCAAACTATATCATAAATCCAAATGCAAAAGCTAAAACTATAAAATGTCCAGAAGAAAAGATAGGAAAACAGCTTTGGTTATACAAAGATTAGTTAGAGAAGACACAAAAATATGAAATATAAATCAGAATTAAATAACCTGTTTTATGAGATTTTGAAACTTTCACTTTACAAAAGACACTGTTAGGAAAGTGAAAAGGCAAGCACAGACTAACACGAAGTATCTGCAAGACATAGACTTGTAAGCTATAGACCTGACATATATTGTATCCAGATTTAAGAGTCCTTCCAACCCAATAAAAACAGCAGAAAAAGGAGGGAGCAGAAGATTCGAGCAGACATCTTACCAAAGAACATGTAAGAATGTCTAACATTATTAATCTTTAGGGCAATGCAAACTAAATCCACAAGATGCCTCTACATATCCTAAAAATAAAAAGACTGGGGCACCAAAAAATAATTTGCCAATTTCTTATGTTAAGTAAATGCCTATATTATGACTGATCCAGCAAACCCACTCCTTGATATGACAGCCAAGAGAAATAACACATCTACACAAAAATTTGTGTTTAAATTTTCATAACAGTTCTATTCATAATAGCTAAAAACTATCCAATGGTACTTTAATGGTGAATGGATAAACACATTCAGCAATTGAAAAATCAATGAATTGCTGATATATGCAACAACATAGAATGAACACCAAAGCATTATGTTAAGTGAAGAAGACAGGCACAAAAGACTACATACTTATAGTTCTATTTATGTGAAATTCCAGAAGACACAGAGAGAGCAGGGGCTGGAGTCAGGAAAAGATTGATGTAAAGGGGCATAAGTGAAATTTGGGGATGATGGAAATGTTTTAAATCATTCCCTTTTATAAAGTCCCTCATGTTTTGTATGTAAATTAGCTATAATAGAAGTGATTTAATATTTCTGTATGCAAAGTACAAACTCAAAAAACAATGATACAACCTGCCCTGGTGGAGTAGCGGTTGGGTTGCTCATCTCCAAAGGAGGAGTGAAGACCATAAACCCCTGGATTCAGGTCAGCCAGTATGAACGACAAAATAAAAATAAAATTTAAATTAAAAAATCAGTGATAGGCTGGAGAAAATATTTGAAATATACATAACAAAGTTATTACCCTAACATAAAAATTTGTAGAAATGTATAGATTAGTCCACAATCTGAGAGAAAATAAAGCATATGTATTAAGGTTAATGTAAATGGTTGTGAATCAAATGCATAGATGCTTTTATTAATAGTTTGGAGAGATATCAATAACTTTCAGAAGCATTTTTCCCATAAAAATGGCATTAGAAATTCATTGCTGGTAAGGACATGGAGGAAATGACATACTCATAAACCACTATAATCTTTTTGGAAAGTAAATTTGCAAATGTACAGAGTCCTTGTCCCAACAGAATCTACCCTACAGAAAACAAATGCAGCAGTCCATGAGGTTTAATGTAGAATAATGCTATCTGCTAATCTTTCCCAGCCTACAGTAGTTAAAAATCTGGGAGAAAATAATGACTGCTTACAGGAAAATAACTGAATAGAGTGCATATGTACATGTTACAGATGATTATGCTGCTATTAATAAATTATGTTAGGCTATATATATAGATATAGAAGAATGAACATGGTATACTGTTATATGAAAGGCAAGTTGCAAAAATACTTAAACTATGATAACATAATTTGATAGCAAAAACAAAGTCTATATTATGTATCTGTTTGCATTTGATTGAGCTTAAAGAACTATCAATAAACATACGTTTTAAAATATAAATATTTGCTTTTGAAGGAGTAAATGGCAGAGGGATCATTGCCTTTTCTTTTATGTACCTTCGTGTTAATGCCTGTTGCCATGAACGCTATTGCCTCTGCAGCTCAATAAGAAAATATTAAAAAAATTACACACAGGGTGAAATATACTACCCCATGCCTTCCTTTTACCCTGGAGCTTTCAAAGCACAATCCAGTGTGCATACAGATGACACTAACCTCTGAAAAATTGTTCCTGGCTCTAGAAAGCATGGGACCAAATGATTGAATATATTGTTTTTAAAAAATCAGTAAGCATGTCAAGTCATACACAAACACACACACACACACACACACACACACACACACACACACACACACACACAGACTGAAAATGATCCAGAACTGCCTTTACCTTGAAAGAATGGAGTTTCTGTTTTCATAGCCTCCCAAAGCAGGAAGATTAAAAAAAAAAAAAAAAGCTTAGAATACACCCAACATGAAACACTGAATGAGAAACCCTATTCATAAAGTCATGGCCTCCAAGGGCTACCTTCTCAGCAAAGATGCTGAGAAAATTCCAAGTTAGGTAGACAAGGAAAATGATCCTTAAGAAGTTAGTTACATGAGCTGACCTCATGTAAATTTGCAACCTAAATTCATTATTCTGGGTGCTCCAAAAGACTTCAATCTATCAGTCAGTTTCAATGGTCTCCAAACACTAAGGAGAAACAAAAAAAATCCTCACTGAAGAAATACACTTGCAACATGGGACTCAAAAAATTATCACAATAAATTTCTAAAGAATAAAGGCTTATCAATAAAGAAGGCATTATGAATATGAGCTAAGAAATGATAGCAAAAAAAAAATCAGAAGCAAAATGATTTCTAATAAATGATTAGACATAAGATAAAAAATGCATTTATGTGTAATATATTTAAAGAAATAAAAGAGAAAATACAAATTGCAAAGAGCAAGGAATTATTTTAAAAGACCAATCATATTTGACAAGCAAGTATCAAAAATTTGTAAAATAAATAAATTAATAAATAAAAACTGAAATTAAAATCTGAACAATGGCTTTATCAGCAGATTTGTATAACTAAAAAAAAGATTTAGCAAACTAGAAATCAGATTCAAAGAATTAATCCATGATATAACACAGAAATGAAGAAGTGGTAGATGCTAAATAATAATTAAGTCATAAATAATAATTTGGTAAAATGCTAAAAAATGCAATGCAAATAGAGTTCAAAGACAGAGAGGTGAGAAAAAAAAGAATAGGAGAGGGAATATCTAAATTAGATATGGCTGAGCAATTTTAAGGAACTGGTAAGAAATACCAAGGCCATGATTTATGAAATTCAACAAGTCTCTAAAAACTAAATTAGATCCACTTGTAAATCATTATAGTGAAACCAAGTATAGAGAACCCATACTGAAGAGTAAGGCTTTAAAACAAAAAAAGAAACAAACACCAATTAAAGCTGATGCTCATTATTCAAGAACTCTGTGTTTGAAAAATTATTTACTTGCTAAAATTTATTTGTAACCTCAAAATCAATACTTGCAGAACTTTCATGGACATGCGCAGAATGGCAGAATCTTTTAGCTTTCTTTGTGTTCATCTGAGAAAACATGTTCCCAGCTGAGATTGAACATGATGACCCTCTGTCTTCTTGTTTCAGCTCTCACAGTGTAAACGTGGATGTTTTTCGTTCTATTTAATGCACACACTTCCCATAATTGTGCTTTTTGTTGGTGATTTTGCAGTTGAAAATGTTTCCCAAGCATAGTGCTGCAGTGTTGTCCAGAGTCCTATACACAAGATTACTGTGACATGTCTTCTGGAAAAAATACATGGGTTAGATAAATACAGTTCAGTTGTGGGTTATAGAGCTGTTGGCTTGAGTTAGATATAAATGAATCAACTATACATACACACATATCTGTGTATGTGCGTACTATAAAGTAATCGCTTTTAATAGCAATAGATATATAACAAGTCTATATATTAAGTAAAAATATTATGATAGCATTTCCTCTAGAAGCAACAACCCAGTATTTTCTAATTCTGTGTTTGCAGCAACTTTATAGAACGGGATTATTGTAAATAATGAGAATCTGCTGCATTTACAAAGGGATGAAATGGAAGGCAGAGAACAGCGAGATTTTAGCTTCAATGTGCTAGGAGAAAATAATTATGGAAAAGAATTGCTTACCATAGAAAATCATTCTCCAGAATAAAAATGACATAAAGAAATGTTTTAGAGAAACTAAAACTGAAAATGTATACTAACTACAAATTCTCACTTAAAGTAAATTTTAAAAGATATTTCCAGAATAAAGAAATTTCAGGTGGTGAAAGAAGTAAACAACAAAGAAAATTACAACACTAACTATGTAAAATAATAATGTGGGGTTACAAAAAGATAGAACTAAATTTTAAGATAGGATGCATTGAAAGAAGTGGTAAATATTGTGAATTTTTTTAAGTTTGGCAGGAAAATAAAGATGCTAAATAGCATATTAACAGATTCAACTTAAATCTTAAACATGAAGGAAAATCATATAAAAATACAAATACAGGATTGTACTTTCTAAAATAATAGGAAAATTATTTTTCAAATTAATGTAAAATAAAATATGAAAGTAAAATAAAAAATACTACAGCTGGAAAAAATAGAAAGCACAGAATAAGATCTTGGATAACCAACATATATCAGTAATTACAAAAATATAACTGCACTTAATTCCAATTAGCAGACCAAGTGGTTAGACTTAGATTTTTAAAACCCACTTATCTGCTATTGATAAGTGAGAAATATAATGATATAGTAAAATTTTGACTATAAGAATGCAAAAAATTGACCATATAAATATCAACAAAATTGAGACATGTATGTCAAGTTAAAACTTTCTACTGATACATAAATATATAGTGATAAAAATTTAATTGATAAGGAATACACGCTAGTTATGAATATGCACAAAATATCATGATCTCAATAATATAAGACAAAACTGATAGTATTACAAGAAAATACAAAACATTTAAACAAATTTCCAAGCATTGATATCATAAGTAAATATTCTTTCCTATGATATAACTAAAAAGAAAATTTTTAATTAAAGGGAAATTAATTAAAAATCCCATTCATTATTTTTAAAAATACATTTAATTGGTGAATAATTATTAATAGTTCAAATACTAGATATCCTGTTTAATAATATATTGATAAAAGAAGAGATTTAAGTGAAATTTAGAAAATATTTTGAAAATCAATGAACCAGGCATCCAATTTAAGTCAAAAGTTAAAAAGAAAACAACAGAATAAAACCATCATAAGTTTTTTCAAAAAAGATAAATATAAGTACTTCTGATAGGAAAATTTCTAAGAAGGCACTCAAGCTTTCTGCCACTTACCCCCATGTTTATTGCATCATTACTTACAATAGTAAGAACTGTAAACTACCTAAGTGCCTGTCCATCGTCAAATGAATGGATAAAGATTTGATGCATACATTCAGAGTCGAATACTACACAGTCTTTAAAAAGATGAAATCCTGTCATTTGCAACAACACGATGCAACTAGAGATTATGCTGGGCGAAATAAGTCAGGAGAAACACAAGTACAGGAGGATCTCACTCCTACGTGGAATATAAAGAAACAAAGAAAACAAGCACAAACAAAAACCAGTCCTTGGACGTTGACAATATAACTGAGATTATCAGCAGGGATGGGGGTCAGGGGTGGGAGCCAGTGGTGGTGGAGGACCTTTGGCAATTTGGTGGTGGGTGTGGTGTGTTGCTATAGGAATAATGAATCTGCATAAGTGAGCTTGTATTATCTTGTAAATCAAAGTTAAATAAATAGAAACTTAAAGAAAAGATTTCTGCCTCTGTGCACACACTCGTAATCCCAATTTGTTAATTGTGGGTGAGCCTGACATAATCAGTTTTCCCTCTTTAAAACAGGATGTAGACATCAAGGCAGAAAGTCAGAGAGATTCAAAGCTTCAGTAGGGCCTCTTTAGCTGGCCTGGAACAAAAGAAATAGCCAGTTGTGAACTGCTATGGGGGCCTCATGGCAAAGAACGGTTTGGTTGCTCTTAGCTGAGGGTAGTCCCCAGTCATCAGCTAGCAAGAACATGGGCACTTCAGGCATGTAACCACAAGGAAACAAATACTGCTCAAACTAGTAAGCCTGAATGAGGATCCCAAGCCTCTGCCAACATCTTGATTTCAGCCTGGTGGGATCCTGAGCAGGGGATCCAACTAGCCTACACCTGGACTTAATACTCTATGAGTGCTGCTCATGTTTCCAAGTGTGTGATCATGTGTTACACGGCAATACAGAGCCGACGCAGTGTTACAGAAAAAGAAGACAAAAGTTACCTCCTTAGAAATGCTAAGCAGTAGACTAATCTTTGTATCCAATAAGAATGCTAAAGAAGGTGAAAAGAGTAGTACAGAAATTAAAAAGAACATAAGCACAGATTCTCCCATTATTTAGAAGATAGTAAGAGGCTATTTTAACATTATATCAACATATTTTAAAGCTTAGATGAAATAAATTCTTAGAAAATATAATACACCATACCTGACATAAAGTTTTCCCACAGTGAAAATAACAGGACCACAGAAAAACAGTTTGATTATATCAAGTTTTGTTTGTTTGTTTCTCCTAGTCCCGGGTTGCAAACCTAAGTCCTTATGCTTTACACAGTCTGCACCTTAGCCATCTCAGTTGCCTGAGCCACAAGGGTGTGCCCAATTCTATCACATATTAAAGACACAAAAAAATTTTCACTTTTTCATAAACTATTCCTAAATAAAATAGAGCATTTTCCTCAATTCATTTTAAGAAACTAGCAAAACCATGATATCAAAAGGGAAGTTTTTTCAAAAGACAATAATAAGCAACATCATCTATAAAAATAGATTTAAAAAATTGCCCCCCAAAATTCAGTAATAAAAAAATGAAACAATTTCTCAGCTAGTAGTTGAAAGCATAGAATGCAAGATTGGTTTAACAGAAGAAAAATCAATTAATTTCATCACTGAAATAGCTTAAAGGAAAAGAATTATATAAAAATCTCAATAAATAGAGAAAAGCATTAAATACATAATTCAACATATAGTCATAAAAATAATCCTGGCAATAGAAAAGAAATACTAAAAAAGAGTCTCAGAATTCTTTAGCAATCATCATAACAAATGAGGAAATATTGGAAACACTCTTAAATCAGGGACATCACAGCAGTGCTCGTATTATACTACATTCAAACTAAGTAAGGCAAGATAAAGACATAAAAAATCATATAAAGGCTGAAAGGAAGCAACTAAGTTGTCCACATTCTTAATAATATGACCATCTGAATAGAAAATTCAAATAAATGTACTGACAGGTTATTAGAATTGAAAAAGAAACTTTCACAAAGCTGATACAGAATATGTAAAAACACACATTTCTGTAAACCAGTGAAAAATCTAGGAAATAAAATTTAAATTATATGATTTAACAGCATTAAAATATAGAATATCTACCAATAAGCATTAGAAAAGACTTGCAACATCTTTGTGGGAAAAATAAATTACATTGAAAGATATTACATAAGATTTAAATAAATGGACAGATTTACCTTCTCATAGGCTGGATGAATAATAAGAAATGTACATTTCTTATGTACAAATGTACAAATTGATCAGTTGTTTCAGTGTGATTCCAGTAAAAATGTCAATCATCTTTTTGTTTTTGTTTTCATTTTTTGTGAAATGTGATGAGCCGATATAAAATTTCTATGAGAAACAAGCAGTAGAGGAAAAGTAGACAAGACTCTACTGAATACAAAGAACAATGTGGGAGGACATGCTTTCCAGTAAAGTAATATTACTGAAGACATTATGGTATTGGCACAGAAATGGACAATGTTTTAAAAAGAAATAGCTCAGAAACAGGACACTATGTATATAAAAAATAGTCTATTACTAAGAGGGCATCACTGACCAGAGAGGAAAAGAAGAGTAGTTTAGTAAACGATGCTTTAGAGAATTGATTTTCCCAGTGGGAAAAAATAAACAAACGTAATGCCCTAGATCTTACTATACTCAAGAAAAATATTCATGGAAACAGAAAAATAATAAGCAAATTTATAGGAGAATATTATATTTGACATCAAGACACATTTCTTAAAAGACACAGAAAATGGAAATAATGAAAAAAGTAATAACTTATAGTACATCAGTAATTTCTATTCATCAAAATATATAATAAAACAAATACAAAGATCACATACTGTAAGTTGACACAATTTACAACCCATATATTTGAATAGGTATTTCACAAAAGGAAACATGGTCAGCTCTGCACCCCCACCTGAACCCTGTGTTTCAAGGTGGCTAAGACACAGATGACAAAAAACCATGGACCCAGGTTCGAGATCTTTAGCCAGAGCAGAAAAAAAAAAGAAAGAAACATGGTCAATAAAAATGAAATAAAAAGTCCATTACTAGTTAGAGAAAATAAAATTAAAAGCACAAGATACCTTCTTATGCATATCTTAGCAAAAGTGAAAATTATAATATAAAGTGTGATAAGGTTGTGGAGAAACCAGAAATCTTACACAATGTTTGAAGAAGTGTATATTGGAAATGCACACTTGGAAATCCATCTAGTATTACATAGAAAAATTGAAGATAAGCATACCTAGAGGTCTAGCATACTTACTTCTAAATATATACCCTAGGAATTTCTTGCACAGGTTCTCCAAATGATAGGTACAAGGTCTTGTTGGCAGCACTATTTATAACAGAAAAATAAGTATAAGTAATCTAAGAAAAAACAGATACATGAATAAGTTGCATATTTTTATAATAAACTCCAGAGCAGTTAAAATGAGCTACAACTACTGCATAAAATGCACTATGACAATTTATTTTTACTTAGATGAATCTCATAATGTTTTGGGCAAAAAAAAGAACATCAGTTTCCATTCATTTAACTGATATGTATTCAGTAAATTATATTGCATAAAGGCATTGTTTAGAAATATCTATCTCTAATATTAAAGTGTTCCTTTAGGTTTTAAATTGGTTAGCTGATAAGCATTCAGCAAATATAAATTTGAATAGCCTATATTGAAATTATATGTTAAATGAAATAATAAACATATTAAATGTGTTTAATATGTTTAGTGCATAACAGTCTGATAAGCAAATCTCTTAACTTTGTTTCCCAGGACAGATGTTATACACAGTAGATGTTCTCTTAGCCTGTGTTCCTCTTAAGCAGATGGAACGGCAGCATCTTGGTTGCTGTGTTATTTGAGAATTGAGCCCAGGAAGCCAGAGTGAAAGAAGGGAAGCAAGAAAGAGGAAAGGAAAAATATACAGCACGAGGCTAGTTATCTAGTTGGCCACTACTGTGGACAATTACAACCTAAATGTGTTATGTTATGACTTCAGAACAAGCTATTATATTAATATTTTTCAATATTACAAAATCAATAAGAAAGCATATTTACTGAGATTCTACTGTAGGGTAGCCATTTTGTATGTGCTCTCTCATTTAATCCTCATAACTCTTTGATGTAGGCTTTTTAGCTCTACTTTTACATATTAAGAAAATTATGCTCTCTGAGAGGTAAAGTAGATTTCCAAAGTTCCCATAATTATAAGGTGACAGAGTAGGGATTTGGGAGCAAATCAACCTCAAAAATCAGAACTCCTTCTACTATGCCATTAAGCCTAGAAACTGCCTAAAGAACAAATGCATTTCAGGAAAGATGAATAAAAAGCAAGAAGTTGAAGAAAATAAAAGAGAAAGTACTCAAGGATAGAGTAACAATGTTATTCACAGTTGGAATAGAACTTTTGTAAGTAAACATGTCAAGAGAATTTGTCCTACGATGGCTATTCTATGTGTAAAGAAGTATTACCTAAACCCAGAGTCAGATTCTTCTTTATTTCCCTTTTTCTTAATGTTATTCAAATTATATGATTCATCACAGGGGTAAGGGATGGATTTAACAGTTCAGAATTCTATATTTGGAACCTGTGCACAGACTCATACCACTTTACAACAAATTATATAAACAGGAATACATGGGTTTTTTTTGCTGCTATCTCTTCTTAATACAGCTATTAATAAAGTAATAGATAGCTCTGTTATTCTCCAAGAGGTCAATGCTATTCCTAAAATAGTATACACACAAATAATTAATTCTTATTACAAATTCCACAGATATCATATATAAAAACTCTGGTAATTTTAACTTTCTATCCCAAATTAAAACTTAAGGTTAGCAAAAGAAAGGAAATGATAACGATTCAGAGTAAATTCTGATAAAAATGGAAAACAAAAGTAACAGAGAAAATCAATGAAACCCAAAACTAGTTCTTTGAGAAGATCAATCAAATTGATAAACCTCTAGAGATACTCATCAGAAAAATGAGAGAATATATAAATTATCAGGAATGGCAAGGTTAACATTATTACAGATTTTGAATGTATTAAAAAGATAATAAGGAACTATTCTTAACAGTTTTATGTCCAATAATCCCACAGTTCAGGAAAAAATGTATTTGATAGACACGTTACCAGAGCTCTTCCAAGAATATGCAACTTAAATAATGCTTTATCAATGAAAGAAATTGAATTTGTACTTTATAAACCTTTTCCTAAAGAAGCCCCAAGCCTAGATTGTTTCACTGGTGAATTATATTAAATTGTTTAAGAAGAAACAAAACAAATTCTACACAGATTCTTCCAGAAAATTGAAGATAAGGGAATACTTCTCAGCTCATTCAAGAGATCAGCATTTTCCTATACCAAATCTAACAAAGGCTTAGGAAAAAGAAAAATATAGACCATGATCCTTCATGAACTTGCATGCAAATTTCCTGAACAAAATTTTAGTTTGATTTCTCATGTCTACATGGGACTAACCAATAACTTGAGTTTGACTGAACATTTACAAAACAATGCAATTCACCCTATTAGCAAAACAACCAACGAAAACCCCCTAAAAAAGCATATGATTCATTTCAATAGATTCAGGAAAAACATTTTATGAAATCCAACATCCATTGATCTATGCCAATATATATCTCACTGTACTAGGAATAGATGAGAATTTCCTCAGTATAAAAAAGGACAGCTACAAAAACCCTACAGGTAACACCATACTTAATCTTAAAAAAAAAAAAAAAAAAAAAGTTTTTCCCCTAAGATAAGGAACTAGTTGAGGATGTCAGTTCTCACACTGTTCTAGAGAGTTAACAAATTGATAATAAAAAGAACTGAAAATAAACCAGATTGGAAAGGAAGAAGTAAAATAGTCTCTATTATAGAAAATACAATACAGAGAATTTGGTGAAATCTACAAGAAGCTATCAATAAATGAATTTAGAAAGGTTACTGGATATAAGATTAATGTACCAAAGTACGAAAATCTACTGCATTTCTATATATTAGCAACAAACAATCAGAAGGTAAAATTAAACAATTATATTTACAGTAATATCAGTTTATTAACTACTTGGAGGAAAATCAGACAAAAGATTTACAAGATATGTATATTGAAACTATCAAGCCCTGAGAAAAAGCAAAAGAAGACTTAAAAATGGACTGCACTATTGTGTTCCTAGGTCATTAGACCCAATGAAATTATTTTTAAAAATTTTTCCAAAATTCATTCGTAGATTCAATGCAACCCCAATCAAATTACCAGTAGTGCTTTTGAAGAAATTGAGAAGGTGATTCTAAAATTCTTATGGAAATGAAAAAAGTCCAAAGAGACAGAGTGATTTTGATAAACAAAAATAAAGTGGCAAATAAACATTGCCTGATTTTAGCACTTCAATACAGTACCATAGACCCACATATATATGGGCAACTTATATTCAGCAAAGATACAGAAGCAATTCAATGGGCAACAGCTAGACTTTTCAAAAGATAATGCTGGGGAAAAGTCATTATTCATATAGCAAAAATGAACTTTGATCATACTTTATGCCATATTCAAAAATTAACTGAAAGTGAATCATAGATCGAAATTAAATTGGTTCACTAAGGTTTCTATGCATCTTAAGTTCTCTGGTTTGTTTGTTCTTTTTTTTTTTTTTACTCTTTACTAGCTTCTACTTTTTCTCATTACAGGACTGATGGACTCTTGAAAAATCTTATGTCTTAACCAGAAGTTTCCTGTATGCTGACTTTATCTAATCCCTTGTTAAGATCTTTTTTTCCAAGTGTCCAATTTTTCAGCTTGAGCCTAAATGGTATTTAATTCCTGTTGAGGAAAACCATTGTAATTCCAGATTGCAGAAATCTGTATAATCACTCCTACTGAATAAAGTGAAAAATAGCTTTAAGAATTTCAATAGAATTCCCATATCCTGACTCTGAAGGAAGAACAGAGAGGGCATACAGTCCATGGGAGAGCAGAAAAGCTCTGAAGTCTCACTTCTGAGACAGGGGTCTTTCACTAGAATCAGAAATCCCTCAGCCTCACCAGGTCCTAAATCAGCTCTGGGATGTCTACTCAAGCGCAAAATGCTAGAGATTCTCAGCATGATTCATGATCAGATTCTGGAACAACTCATAGGGGGTTGATTTTCAATGCCCCAGACAAGGTCAGAACTATGGTAAACTTTCAAGAATGTTTGGGAGAGGTGGCTTACAGGAAAAAACAACTGAGCCAGATATTTAGATAAAGATCAAAAGGGAAAAGAAACACTAAAAGTAGGTTCTTTCATTGCACTTTTTCATGTAACGCTTACAGTCACTGAGAGTTATTATCACTTTTGTCTTATAAAAGAGAAATAAATGCCTAGTATAAGAGGATTCACTATTACTTATCATGAACTCTGTTTCTGGTGAATGAAATTGGCATAGCTCTGAATTTGCTTAATTATAAAATGAGCTTTACTAACTGAGTCTGTTGATATACTAGATACTTGTGCTTTAATTATTATCCTGTTCTTTATTTCCTACAAGCTATGAGGCAGTTGGTAACCCAATCGTACAAACACATAAGCAGAGGTTTACAAGTTATGTGACATGCCTAGGTTACATGTCTACTAGTGATAGCAAAACTAGAATTTATTACCAGATTTATTTGATTCAAAAGCCCACCCTGTCCTATCTCCTCCCACAATCCCTTTCACTGAGTGCTTCCTTTTCTGGTTCATCCAGCACTTACATTCTGAAACAAGCGCTGCTTCGTTTTAACTTCATCTTATTTGCTGCTTTCTGAGTTTTTTATCTTAATTCTTCAACAAAACTGCAGTGTACACTTTGAAGGACATAAATATGCTTAAAAACAATTTAACCTCAATATACTTCTTCTTCCTCAAATAGTCCTAGAGTCTCAGTAAATCCTTACCACGTTGACAAAACCAAATTGAGTTGCTTTTCTCAGGGAATGTACAGTTAATGACTTTCCTAACTGTGCCATATCGTTTATATCAAAATTAACATCTTTAGAAGTTCAAGACAGATATTATAAAGTGTCTGGGAAATGCAGAAGGAATGTTTATTCTAAAAACAAAAGATAATCTAAACAGAGGAAACACCAGACCTACTTGGATTTCCAAGATTCCTTAAAATTTGTTTTGAGTTATTTAATTTTGAAGCTGATATAACAAGGTAAGTACATAGATTTGGGGAGAAAATTTCTAATTACTAAAATTGTTTTTCCTGTAAATCTTATCAAGGGCTGCATTATTCTGAGACATATGACTCAATGGTCATTTGCTCTGCACTGTTGGCTAAGTCCTTTTAGGGTCATAACATTTCTGCATCAAAACCAATATACTCCCACATAGTCACGAGATTCTGTGACCAAAGTGCCATATCACTGCTACAGATACTAACTTCATTAGATGAACAAATTTAAAAAATAAAAATCCAAAGAACTCTCGTGATTCAGCAGAGAATAAGGCTTTATGGTTTAGTAAACCAACAACAAATTATTCAGCTGAAAGGCACTATGCTATTACTGAGAACACAAAGGCTAAAATACATCATCTCTGCTCTCAGGAGATAGACATATTAACACTTATGCCCAAAACTATAAATACTGTAATTTTTAAATGCACAGAATATAGTAGGCATGAATTAAAGAATGCTTAAATCTAGATGGGGAATTATAAAAGACTTTGTGGCAGAGATTGTACTGAAGTTTCTTCTAGAAAGGAATTACTATTAAAATGAGGAATCATAAATAGTAAGAGCATGATTGTCATTTGTCCTCAGGTCTCCTAATCCACTAACTTCTGCTCATTTCATTTCTGTATATTCTAAATTCTAATCTAACATCCTCTCTTCTTCCTTTCTATGCAATTTCTCCTAAGATCCCTTTTTGCTCTAAAATCTTCTCTGACCTTCAATATATCTCATATGGTAATCTCATTAGAAATCAGACAATGACTTTCCCATTCTTCAAAATCCAACACAGAGTCTACCTGCTCAAGGAAGCCAACAAAATCTTCTGTAAAGGAGGCAAATGGTTTTCTGTGGCTTCAGGTATAATGTCTACATGTTGACTGCATTGTGCCATGTTGGATGAGACCAGCCTTGAAGATGAGACCTTTCTTCTTCATCTTCCATGCTCTTATCTGTGAGCACCTGAAAAAATTACCCCATTGTCTGGAATGGATCTTCTGTCAATGCTCAGCAAAGGCCACTTATATGAACCAAATTAGTTGAACAGATTTTCTTGTACCTTAGTTCCTTCAAGTATAAAATTGAAATAATCATTGTTTTTTCTTTTGCAAAGAGCTAATGAGTAGGCTGCTCTAGACCTTGAAACTAAAGCAGTAACAGCCATGTAATAGAATCTAAGTAAATATTTGTTGAACAAATAAGCAAAAAGACTAAATTCTGAGACATCTGAGAGGAGGCATTTTACATGAACTCAGAAAGTACTAGAGCTCTAATTAGAAACAGACTTCATAATTTCTTCCTATCTTTTAAATTCTCAGTCCTACAGTCTTTAAGATTCTACTTTAATAGAATTGTTCAGCAATTTGGAACACTGAGAAATATAGAATGTTTCAACGAGGATGAGAGGCATTAAAGTAGAATACAATTCCTGCTCTTTTCCACTGGGCACATGTCTCCTTGACTAGGAATGACCATGAAGTTGTAGGAATAAGCTTTATGTGCTCAGTGGAAAGGGCCATTTGCTAGCTAAGACCCTCACTGCATTTCAGAGGCGGAAAGTCAAAGGTAAAGTGGATTCTTGATCATGCTGGTCTGTATTGAATTCATATAGGAAAGTGTACATATACAAATAGTCAAAACAATTTTGAAAAAAAATAGAAGCATATTGTTCACTAGAAACTATTCCATGTTCAAAGTCATCATAAATAAAACAGCAAGTTATTATGTCATCCAAATAAATCAATGAAATTTCAGAGTCTAGAAATGCCCCACACTTAGCGGAGCCTTGATACGTGATAGAAATGGCAGCAAAAATCAGTAGGGAGAGATGCACTTTTTAAAAAGTAACAGAAATAAATCCCAGGTATATTAAAAAAACTAAATAAAAAAGGCAAATTTAAATACTGTTTTTAAAAATAGGGTAATATATTAATGATTTTGAAATTGAAGAGGGTGGTTTAATTAAGCCACAAAAAGCACAGCTCTTAAAGCAAAAGATTGGCATATTTTCCTGCACCAAAAGACACTGTAGCAAAGTTAAAAGGACAAAGGAAACGGAAGGAAGAAATTTGCAGTCACATGGCATTTAAGGAATTTAATATATAAGGGTTTCTAAAAATCAAGCATTCCAATAGAAAAATTAGCAGAATTGGTGGATGCCTGAGGTGGGGATGGGGGTGGGTGAAATGGGAGCAGCTAGTCAAAAGTTAGAAACATTCAATTATTTTTAAAAAAGGAGGAAAATTTGGGAAAGCAACGTATACAGTATGTGACTATAGTTAAAAATACTGTATATATTTGAAAGTTGCTTAAAGAGTGGATCTTAAAATTTCTCATAACAAGAAGTTTGCAATGTGATGGGTCATGGATGTTAATTAGACTTATGTGATCATTTTGCAATATATATCAAATAATGGTTGTACAGCTGAAACTAATATTTTAATGTCAATGATAGTGCAATTAAATAGAAGAAAAAAATAAAAGAAAGAGAAAAAGAAAAATCAGCAGAATATGAATTGGCAAATCTCAGAAGAAATTCCAATGGCTAGTAAATATATATGGATATGCTCACCCTCAATAATAATAAGGAAATGAAAATTAAATAACAATGTGATGCCAGTTATCTTATATTGTTTGATATAAATATTGACTGCATTCTGCCATGTGTTGGCAAAAACGTAGGACTGAAACTTTTACATACCTCAAGTGGAAATATAAATTATAACCACTCTTTTAGAGAAAAACTCAGCAATTATGCCATACATGGCAGATTGCAAAACTGGTTACAATCCATTATTTCCTTCATTTGCAATGTGATTTGCAGGTCCTTTTATCAAGAGGTGAAACAGATTCCTCTTCTGTGGAGGCTGGTCTTTCGTACCATTGCTTTGACCAACAGAATGAAGCAGAAGAGACTTTGTGCCACTTGAAACCTGGGCCTCAAGAGTAAGCTCACTGTCACTTGTTCTCTCGCTCCTGTGACTGCCATGAGAACAAGTCTGCTGAAGAAAGAGAAAACTCATGAAGCAGAGACAAGCTGTCCCAACCGAGGTGACCCCAGAGCAGCCAGTCCCCAGCAAGCTAAAAGCTGACCTAGCAGATGATGAGCAAGCATAAGGTTAAGTATAGGTTTTCTGTCACAGAAGGAAACGCATATTGTTCAGAAATGTCATCTCCCCCCGAAAGGTCACTTTGTGGGCCAAAAGATGCTCATGGCAGCATCTCTGGAAATCCCATCCTAACAAAAGGTCATGGTTCTCTATAAAGAATCCACTGAACCACCTTGACAAACACACCGGATTATGAAGCTTTGAGGCTTATTGGCCAAAGGGTTTGGGCAAAAACCTCTTAAGTTAGCTTCATTTGCTCAACTGCTGGTTGAAAATACTTACTTCAGCTCAATTGTTCATATAAGAAAGGCTTCCCTTGGAACAAACTCTGAAGTTTGATTCTTCCACGATTTTCCCGGATGATGGAGCCCATCACTGCCCACCGGCTACCAATCGGTGACAGCAGTGGCAAGGGCGTCTTGGTGCCAAGCTGTCAGGTCCAAGGGCAGAGGTCATGGCAGGGTCTCCCCAGAGCAAGTGGGAGCAGCCAGTGACAGTGGTGCCATCTTATTATCCTCCCCTAGCCCTGTAATGACTGCACTTTCCCTCTGGCTCCCCGGAAATCACCTGTGTGTGCTTCCTCCAAAGCCACAGGGTCACTTCAGGGTTTCCTTTTACTCCAAACTGGCTCATCAGACTTCATGACATCTGCTCATCTCCCCTGAGATGGAAAAAGTCTAAGTGAACACAATAAGGGTTGCATATTTCCATGCAGGAATTCACACCCGAGCATCATTTTCACCATACGATTGAATTAGGTGAGTACAAAATACCAAAGCCTCATAAATAAATAGCTTTGGGGGTTTAAATTGTCAAAATGAGTTATGACTTCCTTGACTCCACATAACATTACACCTACCCTATATTTTGAAGAAGTGGGGGTGGGGGCTGGATGATTTATGAATATCTTACACTCCAATTCATTCAGTCTATTAATTTGCTTTTTTTTTTTCCTTATCAATGCAATTGGCTAGATCTTGCTCTTTCCCAGGGTAGTTTTCTGTAATTAAGGATGTCTGAAATTGCACGTGGATAAAACACAGTTGGTGCCAATGTGAAAACCAGAGTTACGAAAACATACACTCATGGGTGTGCCCTGGTGGCCTAGAGGTCTAGTATACCTGGGAGCAGTCCCATATACGTCCCAAGGTCCAGGGTTCGGGACCTGGGACTGGGGAGTTTGGGGATTGGGACAACCAATGTGAACAATGAAAAATAGCTAAAGTGCTTCTTCCTCTTCTCTCTTCCTGCCTGTCCATTCACCTTCATTCCTGCCTGCACCTTTCCTTAAAAAAGATTATATATATATATATATATGTATAGTATATATATATTATTATATACATCATAAATATATATACACATATACATACACTCATGCCAAAAAATGGATTTAAGTTCCAAAATTCCCCGAATTATTCTCTAAAATGGGTAAAGCAAGAGAAGGAAAAGTTTGTAATGTAAAAGCAGACATGCGCTGAGGATATGAGGATAATAAAATAAGTGACCTTAACTATTTTGAGACATAAGCTTTCCATTTGGGTCCTTAAAAACAACAATGTCATGAAATTCTGCAGAGTTCTGCATTGCCAGTTTGCTCGCAAATATCACCTGCTGAAGAAGTCGCCACAGTTCAAGGGTCCATAAATGAGAGCAAGTTCTCTCTGATAACTAAGCCTTTGGGCAGTCACCAGAAGTAAGATAGTCATGCGAATTTCTGGAAGAAAATACTTGATGCAGAGTTAACTGTAAACAACAGAGACCCTTATTCAAAGAACACCCAGGTGACCATGGGGACTGGAGCAATGTGAATGCGGGAGAGGAAAGCTGTTGGGGAGGAAAACCCAGGCCTTTGGTTTTCACAGAATGAGATAAGAGGACTTGGAGGTTTGCAAAGGAATGGGATCTGATTTAAATATCAAACGATTCACTTGGGTTACTGATGGTTGAGGAAGGGGCAGCAGTTTATAAAGAAGCAAAGGTGGAAGCAGGGAGACTAGAGGCTTTTGCTATGGCCCAGGTGGGGGATAATGGAAGCTGGATCAGTGTAGCAGGACTAATGTGGTCAGATTCTGATAACATTGGGAAGCTTAAGCAGACAGGTTTTACTCAGCAATCAGACCTGTGGTATAAGAGAAAGAGAGGAGTCAAGAGTGACTCAAAGTTTTCTGACTTGCTGAGGAATGGATTTGCCACTTTCTTAGAGGGAGGAAGAGATCTGGTTGGGGTAACAATATTTAAGAGGTCAGCTTTTGTTTCATTTAGGCCATAGGCCTCTCTTGAGCCCAGTGCTTTTCACATAGTATTTTAACTGACTCCCAGCCCTCTAGGCCATCTTCTTTGGTTTGATACAGCCCTCATCCCCAATCACCCCTATTCGTAATTATTCTGCTTCTTTTTCATATTCCCATTATGCAGAAAGAACTTGCCAAACTTTATTTTTTAAAGTTGGTATCATAAAAAATTTACTCTTTCTTATTTTGGACACCAGTCATTGGGAATCACTGCTCTCACCTGAGCAAATAATTCCCGTTTTCTATGCAGGGTCTGTTCTGCTAAAAGGACGAGATTTCTAAACTTCATTTTTAGAAAAAAGAAAAAAATTCTGCTAACCCAGGAGGGTCAAGCTAAAAATAACACTTGCTGGAAGCACAGATAAGCCACTTTACTCTCTTTATCCTGTCTTCTTGCAGCTGCCTGGCATAACTGTTTAATTAATCATATCACATCTAGAAAGTTGCTTGATAAAATGGTAAAGGTGGTCAGTGGGAGGTGTCCAACTAACTTCTTAGTAGCAGTAAAGATAGGCTTTTTAAAACAGTGAATTGGAGCAAACTAAAATGTATTCGTTTGTTGTCACTCCCCCTTGCACTCTGGAGAAAAAATAGGGTAGAATTACTGTTCACTCCAGTGTTGGGAATGTCACAGAATCTTGAGCATCCCCAGGAGAGTGACTGCTTATATGAATGGCATCCATTGTGTGAATCTGCAGGAAAAAGAGTGAGGGCTGCTGACTTAGCTACCTAAGGACAGAAGTGTGAAGGGACTCCAGAAATAGAGGACACCCTCCTGTCTTTGCAAAATTGACAATGTTATTAGAGACTCCTGATGTAAAGAGACGAAGGCCAATTTAATGCTAGTATTCCCTACATCTTTGAGGTGCTGGGTTTATAGACCTGCCATTACTGTTTTAGTGGTCATCCCCCTCTTGCTTCTTCCCCCTGCCTCATCTCACACACAGACGCAGTGAACACTATCAAAGTTATTGATTGGTGCCTTGAGCAGGCAAGAAGTCAAACACGGAGACAGAGAGAAGCAGACAACTGCTTACCCACTAGAATTATGGTGACAGAATGTATTGGCACAAAACTCATTTGCCCCATTGGTCTCAGAAACAACACAATAACATTACCACCAATAATCACAGCAGCTAACAGATAACGAATGTTTTTATGTGCTAGGTCATTCTCTCATGTAGCTTTCCCACAACCTTGAGAGGCAAGTTCTATTAATTCCTCATTCTCACGGATGAGAAAACCAAGGGTAAAGAAACATGTTCATAGTCATCCACTCGTAAGTGACAGAGGTGGGACTTCAGTTTATGTGTCTGACTCCAAAACTCTTGCACTATTGGTTGCATATCCACCCTGACTTCAAATTCTCATTTGAATTACTTCTTTTTTCTTGGTCAGAAGATACAGGTAAAAGAACTGTTTTTAGAAGGTTAGTAGAAAAAAGAAATATGCTGAGTGGTTGGTGTGGGGATAGTAACATACAACTTTTTATTTATCTTGACAATACCATGCTGAAAGTAAAGGCTTATGGAAGTGGAATTAAGAGAATATTCAAGAAAGGAATCGGAGGCAAAACAGTATAAACCCTTCAGAAGAAATCTTTTTCAAAGAGAAACATTACTTCAAAGGTGGAAGAAGTTGAAAATAAAAGAAGCTAAAACAAGATACTCAGATAAAGACAGTAGTAATAAGTCTTCAATGGTAAATTGTGACATTTATTTAAATTTCCTAATAACTGTAATCTTTTAATGTTGACGTTATGTAAGATAGCCAGACTCCCCTACAAAAAAACCCGAAAAACAAAAAAAAAAACCCATCAGCGCCACTGTTCTAGACAATTTATTGACTGGCTAGAGCAGTGGTTTAGTATTATTTGTCTGATTCCAGATTTAATTATTTATTTTCTTATTTCCCCTTTTTGTGAGAATGTTTTTCTGTGATCAACAAATTTGAATCATACACTACAGTGTTATCAGCTACAGACACCACAATGCACATTTGATTGTCAGAACTTAGTCATCTTACAAGTGAAAGCTAGTAAAGTTTTACCCATCTCACCCACCCCAGCTTTACCCCCAGTCCCTGGTGGATGCGTTTCTAGTCGGGTTTGTCATTGTTTTCTTTCAGATTCCACATATAAGTGCAATCTGTCTTTCTCTGACTTACTTCATTTAGCATAAAAACCTCCAGTTTCATCTACGTTGTTGTAAATGGCAAGATTTCCCTTTTTCTAAAGTCTAAATAATATTCTTCTCTCTCTCTCTCTCTCTCTCTCTCTCTCTCTCTCTCTCTCTCTCTCTCTCTCTCTC